>CM034156.1:500885733-501362893 GCA_019776745.2 Taxus chinensis
TTGTGGTTTCTCTTCCTCATGCACACCTTCTTTATTTTATTCTTCTTTCATTACCATAATATCCTCTCACATCTTTGTGCATGTTTTCATGTGCTCATGGTCTCTACCGACCATCTCTCTATCTGCCTTAGCATCATCTTCCATTTGAGTGGTACTCTCACGCGTTGTCGGTTGATGTGCCTCCACTTACACATCTTCATATGGTACTCTTGTAGTTGAACCCTTTTCTCTTGGAGGTACTCCTGCACTGGGTTATTTCTCTTTATTATGCCCCTCTCACAAAACCTTATGTTATTCCTTCACGAATGTTTTCTTTTGATTATCTTCAAGCATCCCTTGCGTGTTCACTCCATTATGCCTTCGACTCCTTTCTGATTCCTTTTCTCTCTTCACCTACTTGACACCCTTGGTCGCAAGACCCATCTTCACTAGGCAGTCTTATTTTGCATGTTCTAGTCAGACTTGTACCCCTTGGAGTCCTTGAAGCTCCTTCATCATTTCCTCAAGATTATTCAGGACTGTCGCATCTAATACAACTTCCTTCCTTCATGTTATCTACGTTTTATCCTGTGTTATCTACCCACTTTCACACAATGGAGAACATGAACTCTTGTATCATCTTCCTCAATTTTAGTGGTTTTTCGGTTCTTCACCTTGCTTCCTTATCATTGTTGCATTCCTCAACATCTCATATGTCTTCAACCCACAACCTTTATGATAAAGAACACAACTCTTTTGCTAATTACCTCACATTCAGAATTTTATTAGCTATTTCCTCTCTTTCACTTCCCATAGGAAAAAACCAGCTCTGATACCACTTAACGATGATGAAAATATACCAGGTACTCCTCGATCCTACAATTTTCAGTCACACAATGGATCAAAAACTATTTATGTTTTCCTTATATTACTTCTAATGGCCATACGACATACGCATACTCTTCTCCTCTTTAATGGAGTGGGTACATCCCTTTATAGGGTTCTACAAATGCTAGCGCCTCCTAGGACTCAAACAGTCCCTTCTCACTCCCTTATTTTGACTTCAATGGTTAATCCAAACCTCTTCTTGGTCCTTCTAGCCAACTAACTCTCCACAATATTTTTAGTGGCTACCTCATCTCACACCTTACTGACTTCACTTTCACACCAGTTTGAATAGCTCCAACTCGATGGTCTCTTTAGCATTTTATAGCCGTGTGATCCTTCATTTCCCACTTCTCTCTCCTCTAAGATGGCTCCTCCATTCTTCCTGTTTGGACTTAAATTTGAATCTGGTGTCTTCATTGTCCTTATCCATGCAATCTGATCTCAACCAATCCCCGTGTGCCATGTCTCCTGGTAGTTGGATTCTCCTTATCTTCCTTCCCATCATTTGATCACAATCAACCACGTGACCATCCAAGCTCATCCTTTTTCCTTCTTCTGGTTTTCATCGTATCCTTATCTTCTTAGGCCTCGTTCGATGCCTTTTTCTCCACATCTCCCATGCTCTTTAGTTATCCTTCTCTTCACGCCCTTCTATGTCAGTGTATACTTGCTCACTTTTCCCCCTTTAGTATTTGATAAATATTCTCTCCCATGTATCCTTACACCCCCTTGCACTTGGTTTCCACCATAGATAACTATATCTTATGTGCCTTGCCTTAACAATTATTTCCTCCCTTTCTCCTTATTTATGCACTCTCCTTCATATTCTTCACACTCTATATGCTTATGTTGTCTTGTGTAATCCTTTTGCAGCTTCCTCCTCATGTTGCTTCTAATTTTATTGCCTTTATGGAAACCCTTGCATCATTTTACAGTATCCCGACACTGCTATCACACCTATCTTCTTCTCTTATCATGTTCCTTCGGCCTTGTCCATGTTTTATGTACTCATTTTTTTGTGCCACCTTTATCCTTATGTGCAATTCCTATGCACATGCCTCTAGAATTTGTGAATCTCATCCATTCCTCTCTTCATCCTTAACACTTCCTCTAGCGCTCCTCATTTCTGTTGGCGTACTTCTCACAGCCTCTTCTTTCTTTGACTAGTTTCCTCATAGGTCAGCGTTCTACCATTCTTCATTCCTTCATCCTATCACACATCTCTTATGCTATATTATTTTCCTCCTTCTTGGAAGCTTCTTACAAACCTCTTCAGTGCATGTTTCTCTAGATCTCATCTTATACTCCTCTTTTCTTTGGTGCTCTGTTCCTCACACAACTCCTTTATAGTTCTCTCATTATTTGTTTCCTCAAATTTCCTTCGAGACAACTCCTTTCATGAAATTATCCATTGCACTCCACCTCCTTGTCGCACTCTCTTGCATGCTCTACTTCCTTGAGACCCTTCACCAGCCTCTACTTCTCTCTTGATGCACCTTGTTTCATGTGTACTCTAGCAACCCTTCTCATGTGGATGCTCTACTTTCTTGGACTACCTCGTCTTTTCTCACGCACTTCCTTTTGATTTATGCATGCATCTTCCCTCTCTAGTGTGGGTTTTTTCTAAGTCCGAAGATGTCCCTACGTCATAATAGAGGAAAAGTATGTGATCTCAATACTACATGGAATTGTAGTGTTATAAAAGGCCTCATGATGTATATATTTGTAGATGATGTACCTTGTAATTAATCTTAGAATAGAAAATTTTGCATGAATACTCTTGTCTTCCTTTATGAAATCATAATCATTAGTTTCTTGTACCATGAATTTGGGTGATAGACATAAATTAGAATGGGTGTTTTGGTTTGTATCCACAGTGAGATTAGATTCACTTTGAGGTCTACCTCAATGGGTTGTGATTGCTACTAGTTCATGTACTAGGATAAAAATTGGATTCTAGGAGGGGAAATAGATTCATATTGGTTGTTCTACATTTAGATAAGAAATAAGGAGTGGTGAATGGAACAATAAGATATAACTTCCTTCAAGTAGTGTTGGGAAGTAATTGACATTCATTATTAGTAGCAACCAGAGTTTTGGTTAATGTGTCTCATTACAATCACATGTGAGTAAATCATGTACCACATCATGAGGTAGTTCTTTTTTATAAACATTGCATTGAACATGTGAATTTATATATTATTCATTGAAATTTTCTTAGAAATACATGATAATTAATGTTATTTTCCTTTAAATTTTTCATATATCATTTAGATCCATGAAAAAAGAACCAAGTGTACAAAAAATAACTAAGTGTATATCATTTAGATGTTTTAATGAATCCTTTAAATCTAAAATCAGCCTCAAAATTAGAAACTCTAATATGGAAAACTAAAACCCTAGGATTGTGTGTTCAATAAAGGATTAGGCTCACCAAAATGTTTTGATTAATTTGTACCTTAAGGCATAAAATAACTAAAATGGAATAAAATAATTCAAAAACTAATAAGTAGTTTTCCTAATCATATTTGAACTATATGTATTTGATAAACTATAAAAGTTCATTGATTCTGAAATAGTAAAAGAGATGCTCATGTAAGAGAAAATAACCCAGTTTGGATAAAAAAATGTTTAAATACTGATCTCAGATACCATGTGGATTTTTTACAGGTGGTCTTCAAGATGCATAGAAAATATGGAAATCTAGAAATGCATTATAGACATATTCATAGGTGTTTGATACTTTTGAAGGAAAATTTATCTTCCTTGGATTGTTTTGAGGCCAAACTTGTTTATGGGCTACAAATATATCATAGAATGACCTAATGATGGTATTTCTCTGGTGTAAGTTCTCCTACATTTGATAACATGTATTTTGGGTCTATATCGCAATGATATCCTTTGAAAGAGTTGAAATGTATTCTCCCTTGTCTAAATCCTAGTTGTGCAACCTTGATAAAAAAAAATCACCTAAAAAGTGGTTAACTCTTTGGTTTTGATTTCACTTTTTAATTGATTTAATCCTATTTCATTTTATTTTAAGATTTTAGATGTGTTCTTAACTAACATACATAAAAATGATGAAATATTACAATAGTAGGCTATTCTAATTTAATTAACTTCCAACATTAATTTCCCAAATCAGAATAACTCTTTAAAAAGTGACTATTGATCTAGAAACTATCAAAACACAAAGGAGAAATTGCAATTAGTTGATTTTATTATTATTTGGGAGATTCTAGGTGATTTGAGTGTGATGACAGGTTGATCTGAGACTGAAAGTGCTTCGTTGCTAAAACTGACACCTGAGACTATACCTGGTCAAAACCATTCGTACAGTCCTCAACCTTCCCTACGGTTTTGGACCTACTTGGATTCTAACTTTGTATCTTTTTTTTCTTCACCTGTTTGAAAATGATTTTTGATCTCTTTCGGTCTTCTTCGCTCTCCTTTTGAATGGCTTTGTAAATCTTATCAAACCTTGTGCAAGATAGAGTTCCTGCAAAATAAAGTTATATGGGTTTGGGTACCGTTGTGCACCATTGACATCACCACTACTCCGAAGAGGGATTAAACCACACGTCATTCTCCTAGCATGTGATATCTACCATAGTGCAATCATACTTGACAATCATGCTTTGACAATGCTTCAACTTGATTTTTATACTTGCTCAAATATGTGGGAATGGTTAATTTTCTTGCTTTTGGAGAGACGATGTAGTCTTTGTTTTAATAGAATGAGAATATAAATTTTCAGGACCCTAAATGAGGTATGAATGACTTTATTTTATAGGATTTTTATGATTGTTGTGTTGTGAAAGGCCGACCAAGAGGGAGTATTAGACCATATAAAGACAATGCAACTAAAATTTTTGGTACACAACACATGTTGGTCCAAAACTGTATGCTAGGGTTAAGATTTAATTCTACATCCTAACTGAAATGGACAGTTTTGACTAGGAAGGAAAAACACAATTAGCTTTCTAGGTCGAAGGGAGGATGCCTTTAGTTGCATTTAATGATATAAAACCTCAGGAACTGATGACAAATATGAGTGCAAAGATAATAACACAACCGAAGAGTTATCAAGGTGTGTTAAGAAAGAGTGAAGAGAGTGTATTCATACATCCAAGCATGCTATGTCAACATCAACATTGGCAAAGGATAGATTTCCAAATTTGAGTTTCTAAAGGGTTTGACTAGCCTCAACAAACCCCATGATAGAGAAGAAGTATCAAACTGTATGCATATCTCCCAAGTCATACAATGATATGCAACTATTAAATAGAATATGCAATTTGAAATTCATGAATCCCTTTATTATTATTTGACACTTGGAAATATGCACTTTGAGACATTGTATGCTTCATAATTTTACTCTTTCATTATCTACGAATGCTCTTGGAAGATTTAAAAATGATCACGAAATGATGTGCTTTTTATTAGTCGTAATATTGAAGGAGTGAAATGATGCCCACGTTTAAATATGTTTAAGGGGATATCATTTTAATATGATACTTTTCATTAGTTTCCCGCCCAAGTCAACTCTAACATCTCTCCTAGACTAATTGTAATAGGTTACCCATTTAATACTAGGACTTTTGTAAAAGGGAAAGAAAGGTTCATAGAAGGTTGATAAATTTAGTGTTAAATCTATTCAAAGGATATTAAACCATCCTTTGGGATCCATAACTCAAAAGTGAAATGGTCAAGTGTTTATTAGGTGCAATTTGACTCCTGTATAGATTGTAAGTGGTTCTTATAGTGCTAAGATGGAGAAGGTGGACAACCTATTTGAATAGAGAATGTTCAGAATGAAGAAATATGTGTTAATAATGCCAAAAATGTATTAATGGACCAAATTTCAGAAAAGATGTCTTTACAAAGTGCCCTAGAATAAATTGAGGGTAGTATAGTATTCGGACTTGTATTATTACTAAGGTTCACATTAAGCATCCACATTCCAGTTTTTATTTTTCCTTCAATAATTTGGTAACGAATATCATGATCTCCTCTTAAGTATTTATTGAGTTTGTATTTAGCCATATGAAGAGAGGAAACAATATTGTTTTCGAGTTAATGGATAATTTTTCCATTAATGGTAACTATTATACTATGTGCATTGAGTGTGGGGGTGACATATTAGATTGAAAACCATTACAACAACTTACAAACATTTTTAAAAAATCTCACGTATATGTTTTGGGTGCATTAAAAAAATTAAATAACATATTTGTGTTGATTTCTGTAGATTAACATAAGATAACACCAAAAACCTAAATATCCAAAGTCTTTGAAAAGTAATGTACCGAGCGTATAATCTTTTCGCTCTTATTTCAAAGTAATATGGTTTTTTGAGATTTAAGACAACTACAATAGATTTACTTTTTGTAAACAATCTATTCTTCTCTTAATATCATAATGATT
Source organism: Taxus chinensis (assembly GCA_019776745.2). Taxonomy (NCBI): domain Eukaryota; kingdom Viridiplantae; phylum Streptophyta; class Pinopsida; order Cupressales; family Taxaceae; genus Taxus; species Taxus chinensis. The sequence continues at coordinate 500,892,028 of CM034156.1, forward strand.
ATAGTGGATATGTCTTGTTTTGGAGATTTAAGACAAATTATCATAGATCTAGATTTTAACATTAGTGTAAACAGTTTGATCTTCTCTTTGTATTACAATACAATGTATCTTAATAATTGTGTTGGGTATGTCTTATGAGAAGAAGATAAGGAATATTTCAATTCCCCTAATATATTTGTCATATGAGGATCCTTCATCATGAACAAAACCAACTATGAGTGGCACATAATTGACTGCAAAGAGTTTCATCACAACTTCTAGAGGACCCATTAAAAAAAATTCAAAAATGCAGGAAACTATTTTATTTTATAACAATATAATAATAATCATCATCAAATGTGAAAAATATGTGCAAATTACGAGCAAAAACTGCTTCTATATAATAAATAGAGAGAATATACACAACTTATCAACGAGACAATGTGTTTTACATTAATAATGAGGAGATGATAAAATGACCTATCTTGTCACCCTAAACAGCCAAAGCTGAAACTTACGTGAAATATTATGCCACGGTGGTCTCCTCCTATTACCGTGTACAAGTGGTGATCTCGTTTTCTATAGCAACAGATTCCTTCCAAATTTGGCCTCTTCCCAATTCATTGTTTTATTCTATGTTTTATTGATGTGAACATGGATGTAGCTTCTTCCATATCGACATATACCTACCTTGTATTTATTCACAACAAGAGTTCTGATAATATAGTAAACCATGAACAGCAGTATGAGCAGCAGTGCCGCCAATTCTTCTGCATTCAGGCATAAACATTATCTTGGTTCAGATGCCTTTGGTTATGAAATATGCATAGCAGTGGGACTTGCACTGCTCATGGTTGCACTCTTCTTTGTCTGTCTCAGATGCATCAGGGAGCACCAGAATCCTCCTCTGCCACCGCCTCCACCGCCGCCACGGCCGCCGCCGCCTCCTTCTGCAACAACAGCACTGGATATTTCTGTGGTGGAAACAACTGTAATGGATTTGCATCCCACCATATTATACAGCAATAAACATGAAGCTCTTGCCCATCTCCAGGACAGGAGTTGCTCAATATGCCTTGATGATTACAGAGAAAAGGAAAATCTGCGTATGTTAATGGATTGTAAGCATGTATACCATGTTGCTTGCATAGATCCATGGCTTAGACGCAGTGCTACCTGCCCTATATGCAGAGAATCCTCACATAGCTTCTGAGGGGCAATTAATATCAATCTTTCTTTTTTTGAATTTTAAAAACAGTTCTAAATGCAAACACCATTTTATAGGATAAGTGAGTATTATATTTTATCTAGGGTGGAATCAGCGGGATATTTTATTTGTATGAGATGTTAAGTTACTTTTACATTTATAATTTACATATTGGCAACACTCTTTAATATTTTCGCCTTTTATCCTTTTTTTAATTATATATATTAAATGAAATGCTTTTATACTCGTGAATGCTTTCATCAACATTTCTTATTTTTATTCATGTGGCCCATCTCCTCTTTTATGGATTCTATTATATCTCTAGCTTTCCCTCTTCTCCACAAGCTTTTTGTTATTTTAATCATTTTCTTCGTATAGGAAAGAAATGATAATTTGTTTTGTAGGCCCTTTTGAAGATAAAATTGGATCTTTCGTCTATTTTGCATATTAATATGGTTATTATTTGAAATAAAGAAGCCTATAAATACACAAGTGCATTAGTACACTTAGACAATAAAGAATAGAATTACTAACACACTTAATTTGTAGTAAAAAATGTGTTCCACAAGTCATATTGAACTTGTATAATTATTGTTTACAAGAGGATCCCCATGCCAAAAGCTAAATTCAAGCATTTAGATATCATTCTAGAAATTTCAAGTTATGTTTCACACATTGAAAGTCAAATGTTGATTATTTGCATTCACCGTATTGATAGTTGACCTTCATCAAGCACTGATAGTGATAATGTCAAGATATGAGTGACTTTATGATAATAGAGGGATAAAATAATCCCCCATTGGCATCTCCTATTTTATGGGTTTTGCAAGAATTTGAAGTAGGATTAGGGTTTTCACTAAAAGGAATAGATTCGAAGTGGTTCATGACAAAACCAAAGAAAGTGAGCGAGGGTTTTCAGGACCAATACTAGATAATCCTATTCGAAGAATCAATTTAGTATCTTGTTGCAGAAGCTTATTTTTGTACCCATTACAATTTTGGTTGACCAATTTCATAGCCACTTTAATTCTAGTCGGTGCAATTTTTTGGGTCATGTCTTATGGTGGTTGATTTATCTTTCTATTTGGACATGTCTTTTCCACCTGTCACTAATGATTATCTCCAATTTTTTGTTGTCCAATGTATTAAAAGTAAAACTAATTTGTTACCAACAATTTAATTGTTTCATATTTTCATATGGCCTAAATAACCGTCTTTTATGCAATTAAGTTTGATTTACTATTTTATATCTACTCAAAACTAGATTGCAATGTGTTTTGATTAGTTTAGTATAATTGTGTATGAATAAACAATTTCTACCTCTACATTTTATGAACTTACATTTCATGAACTTGCATTGTCTCAAATGCTTTATTTTCCTCTAGTGTTAGATCTCACTTATTTGACACTATAATTTATTTTTCTAGGTCTCAGTTGTTCCAATCTCTTAACCCTAGATCTTGTTTTATATCCCAAAATGGGGTGTGCTTATAACGGTTTGTTCGCTAGATACAATGTAATCAAAGTATGATCATATTTGTACAAGCCCTCATGATTATGGAATGTCATGGTTGATATGAGAAGACTAAAAAGTAAGTAAAAGGTGTTATCCTAACACAAAGTAAGATAAAGCAATATGGATTCAGTTTTGGATATGCAAAACCTATTTCTTCCTCGATACAACATTAGAATACCCTAAAAAAGGATAACATGGAGTTAGATTCTTATTGTCATGTTCATTATGTGAATAGCATAGCTCTTCTAGAGGAATATTGGAATCTAAATGATACATATTATAATTATGAAGTTGATCAAGAAGAGAAAATTAAAGATGCACCCATTTCCAATATTAAGAAACATAATTTACAAAATCGTATTGATATCTCTGTAATTATGAACGTAACAATAGAATTTGTTTGTGAACATATTTTTACCCCTTATTCTTCTAAAAATGATATACTAGTAAATGATACCAATGATTTTACTATGTGCCTTTATGTTATTCCTCCAAACCTCTTGAATGCTTATGTGTCATATCAAATGTTATCTATTCAAAAAAATTCCCAATTTCCTCGAGCCCTACCATCTATGGTTTCTTTAGTATCTCCTATGTTTTTTCATCCACTTGTGACTCATTTTATGTCAATTTCCTCTCTTATACCTATGCAAGGTTCAAATTATCTTCATTCTAGTGATATACTCATAAAATATTTATCTCATGACATACTTTATTATCCATTTCCATTTGATTTAAGTTCTTCTAGATTCATGTTATATATTGAAAAGGGAGACCCTTCTCAATGTTTTATATCATTTCACTCTTCCTTATTCGCAAATAAGCTTGTGATGACAATTTTAACTAGGTTATTTCCAATATTCTTGTAGAAGTGTGGACTTGATTTGTTTTATTCATTTCCATGTGGGTCCATACAATCATTTACATCACTAGTTGATAATTTCTCGTCTCATTTACAAATCAATATTATTGGGAAAAGTACATATGTGGAACTATCAAATTGCACATTTCTAGCACACTTATCAGAAAAACTCTACCAAAATTGTCTAACACAAAAATAGAACTCTTATTATATTAGTAATAAATTATGTTTATAGTGGGTCTAGCCTAATATAATGAAGGCATTGGAGGAAGGGGCGTGGCCACTAATGTATGTTTGAAAGTATTTACAACTAGAAGAAGGTTAAAGGTCAAATAGAAAATCATGAAATAATAAATTAAACAAATTATCACAAAGTGTTTGAACAAATGAATGAACATGAGGACCTTTCCTTGTATGGAATATCTATAAGAACTTACAAGAGGAATGTGTATCTTCATAATTTAAAATAAAATAACTAGAATATATAGAAAAAAATATCATTTTTAATACCTAGAATGAAGGTGTATGGTTTTGATGTTGTGATATCAAGTACTCTAGTTGGATGTACCCTTTACCTTTCACTATTATCCCAAGTATATGCCCAAGAAAATGTGATTAAACATTCCCTCATAGAGATGGGTCGAGACGGAAAAACCGCCCATAATGACCAACTAGAGATGTTAAACACAAAATATTAGGACAAAATAATAACCAAACACCTTAATAATGGTGAATAGTTGATCATCAACAATCTCATATAGCATCATCTATGATGTGATGAAAAGGAAATGTGGTTTCAAAATGGAAACAACCATGTTTGAAAACAAATGTAAATTCTAGAGGTTGGTCAACATTGAACTTAATATATTTGCAAGGATTAGAAACATGTCTGAACTAGGTGATTAACTAAAATTAACTAACTATGTAGTATGGGGATAGTTAATCTAAGATATGAACAACTGTAATAAAGTCAATAAATGTAGTAAATAAAGTATGTAAATTATCTAACTATGAAAAAGGAAATGCTAACCCTAATGTGCAGGAAGGAAGAGGAAAGAACTCTGCTAAATATAAGTTGCTCGCAAGACAGTGTCACAGTGATCACTGGAAAATCCGGAATTAGGAACAACTGTGCAGAAGTCCCAAAAAGGATGGATCAGGAGAATCTAGCTGGATTAGAGCACCTAGAGAGGGATTAGGGCACCTACGGGCGTTCTAGTATGCAATTTGGGCACCCTGGTCTGTGCAAAATTAATGAAATTGATCTTCATTGGTTCAAAAAATGGTTTGAAACCCTCGTTTCATGTCACATCAGCTTTGTTGTCCCGTGTCAGATTTCGCCAATAATCCAAGATGAAAGAAAGACCTGCAAGACCCCAAAACAAGCATCAAACCCTAAAAACTAAAAATGCATATGAAGGGGTCGAACTGACCTCAAATGCCACAATGGTGGACTTACTAACTAAGCAATGCAATACATCTCAGACCCGATGTAGTTCTATGTTAAAGTGTGTGTGAATATTCCCTAGGTTGCTCTTGCGCCTGTCGCACTTTGTGAAGTAGCAAGCAATAACTATGTGTAGAAAATGTAATCAAATGTGTGCATGAAATAGAATAGAATCCCTCCCCCTATGAAGTGTGATGCAAATGTCTTAGCCTTGTGATTTTTGACGGAGCTATATGGATGCAAGTGATCTCCAAGACAATATATGGATGCAGATCTAGAAGAGTGATAGTAATTAATGATGTTAGGTCCCTCATTATGGTCTCATAAATTTATATTTATAGGGTTCTCTTGATCTAATTTCTTAATCAACCCTAAAATGTTTGACCATAAGAAAGATAAAGATCTCAAACAGCTAGAAAGAGCCCAAAAGTGGCGGGAAAGTGCAAAAAGGACCGGGGCGCCCCTGGTGGGACCAAGGCACCCACGGGTGCCCCAGTACTAATCTGGACGCCCCAGTCATGGGTAAAATGATGTGGGATGACAGAATCTGACTGGGCATATGGGTGCAAGAGTTTGGTAATGATGAAATAAAACAAAACAAGATGGCCAAATGACGGGGGTTAATTAGTACTTCCTTCACTCAAGAACCTTCTAAATAGTAGTATGAGACCGGGATAAATAATGTCTAAAGTGCATGATTGTGTGACTACATTTTGCCCCAACTTTATGTTGGTGAGAAGAAATCTTGGTAACATAAAGTAGATATATATGTGTACATAATTTCCATGAAGAGTGTAGTATAAGTGTGTAGAAGGACTAGACAAAGCATGGAATGAAAAAAAGATGGAGGAGCATGGAAACTAAAGATAAAAAATGTGCAAATAATAAGTGATGAGAGTGAACCTAGGGTGAAACGTATGTGTAGTTTTTGCGGTGTGTGATGTACCAGCATGGTTAGTAAAGTGTGTGTTGTCGTGAAGTATTGTTGATGTCATTGGTGTTGTTGTTGTTGCCCCCATTTGACTGCTTGTTTCTCATACGGATGAACATGTAAGGAGAAAATGATCAAGTAGTCAAATATGTTTGTATGTATGTGTAAAAATGCAATGTAAAAGACGCATGTATATGAAAGCATGTAAATGAAAATACACAAATGTAAATGGAACATGTGCACCTGATCCATGTCGGGAAAGAGAGTGTAGAAGGATATCATGTACTACGAGTTTTTTGGGAAATCTTGCATCATAGGCTTAAGAAGTATAGGGAGGAAATTCTCTGTGTCCTCCAACCTTTAATTGCTTCCCTGAACTGTGTGTGTAGAGATCATTATATGTCCTAGTTTTATGGGTGATCTGACACCACTTTCTGAAGTAGTGTAGAGAGACACACCCACTGTAACCTCCAATCCTGTAACTGCTTCCCAGAATGATAAGGACACTGTGTTCTGTAAAATTCGTTGTGTATGGGGTTCGTAGACTGGTCTGAACCCTCGCGTTGTATATAACTGAACCAAACCGATGTAGAATCTTTTTGTTAGTATGTAAAAAACCCCAAATGATGCCCCCTTGTTTGGGGGTGCATCCGACGTCGCTAATAGGAGAAATGCGGTGCCAAAAGAGGACAAACCTCATATATGTTGTAACCTGGTAAAGTGCTTAGTAAAAACCAAGCCACACACAAACAATAAGGCTAGACAAATACATGTGTAAACATGGATGCATATGGAAAATAGTGTATAAGCTAAGAAAATAGTTCAAAATCTACCAAGCAAAGCAGTAATGTAAAAAATCAAGAAGACAAATTTAGCCACACAAAGTGGGCTAAAAACATGGGACATCACTCTTGATGTTGTAAGACACGTAAGGCCATCATGGCCAAAAATAATAAACAAGTGTGCACACAAAACAAAGGGCAAGGCCCGCATACGATAGCAAACAATAGGTGACAATGTAGCAAACAATTATGAAAAAAAATATCCCTGCATAAAAAAATGTTGCACATGAAGCACCCATTAGCATGTTAGAAAGATAACTAGTATGTCAAGAGCATGTAGATCCAAGTAATATAAAGTGCTAAGCACAAAATGAAACAATAACACCTATAAGAGATGAATGTGGATGCCCCCAGTGACCAATGTAAGAAGGGTAGAAGGTGAGCATCCGTGGTGTGTGCAAGAGACTTGTATCTGCGATCACAACTAGAAAAACATGTGAATGCATCTATGGATGATATAGATAAATAACATACAAGTAATCTAACTAGCATGTGTAATAAAGTGAGCATGAACAAGCAAAAGTAAGCAAGAATAAAAACAACCCTAATATGCAGTATGTTGTGGATGGATGGAATGGAATGAAATATGAATTTATAGGGGACGTGTGCCCCCCAAGTGAATGGAAGTGTATGAAGTGAGGTTCATTATTTTTTCCCCTCAGCAGTCAAGAATGAAACATAAACGAGAGTGCATCATCGAGAAATGGGTGAATTGTGTGTGGTGTCTAACGCGTGTATGTGTATGTGTAGTGACAAGATGCGACCTAGCGATGATGTGTGTGTGAACCCTATAGCCAAAGCATATATCACGACCAAATGAACATATAGGTGATGATTTATCTTAAGTGTATATCACTATAAGATGAATGGGTGAGTGATAATTTATCCGTAAGTGTATATCACTACAAAATGAAAAGAGGGAGTGGTGATGTAACTTAAATTGTATACCACTACAAAATGATAGAATAGGTGAAGATTTAGCCTAAATCATATGTCACTAGCCTAGGAGTGTCACATGATGAAAGGTCAAATAGTAAACGTGTGATGACTATAAGGTCCATTTGATTTGTAAGCCCTAGGAAGTCAGGTATGGACCGAGGAACTAAAGTGTGTCATCGGGTAGTGAGTGTAGCATGTAGAAGAAAATTTAGTATATGTAACTATAAAATACAACTATATGATAAGTAGAATATGTAAAGACATGTTTTTTTTATTATTGGCAAATAGTTTTTTGAAAGGGACTATACCCTTGTACAGCAAGGCTCAGGAGCCAGAATAGGAAAATAAAGCTTGAAAAAAAGGATCAACATCCTGATATAACAATAAGGACCAACTGCAGAACGCAGTCTGCAAAGAAACAACCAGCAGCAGCACAACAACAAATAAACACCTGCTGGACAGCGATCAAACAGCAAACACGCAGTGGTCCGGCCACAAAAATGATAACAATGTACTACGGCCGACCACTAACGGAGAAAACATCCAGACGATCATCTCAAAAGAGCCCAACAAAAACTGTCAAGAAAGGAACCAGCAAAAGCAAACCAGCTGCAACAAAACAGCAAAAAAAACAGCAACAAAACAACAACACAGCTGCCTAGAAACTGCGTAGCAGGCCATATGCCAAAATGTAGCAATAATAGCGCCCAAAAAGACAAGAATCAAATCTTTTCCGAAATGGTGGGGGATTTAGATTTGGCATTACCCTTCTTTTTCCGATCCACCACTGTCCATTCCTGATTTCCCACATCCACTACAGTCGGAAAAACTGCAATAGGTTTGATGGGGGAGTGATCCAAATGGGAGGTCAGAATATCTTTAATCACTGAATCAGCAGCCTGTAAAGAATAATCTGGAGGCTTCTCTGTATTGGTCTGTGAATCAGCCATGATGGGTGAGTTAGCTTGCAGGGGGGCACTCGATTCCTTAGCTGGATCTGAGTCGATTGTAAGATGTTCAGGTAGAGAATCCCTCCACCAGGCTGTTTTGGTCTTACGTTTGGAGTGTTCACAGTCATCTGTAACATGACCAGTTTGGAAGCAATGCCTACATCTGAAGGCAAGTCTCTCATAGTCTATCCTCTGCACCCAGAGCCTGGCTCCAATCTGTAGATTGATTTCTGCTGGTAAACATTTGGAGGTATCGAGATCAACCAGGATTCGAGCATAAGTAGTATGGGTTTGAATGGAGGTCTTATCATCGACTGCTACACATGAGCCTAAAGTATCCCCTATAGCAATGAGACAAGATCTGTTCCAAAGCTGCAATGGGAGTCTTGGTAGACGAACCCAAATCGGGTAGGTATCAAAAGACTCCTTTAATGGGTCAAAAGATGGATACCATGGTTTGGACATAAGCCCATATTCCCCCCAAACCCAATGTTGACTAAAAATCAAATCCCTATCTTCAGGGGTTTCAAAGACAGCAATGAAGTAAGCTTTAGCACAAGGATAAAGCTCAATCTTACCTTGTATTTTTTCTCTCCATCTCTGGGCTATCCAGTCATGAAGCTGAGAAAGCTTAGGCCAAAATTTGTGAAATCTGCATATGAGCCCCAGTTGGGAGAGATTTTCCTCCTCCTTAAGAACCTTTAGAAGTAAATCCTCTTCGATTTTCAGCGTCGGGACCTCCTGGGAGGGTTTTAAGAGCTCATTTCTGACATTCTCCTTCTGTTTGGAGACCGCTGAAGCATAAGATCCGGACCTATTGTCGCTGTTTAGTTTGTCCTGGTTCTGGCTTACCCCTGTACCTCTTCCTCCATCACCAGATCCACTCTTAGTCTCTTGCAACCTGCAGTTACCAGTATTGAGTTTTAAAGGAGATAATGAATCTTTGACTGAACCATCTTTACCTGTCCCATGAGTGAACACCCCTGTTTTGATATGGGGGTCTTGGTTAGTATTGAAAGCCATACCAATCCATGAGATTGGTGCTTTATTTTCCTCTACATTTTTGCATCCGCCTCCCACAGATACCACTGGTTTCTCGCCACCATTAATAGGGACCTCATTTCGAATTTCTGAGAGGGGCGAACCTCTGGCAACGTTCGTGCCTCCTCGAACCCTATTTTTAGATGAAGCCCGCGTAGAAACCATGGAATAGCCGCGGAACAGTCGCGGAGCAATCTCGGAGCAGTCGCGGAGCAATCTCGGAGCAGTCGCGAAGCAATCTCGGAGCAGCCGCGGAGCAGTCGCGGAGCAAATGTAAGATATGTGTAAAAATTCAAGTGAATAGAACGTGGTATGTATAATGTAAATGCAAGAGGTGTATAATGTGGAAAATGGTATGTATGTAGATGGACTAATAGTGTAGTATGTAAGATGATACTATGCTAGACTCATATAGGACGAAGACTAGGATAGTATGTCGAATATGTGGGAAAATTCATAGTGTAAAATTAATTATATGTAAAGTATGTAGAAAAAATAATAATTTATTATGTAGAATAAATAGTGTAAGATGTAAGATACATAGATAATGGTGTATGGATAATGACGACTAGCATGATATATGATGTAGAAATGCACAAATGCCAAAATGTTATAGACAAAGTGTATAATGTATGGTGTATGACACATAATGTAGGAATGAGGGTAGTGTGTGGGGTTCATGTGTAGTAAGCCCTCAACAGTCAAGTGTGAACCGAAGCACAAGAGTGTGTCATCGAGTAATGACGATGCCAAAGTACGAATGAATATTAGTAAGTTATGAAGTTGAATAATGAAAAGATGAGATATGAGTAAATGTTATAATGATGTATGCAAAAATACTAAGAATGTGATGTAGTACGATGTAACAATGATAATGTAAGAATGAGGGATATGTCTATTATGTTAATGTGATGAGCGGGGGGGGGGGGGGGGGGGTGTGAGCTAATATTCCCCCCAAGTGTATATGAATGAGTCAATGGACCTATGATAGTGAATAACAAAGCTCGGTTATTCTATGTATGTGATGATGATAACACATGATGATAGGAGGCATGAATAACGATGCGAAGGAAAGGTATGTGCAAATGCTAGGAGTATGATATAACATTATGCAAGGATGTAAATGAATGATAATGCGAAGATAAGAAATGTCCCTATGATGATATGATGATAAGAGAGGGGGATGTAAATACTATGCCCTCAATGTGTGTGTGATGAAGGAGGATATCATGTAATTTCATCTAGGAGATCATCACTCTCAAGATCATAGTCGAATGAATAATCATTGGTGACTTGATAAGAAATAGTGTCCAATTGATCTCGTAATGAGCCATTAAGGCGTAAGTTGTACATATACATAACATATTCCTCATTGGTGAATGGAGGAAGTGGACAACTGTGTGCATACCAATGAGTAAGATTTTTTGTATGACCTAGAAAAGAGCTATTGCAGATGAAGATGTGTTTAAAAGGAATAGGGAACGAAATGTCTATATGTCCAGGGTCTAAAATGCCCCCAATATAATCAAGCTATGATTTCCCTAATATGAGAGAAGAAGAACAAGGAGTGCATGATAGATAGACTGTAAGATGAAAGACACTTAACCCATAAGTGGTAGTAATGTGAATAAATCCATAAGAAATATAAGGAGCATGTGGTGCAGGATATAGGTCCTCAAAATCAAAACCTAATCGAGTCAGACCCTCATGTGTGAAAATAGTGTCGTCACAAGTAGTATCAAATGGAATATTCTCCCAGTATGAATTATTCATGAAGAGTGTGCAAGTGAATGGTGGGCATGCTAATGTAGGTGAAACATGCAATGGTGTAGGTGATAGAGTGACGTCCATAGATTGGATAGACCCTTGATAAGGAATCATAACAATAGTGGTGACATGTGGCAAAGGAAAAACTACATCTATCACACAAATGGCACTGTCAAGTGGTGGTAAGTGAGGTCATTATTTGATAGGTTGTGGCTCATCTATAATATTTATGTGTGGAATAGGAAGACCAGTATTAAGAGCCCAATCACAATATTTCAATGGATCATGGTCACGAAGAATACTATGTTCAATACCTTCATGTAAGAACTTAACACAATGATGGACGGTAGAGGCAACGAACTGCATAACATGAGGCCATGGTCTACCTAATAGAAAATTGTAAGAGACTAGGAAGTCAACAACAAAGAAGATAGTGTGGACAATATTGGGACCAACAGTGATAGGTAATAGAATGTGACCAAGACATAAATAGACAAAACCATCATAAACACCCAGTGAAATACTAGATGGACTAGCATCACGAGCGGAAATACCTAAAACTTTGGGGAATGACATGGGGCACAAGTTAAGCTCAAATCCATTATCAATCAAAATTACACTTAACAACTACATTATGAATGCAAGATATAATATGCAGAGGTGGGTCATTATCAAAAGTGTGAACATCAGCAGGAAGGTTAGACTTGAAAACTAGGTGTGAAGAAAATGCATCAGCAAATGCTTGATAAACTAAACTAGGATGCATGTCAGCAAGAATGCGAGTAGTAGCAAGAAAATGTTGTACTCTATGTAATAAATCAGGATTTGCAAGCAAGTAGTCATTGATTGATATATTCATGATGACTTGACCCTAGGAACGAAGAAATGTGAATGATCGAGTTGGGTTCGCCAAAATGATTAACTAAAATTAGCTATGTATTATGGGTATAATTAATCTAAGCTATGAACAATTGTAATAAAGTAAATAAATGTAGTAAAGAAAGTATGTAAATGATCTAACCATGCAAAAGGAAATGCTAACCCTAATGTACAAGAAGGAAAATGAAAGAACTCAACTAAATAGAAGATGCTTGCAAGCTAGTGTCACAGTGATGACTGGAAAATATGGAAGAAGGAACAACTATGTAGAAGTCCCAAAAAGGATGGATCTGGAGAATCTAGTTGGAATGGAGTTCCTGGAGAGGGACTGGTGTGCCTACGGGCGCTCTGGTCTATAATTTAGGTGCCCTGGTCTATGTAAAATCTCTTAAATTGATCTTCACCGGTTTGGTAGATGGTCTGAAACCCTCATTTCCTGTCGCATCAACTTTGTTGTCTTGTTCCAGATGTCACCAATAATACAATATGAAATAAATACCTGCAAGACCCCAAAACAAGCATCAAACCCAAAAAAATAAAAATGCATATGAAGGGGTCAGACTGACCTCATCTGCCACAATGGTGGACTTACTAACTGAGCATTGCACTACATCTCAAACCTGATGTAGTTCTATGTGTAAGTGTGTGTGAACATGCCCTAGGTTTCTCTTGTGTTAGTAGCACTTTGTGAAGTAACAAGAAATAACTATGTGTAGAAAATGTAATATAATGTGTGCATGAAATAAAATAGAATCCCTCCCCCTATGAAGTGTGATGTAAATTTCATAGCCTTGTGCTTTATGATGGAGCTATGTGGATGCAAGTGATCTCCAATACAATAGATGGATGCAGTTCTAGATGTCTGATAGTAATGAATGATGCTAGGTCCATCATTATGGTCTCATAACTTTAAATTTATAGGGTTCTCTTGATCTAATTTAGTAATAAACCTGGAAATGGCCAAGCACAAGAAAGATAAAGATCTCAAACAGCTAGAAAGATCCCAAAAAGTGATGGGAAAGCGAAAAAGGACTAGGGCACTCCTAATGGGACCAGAGCTCCAATGTCTTCCCTAGTATTAATCTGGGTGCCCCAATTGAGGCTAAAATGACGCGGGATGATAGAAGTTGGTTGGGTATATGGGTCTAACAGGTTGGAAATGATGAAATAAAATAAAACAAGATGGCCAAAAGATGGGGGTTAATTAGTACTTTCTTCACTCAAGAACCTTCTAAATAGTAGTATGCGACCATTTCTCCACTATCTAACGGTCGGGGATCATTCAATTAAACCTTAAAAACTTTTCCCAATCAACATGTTGGTTAATGTGTCTTGTGCCAAGTTTAACTTAGCTCGAGTGGTGGGTGAGGTGACCAACTCAATACCCTACTATTGGCTCAAAATCCTCTTCTAACCACTCAAAATTACCCCACTTTCCTCCACAACATCTCAGTAAGCTTCAAAATATTATTCTAACCTCCTAGTTGACCCTAAGTGGTTGATTAAGGCTCATCACATCATAATCACTTGTTAATTCACTAATTGTGATTAGAAAATCTTAATCATGATTATAAATTCTAATCTAATTTCTGTTTTTAGTCCCACATGCACCAAAATGCTAGTTTTTCTCAAAGTGAAAACTATAAAAATGACTCACCTCATACACCATGCTTTGGTTTGCACCTCATATAAGAAATATGATTTATAGCCAAGCTCAATCCTTGCCTAAAGTCTTCAATGGGGTTAGTAGATAGATATCTAAAATGACCATGTAGTCATTTGGAGAGGCCATTTCACCTTGTTTGGAGTAGCAAGCATACCAATTTTATTTCCCTCTTAGACCTATTTAGGTCTTTGTTAGTTTAGCAATTCAATATATTAGTAGGCATGATTAGCTAGATTTTGAATTATATGCATATTAGTTAACATTCCATTAAGCTTTTATCTTTAGTGTTACATTCCTAGACTTAGAGCCTTGACTAGAGGTGGCAATGGTGTTAGCCTTCCTTAGTTAGTCTTGCAATTTTCTTTGTAAATTTTAGGGTACTTTATCATATTACATTGCATTATGTATGTTGTATGGAGTTACATAGAAATGAACAAATGTTAGTAATTTAGGTTTTCATGTTATCTTACACTTTTGTTTATTTCAATAAAGACTGATGATGTAGATCTAGGGGAAAATTGATACAACCAAGTTGCTTATTGAAAGGTTGGATGCAAAGATTGGGCTTGTCATATATTCTCCATTATCATTTATTATCACTGCTAATTTTTCTTCCAAATCACCTGAGGTAATATAAACAACCACGTTTATCCCTATCCTTATTCCTTTGAAACAACCAAAGGTTTTGCGTCCGTTTTGTCCTATTTCTTCTATCCATTTTGATCATATTTTCGATCGTCGATTGACTTCTTCTATCACCCCATCAACACTCGAGGTGGCATCCCTCATTCTATAATTTTTTCTTCTTCAAAAATTTACATGTTTATGCTTGTCTACTATATTTGAAGAGAAGTTACTTACTTCACCTCAAACAGGGGCAAATGTAGACACATATATTCTGCTTTCGCAATCTTATTTACAAACACACACAAATCACTCTCATTCTTACCACTTCCATTATAATTAGTGATTTCCAGTAATTCACTAATGTTTCTTACCACTTTAGCAAATTAATAGCACATTTTTGATTGCCTAATCCCTTTCGCATTGAGGATGCCACTTTACGACGAATCATAAGTCAAAATCCTCTTCAAAACAAACAATTAGCTATTATTAGCTAATTAAGCCTATTTTCCCCTTATTCTGGTCAACATACCCTACTAATGGCTCAAACCCCTCTTCCAACCACTCAAAATCACCCCATTTTCCTCCACAACATCTCAGAAAGCTTCAAAAGCTTATCCTACCCTCCTAGTTGACCCTAAGTGGTTGATTAAGGCTCATCACATCATAATCACTTGTTATTTGACTAATTGTGATTAACAAAGGTTAATCATGATTATAAATTATAATCTAATTTTTTCTTTTAGTCCCACATGCACCAAAATGCTAGTTTTTCTCAAAGTGAAAACTATAAAAAGGACTCGCATCATACCTTAATACTTTACATCATGTTTTGATTTGCATCTCATATAAGAAATATGATTTATAGCCAAGCTCAATCCTTGCCTAAAGTCTTCAATGAGGTTAGTAGATGGATATCCAAAATGACCATGTAGTCATTTGGAGAGGCCATTTCACCTTGTTTGGAGTAGCAACCATACTAATTTGATCGCCCTCTTAGATCTATTTAGGTCTTTGTTAGTTTAGTAATTCAATATATCAGTAGGCATGATTAGCAAGATTTTTAATTATATTCATATTAGTTAACATTCCATTAAGCTTTAATCTTTAGTGTTACATTCCTAGACTTAGAGCCTTGACTAGAGGTGGCAATGGTGTTAGCCTTCCTTAGTTACTCATGCACTTTGCTTTGTAAATTTTAGGGTGCTTTCAGCTATGATTATGGTGGGGATCAGTTGTTATGCTTTACCATATTCAGTAGGGGGGATATTTCTATGGTCATTGACTAGGGTTATGGTAGATATGGTAGAGTATCGGAATGCTTTTTCTTGGGGTCCAGCTCTACTAGCACATATTTATAGGGAGTTGTGTGAGTGGTCCACAAGGAGGATATTTGGGTTAGATGTGAACTTTTTGTTATAGTGTTGGCCTTATGAGCACATCATAGTGATTTGACCACAAGGTATCTATGGTTCAGGTGGTAGTAAAATTTTAATAAGTTACATTCATGAAATGACGGAGATATTTTTCCTAATATGTAGTATCCCGAAGTCTGGAGTGTTGTGTGGAGTTTCTGGATAGCATGGGGGTTGATGATGTTATTTAGAGGCCATACATACGCTTCCCTACATGGTTGGGAGAGAGAGATGAATTTTGTATGATGCATCAAGAGAGATGGATGTGGGGGTGATGGGTAGAAATGATCGAGGTGGTACATTTTGGGTGGGTGCGGAGATAATTTGGTCTAGTACAGGATGTACCAGGTAATCCTATTTGTATAGGAGAGTTAATGGAGATATTAAGCTATCAATAACACAAATGAGATATATTCAGTAGATGGTGGAGGATGTGGCATCGGCCAATATTTATGATATCGGGATGACACTCGTGTGTGTGGCATGGGCAGATGATAGCTCAAGGATATATGGTCATGAGGGTACAATGGGAGTGGGGAAAGGAGGATGTGGAGATGAGAGAGGAGGCCAAGGGGCGGGTGGGGGTGGATTGGAGGATGAGCTAGTTATGACATGGGCGGAGGTGGAGAGGTTGAGGCATGGATTATTTGAGAGAGATTCACAAGTGACAGTCTTGGAGGACGAGTTGGTGAGGTTGGTGCAGCAGCTAGGGGAGAGGGATGAGCGGTGGTGGATTTAGAGATAGAGCTAGGGTAGGATTGGTACCGCTAGTAGTGTGAGCTCTTGAGGGAGAGGTTTTGAGTGACAGTAAGTACACTGGTAGTATCAAGGCCAAGAATATCAGGAGTAGGGGTGGTGGGGCCAGGAGTAGGGGCATATAATGGAGAGATGAGGCCGTCAAATATAATGTGCCTAAATTGATATCAAGTTATGATTGCAGAGATCTAGTATTACGAGGGTTTGGGGGCAGAGATACTCCCAGAGGTGCCACGATACTCAAATCACTTAGTAAGTCAGCAATTGACATCTCAACAAATCCCTACTGCTAGCACGAGGAGTATCAGAGAGCTCATGAGGGATCGTGATGGTGGATCTGGATTATTTAATGTACATTTTACATTATATTTTTTGTATGGGCCAAAGAGCCTGACCATTTTTAGATTTACATTGACTTAGATGTGTGTGTATATGGTTTTTTAGAAATATGGATGTGTAAATGTGTTTTCATGATTTCATGTGATGTTTTGTATGAGTTATAAATAGATTTAGATATGATGATGGTTATACTAGTGATGAGATTTAAATGCAATACAGTTGTGTGAATGTGATGATTTAATTTTGTCAGGATGAATGATATCTGGATTAGATATGATTGTATTATATGGATGTTGCTTTCATTTGTTGATATTTATGATGATGGTTAATAGCATTTCATGGGATGTGTTTGATTCTATAGACACCAAAATTTGGTATCACCGCCCTTGTTGTTTGTGTTCGCTTCTTTCACCGTGGTCCTATCTAGACCCCCTTTATTTTAATCCTAATTAATCTTTTAATTCTCACCTTTCCTATCTATTGACCTATCAACTTTAATTTTTAATTAATATTCATTTAATCATTTTCTAATCCTCATCTCATTAGCTAATTACCTCTAATTAGCTTTCATTTCTCCTCCCTAGGTTGTTTAGCATCTCTAACTACCTAATTCCATATCCCTATGCTTTTTTAAGCTTTTACTTAATCCATATTTATCTCCCACCTACCCATATCTCTTCCCTAGGAAACCCTACCCCTCATATATGTTTTAAAACACTCATCCTAATCCATGAAATCCCCAAATATCAAATAAATCACTCATCCACCATCCAAAGGGACGGTTCCCCGCAATTAGCGGTGACCCACCTGGGTCTCCATCGACCCTATAAAGCTAGTTTCCCCCCCCCCTTTCTAAACAAGGCATAATCAGAGTTTTCTTGCGCTGTGTGAACTTATCTTCGAGCTTGAGCATCCTTGCAGTTGTTTCAACCTTATTAGAACCCATTTGAGCTTGTCTTGTGTCTCTTGTGGATACTTTGGGAATTTTATCCTTACTTTGTGTTGGTTTATGCTATCATTTATTATTATTGTTATTATCTTTCAGGTACTAATGTTATTCAGGTTCAGCTGCCATCAGAGCCTCAGCTTCAGCTTCCTCTTTTAGTGATTCTATCTGCAAGTTGTCCATATAGCTTATCCATCCTTGGCCTTGTCTTAC
Source organism: Taxus chinensis (assembly GCA_019776745.2). NCBI lineage: Eukaryota > Viridiplantae > Streptophyta > Pinopsida > Cupressales > Taxaceae > Taxus > Taxus chinensis. The sequence continues at coordinate 500,910,347 of CM034156.1, forward strand.
ACTTCCCAAGTCATCATCGCTCCATCCAGGTTATCGTCGACCAAGCTCTATGTCGTAACCTATTCTATCTGTTAGATCATCATTAGTGTGTTACTCTGTTATGTTTTTGTTCCCAGCTCTCAAATCCATCATCTTACCTATTTGTTAGTCCAAATTCTCCTACCTGTCTCCAGTCGTCGCCAACCCAGCCCAATCGTCGTCGACCCAATTCTTGTTTCCATCCAATCCATTCAAATCTCTGTCTTTTTGCATCCTTTTTGTTTCTTTGTCTTATATCTTCCTCTGAATGTTACTTTCAGTGTTCTCATACCTTTGTGATTATCTTATTTACATTCAAATCCTACCAGATTTACATTTCTATCTTGTTGTCAAGATCCATCCTCTTCGGCCATCGTCGACCTGCCTTATGCATCTCGGGTCCCCATCGACCCAGTTAGGTATACTTTAATTTATAGTAATCTAGATCAGATTTGTATGTACCTTACAATTCTGTATTTTTAGTTTCTGTGTGCCTTAGACTCTGCATATTATCTTTTCCATTATCATTTCTTTTATCATATCCTTTGTATATGGGGATTAACATCCACTAAGGAAGTTAACACTTCTTGGAACCGAATTTTTCGACCATCCTCCTCATCTACCATCTAATTCATTTTCCTCTTAGTTATCCTTGTTTTGCAGGTTCATCGAGTTTGCAATGAGGTAATCTACTTTGTGCCCCTCCATTTGCATCCATCATACATCAAGGTACCTTAAACCCTTGCATTTTGGAGTTATTTGGTTTTTTTTAGTATCTACTTCACTAATCTAAACAAAAAAGAGAAAAATCGATCAACATCCTAGCACGTCCAGTGGGACCACCCATTTAGGTGAGTCTTTTACATTTTTATTTCATTTCATTTTCAATATTTCTTCTATCTTCCACTAACATTGTAGGTAGAGAGTCTACTTTTTACTTGTTTGTGTTGGGCTTCGGATTTCTTTATCTTCGCTTGTTTCATCTTAAAGATCAGATAAAAAGGAAAAGTGCTCTCTAGGTATTCTCCTTTCTATCTTATTTTCTCCTTTTTGCAACGCATTTTCCCTTCTTTGTGTACTTGTTCTCATTGAAAGTTCACATCTGGATTTGGGCTTAAAAAGAAAAAAATTCATGTTTTCTTGTAAATCTAGTATAAGTAGGGGTTTAATTGGTTACATCTCACACTCTATCACACACAACTAAAATCACAAATAAATTGACACATCAAAACATTTCCTACCAGGTAGAACTGATTGGGATTTCATCACCCAACAGGAAAGTGTCACGGTGTTCTATCCACGTCATAAACTCTATACATATTTTGGCCTCACGTACCTTTAGGTATCGAGGACTCCACAGCCAAAACTACCTAAAATCAGCCATAGACTACCATTTCTTAGGTACCTTCGTTATCCACTTTTATCTTTTTCACATCTTCTAATTAATCATGGTTATAAAAAACTTGTTGCTTTATTTTTTTGTTAACAAATTACATAAACAAGTGTTCACCTAATTCATGCATATTTTCACCCTTTCTCAAGATGAGACAACATAAAAATCCACTCCATCCAATGACATCCCTTCCTATAATGATATATCCCAATAAGATTATAAACTTGAGACCACACCTTCAGTTGCCCAACCCCTTGTCTCCATGGTCATGCTTCATGAGGACCATATCATACAAAATTATCCCCCCATATCTCTCATCAATCCAACCTTTCTAGACCAGCTACACCCCCATCTCTTGTTCCTTTAGAGACTCTTGGACCTCCTTCTATCGCCCTTTATGACACTTATTCTGTAAATATCCCATAATATTTTAATCCTATCAACCCATTCAATTAGTGGATCCCATTCCACACACAACACCTTGTATCAAATATATCTCTATTCCATCCGCTATTGTCACTAGTATGCCTATCCAACCATCTCAACCTCTTAACACTTAAATTCCTACCCATCATATGCATATCCAACAATCTCAACCCATGAACACGCATATCCCCACTCATCATATGCCTCAACAACCTACCTAATCTCAACAATCACATCACATCCCTATTTCTAAACATCAACAATTGTAGTAACATATCCAATCTCAACCCATGACTTGTATTCATCCTCATCAAACAAATACTCAAACATCCATTCATCCACAAGCCTATCAACCACCTTATCAAGCTACTTCCCATGTCACACAATCACAATACCATCCAACCGCTTCAAATGACCCCATGCATGCCTTGATGTTTAGGTTGGCTAGCCTTGAGGCCACCACCTTAGGACCCAAGGTCACATTATCTTATGAACAAATTTGCAATGAATCTATCCATCCATTAGTCCCAATCAAACCTTATCCTTCTCACTAGGAGTTTCCCAAATTCACCAAGTTTAATAGTCAGGAATATCCTCAACAACATCTTCATGCATTTAGGCATGTGTGTTATCTTTTAGCACATAATCAGGACATCATGCTTTGCACCTTCCCTATGTCCTTGACAGGTCCAATATTGGATTGGTACAGTGGAATTTTCATACATTAAATATTTTCATTTACCCAACTTGTGTAGCTCTTCTTAGAACACTTTTCAATCAACATTGTGCGCAAGATCACCAGTACAGAATTATACTCCATTCAATAATTCGACAATGATTTTATCGCAAATTTCACCACACGATGGTGTGATATTGTTAATCAAATATCATTTACCCTTCCACAGAAAGAGATCACTAAATTATTTTCATGCTCTTGTGCAAAGCATATCTCATCCACCCTACAAATCTAATCATTTTAGACATTTGAAGAAGCCTTCACTATGGCCCACAAACTTGAAACTCGCACCCTTAAGGAAGGCCAACTCAAGCTTTGATCAAACAAGCCCAAGACCGATTCCATCAAACCCACTACACATAGCAACAAGTGTAAAAATTCCACCAATACCATCTTGGTTCAATCTTCATCCACATCTACCTCTCACACAGAGTCTTCATAAAGAGATTTTAGACCATCTCTTAACTATAGCCCATTGAGGAAATCCTATAGTTCGGTATTTAACAAGTTGATGGTAGTCCACTTCATCCAAATTCCTCCCATATGACCCGTGGATGACTCACAACCAAAGCCCACTTTGTATCACAAGGGCCACTATTTCAAATATCATCGATTCAGAGGTCACGACATTGAGAAGTTTCATTCCTTCAAAGATTGCATCCAACAACTTATAAATTAGGTGGACATCCAAAATAGACAGCTCCAACACGTTACCTAGCCAATCCCTCGACATGTTTAGAAACATTTTCCTAATCAACCACCAAAAAATCAAGCCACCCCTTCTACATCTCAACTACCAAATGCTCACACCATTAACACCTACATTAGACATTATTGCCACCCCTTATTCAACACCTATTCCCATTTCTACACTAATCATATCCACGATTATCACACTTATATCAAATTCTACCACTTGTCCTACATCTATATCTATTCCTACCTTTACCACATCCACATCAAATTTTACTGTACTCACCACTTCATCTGCATCTAGCATACCCTAACCTACTGTATCTAAGCCTTTATCCACATTAACACCAAACACACCTATCACTACATCACTTGAATCGCCAAACATCCCAATTATACCCATCTCTCCATCAATCCCAAGTACCCCTATATCTACCACATCAAAAAATTCACTCACATCTACCTTGGCATCCTCATCACATTTGACTACATCTTTTCCCATGTCCACATCACCTATTTTACCTCAACCTTCTACACTTAATACTTCAACATCTACCATTTCCACATCTATACCCGCTACCACACCAATCACACCCTCTCGATTTGAAAATATATCAATGGTACCCCTTGAAACATTTATGACACAAACACCTCCACCTAATATAAGCACAAAGGGTATTCATGTCTCCTCTACAAAACCTACTATCTCTACATTAACACATCCATAACCTACACCACCCACATCTCACATAGACCTCATCAATCGCATCATTCAAACAACTCTTTTGATCTGTAAACTCTTCAACTTTGGAATTATCCACATAAACACAAATTAAATGTAGATGTTCTACTTTCTATTAGAAAATGACAGAGATAGCTAGTGAATGAATTATGTTTATGCCTAGAATCCACGATTGTAGGAAAGAAAAGAATTTAAGCTCATAAACACCAACAAGTTTTATCCTGGAAACCTCCAGAGGAGGAAAAACCAGTCGAGAGGGGAAATTGCTCTTTCTTCCCACTTTTATTGGCCAATTCAAAATAACAAGTACATAATTTACAATAAGTATGAAAGTGAAGTAGATAATATCTCACACTTCCTCCCAATTACTTGTTTACTCTATCTCAACACTCCCTTCTTCTAAAAAACACAATTCCAACACTAAGAACTTCCTGCTCACTTGCTTTCATGCTTTGATGATCCTATCCTCTTCTACAAACATGTATTTATAGCCTTTTGCATGTCCTCTCGTGCACTGGAGAATGGGAAAGGTCATGGAGGAGAAGAGACACAAACAACCTTCCAAATTTTGGGTTGTTCGTTTCATATTTTTGTTTTCTGTCTGAAAGACCCAGGACTGCCACCTAATGCATACCGGCAGTCCCAATATCTCCGCCCTGGTTGGCCAGCAGTTCTATAACCACCGCTCTGTATAGAACGGTGGTCTTGTTACTAAAAAGATAGAACCTCCGTGTGTTATTTTTCCTTCTTTGTGCTGATTTTTTTGATGAAGTAGAGTCATTTTAGATCCCTATGGATCACATCTCCCCTACTTAGGAGGATTTTGGCCCCAAAAAATCTTAGTGGGGGAGTAGATGAGGAAATAATTCCCTCACTTTCTCCTTTGAGTACCATCGGGCCTGCCTTGGTGTCTTTCCTTTTAGTCTAATCTGTCAAGACTCCTGCAGACCTCTCCTAGTCTCTCTGACCTTTTGTTACAGCACTACATCCTCCTCCAATTCACCTCATGAGTCCAAGATGTAATCCTCAATGGAAGGTAGCAATTGCAGTCCTTCATCTTCATTTGGCATGGATGGCTCATATAGGTGCAAGTTCTCACAATTTACTACAAAGTACATCCTCATAAATGATGGCAAGTCAAGTCGAAAAGCATTTTCTCCAACCTGCTCCAATATGGTGAAGGGCCCAAATCATATTGGCTTGAGCTTTCATTCTTAACCTTGTATTTTCTCCTTGCTCAAGTAAATCCAAACTCTATCTCCAACATGAAGCTTATGTTCTCTCTTATGTTGATCATGCCTAGCTTTGTACTTGGCTTAAGATTTCTCTAGTTGTTCTTTGACTTTGAGATGGATTTTCCAGATCCTCTCAATGAATTTGTTTTCTCTAGTCACCTTTGTATCTTGTGTCTCCTCCTCATCCTGCTACCCAACTACTATGTCCATCAGATTTTTAGGTAGATATCCCAAGCATGCTTCAAACAGTGACTTCATAGTAGATGTGTGTACTGCCCAATTATAAGAATGCTGAATGTAGGCAAAGGACCCATCCCAAGTCCTTGGGTATTTTTTGTTAAACCCTCTGATCAACTATACCAAAATCCTGTTCACCACCTCTATCTTTCCATATGTTTGTAGATGTAAAGTTTTTCTCCTCTGTAACTTGTTATCCATCTTGTTCCACAAAGTAGTCCAAAACTTTCCCAAGAACCTAGAATCCTTGTCAGAAAAAATAGACTTTGGCAAGACAAAATGCACTCATACATTATCAAAGAAAAGATCTTTTGATGTGCCTTTATTGTATTTTTACATGCCATAAGAGTACACATCTTATTGAATCTATCAACAACAACATAGAGATAATCATGGCCATGTTTAGACATAGGTAATCCTCCTGCAAAATCCATAGAAATGTCCTCCCACGGATGAGTAGGTACTGGCAAAGGCATATGCAACCCCTCCTTCCTAGTTTTAGGCTTGCTGGTACAACAAAGGTTACATCCACGTATAAATTTTGATACTTCTTCTTTCATATTGGGCCAATACACGTACCTTTACAAGTGGGCTAGGGTCTTACCAACACCAAAATGTCCCGCTACTTTTGAGGTATGAGCTTCCCTCATCAATAGAAGTCTTTCTTCTTTAGGCACATAAAGCTTCCCTCATCGGTAGAGCAGCCTATCCTTGAGATAACAATCTTCAATCCTTGTCCTTTCAGTCCCTTGGGATTGCAACTGCTGAAATGTTACCCCAAAGTCTCTGTCCTGGGAATATACCTCTCCATAAGCTTCCTTCATGAAGGGCTCGATCTGAGAGGTAGTGACCAAACAGGAGTACTTCTCCTATTTGGGCGGCCTAGACAACATGTCTGCCACCAAATTTTTACTACCCTTCTTGTATTTGATCACCAAATGGAACTGTTGAAGGAACCCCATCCATTTATAGTGCCTTGCCTGCTGCAATTTAGAATGTGCTTGCAAATACTATAGAGGTTTGTGGTTAGTGTGCATAGTAGTTTCTTTACCCAACAAATAATGCTTCCATTTTTTAATTTCCTGAACTAGTGCATACATTTCCTTATCATATATTGAATATCCTTTAACTGCTGAAGTGAAAGTTTCAGAATGATAACATACAAGTTTACCTCGAAGCAACATTGTGCCCATAGCGTAATCACTGGCATTTGTCTCTACCTCAAAAGGCTACTGCAAATTAGGAAGAGCAAGTACTGGAGCATGACTAATCTTGTATTTTAATAACTCAAAGGATTTTTCTTGTTCCTTACCCCATTCAAAACCCTTACTCATTGTGGCCACTATGTGTAGAGGTGTTGTAATCGCGGAGAAGCTCGGAATGAATTTCCACATGTATTGTACTGCTCCCACAAAACTCCTAGTCTTTGTGGCTCCTTTTGGTGTCGTCCAATTAATGATAGCTTCAACCTTCTTTGGATCCACTCATAGCTCTCCTCCTCCAACCACATGCCCAAGATAGACAAGTGATTGTTTAGCAAACTCACATTTCTTCATATTACAAAGTAGTTGCTTCTCCTTGAGAACTTGCAAGACTTGTTGTAAATGAGTTAGATGTTCTTCCCATGTGGCACTAAAAATCAAGATATCGTCTAGATATACAATGACACATGAATCTATGAAATCCCACAATACATCATTCATCAATCTCATAAATGTAGCGGGTGCATTACATAACCCAAAAGGAAGTACTAACCATTCATACAAACCTTGTTTTGTCTCGAAGGAAATCTTCCATATATCCTCCTCCTTCATTCTAAATTGGTGATAACTAGACTTGAGATTCAACTTCATGAAGAACTTGGCATGTTGAAGCTGGTCCAAGAGATCATCTATACGGGGAATTAGATATTTGTTCTTTATGGTGATCTTGTTCAAAGCATGGTAGTCTATGCACATTCTCCAAGAACCATCCTTCTTTGGCACCATCACAATAGGTGAACCACATGGTGAGGTGCTTAAACGTATCACCCCTTGGTCTAGTAGTTCCTGGAGTTGTTTCTTTACTTCAGTACTCTCAAGCAAGGATTGCCTATACAACCTGATGTTTGATAGAGGGGACTCTGGCAATAGTTGAATCTCATGCTCTACTTCCCATTTTGGTGGTAACTCAATGGGAGCTGGAAAAACTTCCTAAAAAGACTGAATAATACTATCCAAATCATGTTTTCTCTGGTTAGAAATCTCTGAAACTTCTACCCATTCGTGTTTATCCTTTAACAAAAGTAAACAAAGCTGATTATGATTTGCGTGAATAAGTCATTTTGCTTGGTTAGCACTCACCATAGTAACATGTGTCTTACGCTAGTGTGCCCAGATGTTGTAGTTGATCCCATCCTTGACCCATTTGTACCGGTTTTCCCTTCTCATAAATATAGCATCCATGATATACAAGTAATGACTCAAGAATACAACATCAAAAGCATCAAGTGGAATAACGTCAGCTTCCAAAACATCAATATACTAGGAATTTATCCCAAACTTGACCTTACATCCTCTTATTACCTGAATTTCAACACCCTTCTTCACCCAACCCAAAGGGATAACGGTGTGGATGCTTATAAGTATCAAGACCAAGCTTCTTTATAACTACTTCATAAATAAAGTTAGACAGAGAACTGGTATCAACCAAAGCATTTACCTTAGTTCTCTTGATATGGATTTTGATCTGGAATAGTCTACTCATCTCCTCTTCCTGGCTGTCCATATTGGTGGCCTTACATCCAAGCCTTTCATCTACATCAGAGTCATATTCAATTTCCACCTCCCCTTTTGTTTTTACAGATGTCATGGACTTCTTTGAGTCCTTGGTTTGGTTCTTTGGATGTAACTTTGGATGCAACTTCCGACATGTAGCGTCAGTATGACCATTGATATCACAATTCTTGCAAAAATTCTTGGGATCTTTACAAGTATTTAAAGTACTGGCAGCTTGTTTACCTTTCCCTTTCCACTTACCCTTGTTACTTGTTTTCCCATACTCTTTTTTCTGCTGATTTGTCGATTGCTTTGCCATTGGATCTACTTCTCCTTGCTTATTTTCATCATCTATGTAGTATGCCAGTACACATGCCTCGTTGAGATCTTTGGGCTTTGTGGAGATGAATTTTCTTTGAAGGTGAGTGTGAAGTCCTCCCAAGTACTTAGCCAAAATATCCTCATCCTCCAAGTCCATGTTTAGCAACATGGCTTACCTTCAAAAATCTGTAGTATAGTCCTGCACACTTTGACCACTGCCTTGTCTAAAATACTGCCATTTAATCATTTGGTCAGTCTTGTGGCCAACAGGATAGACGTTAGCTCTAAGTAATTGTTTAAATTTTTGCCAAGATTTCACAATAGGACGCTTCTTCTTTTCACAAGTGGTTAGATGAGTTTCCCACAAAATCAAAGTGTGTCCCTCCATTTTGAGATGTGCAAAGGTGATCCTTTGTGCCTTGGTGGCATTATGGACGCTAAAGTAGAATTCTAATTATTTTAACCGTTTATCAATTAACTCTACATCTACTTGTCCTTCAAAGCTTATAATCTAAACTTTTGTCTCGACTTTAAAAGGGGTATGATCAGATTTTACCTTTTCTCTTGCATTTGAGGTCTCTTCTTCATGCTCTTCCCCATGACTTTCCTCATGATGGTCTCCAGCATCTTGATTATATGGACCAAGTTCTCTTCCTCCATTTTTCCCTGAATTCTTTGTTTCCACTTCTTTGTAGAAATTTCTGGATCGCAAGGTAAAGCCTCTTCACCTTTAGATCTTGTCACTGTCATATAAATCCAAGAATGAATACCACAGTCTTGGATACTTGTTAGCTCTGATACCAAAATGATTTGTAAACTCTTCAACTTTGGAATTATCCACAGAAACACAAATTAAATGCTTTTGTTCTACTTTATATTAGAAAATGACAGAGATAGCTAGTGAATGAATTATGCTTATGCCTAGAATCCACAATTGCAGGAAAGGAAAGAATTTAAGCTCATAAACACCAACAAGTTTTATCCTGGAAACCTCCAAAGGAGGAAAAACCAATCGGGAAGGGAAATTTCTCTTTCTTCCCACTTTTATTGGCCAATTCAAAATAACTAGTACATAATTTACATTAAGTATGAAAGAGAAGTAGATAATATCTCACACTTCCTCCCAATTACTTGTTTTCTTTGTCTTAACACTCCCTTCTTCTACAAAACACAATTCCAGCACTAAGAACTTCTTGCTCACTTGCTTTCATGCTTCGACGATCCTATTCTCTTCTACAAACATGTATTTATAGCCTTTCTCTTATCTTCCCGTGCACTGGAGAATGGGAAAGGCCATGGAGAAGAAGAGACATGGACAACCTTCCAAATTATGGGTTGTTTGTTTCATATTTTTGTTTTCTGTCTGAAAGAGCCAGGACCACCACTTTGGTTGGGTGGCGGTTTTGTAACCTCTGCTTTGCATAGAGTGGCAATCCTATTACTAAAAAGATAGAATCTCTATGTGTTATTTTTCCTTCTTTGTGATGATTGTTTTGATGAAGTAGAGTCATTTTGGATCCCTATGGATCATCTTTCTCCATCAATATCCACATCTACACCCACCATTGATTCTACACCTACATTTACTCCACCACTTATCACATCCACTTCATCGGATTCGATCATACCTACTACTTTGCCCACATCTATTCCACCCTTACCTATTATACCTTTTGTAGAGTCAATCCCAATTCCTCTTTCTTCACTCTTACCTACACCAACCCCGTCGACTATTATGAAAACATCTACACCATATTCTCCTCCTACATCATTCTCATCATTTGAAGAGTTTTAAAAGCACTACAACTCGATATAACTTCAAATGATGTCCTTATATCATCCACAAAATCATAAATCCCCACATAAATCTAATTTTCACCTTCCTTGGATCTCATCAAACATAAGTTACTTCCTCCACCAATACCAACCACACAACCTTTGGAACCTCTAGTTGAGATCATTGTCATTCCTCCCAAGGGAACTTCTTCAAAATCAAAATCTAAGACCCTTGGCACCTTTCCGTAAAGATCTCTTTCAAGTCCCCATAAAAATATAGATATTCCTCTACCTAATATCAAGCAATCTGATGCCACATCATCTATCTTAGGACCACCTCCATCTCTCATAGGACCAGCCCCTTCATCCAAAAAATCACAATCGATCAATCAACCCAAACCAAAATCATCCAACACTTCTTCTTCTAGAACGCCGACCATCACTAAACCCAGATCAAAAACCTCAAAACCTCACAACACTAGGACCCAACCCTCAACATCCAAGATAGCTTGCACATCCACATCTCAAACATCCACTTATTCTTCTAAATCTAAAACTCCTCATCAAGGCAAGGCATATCCTAACACTTTGGTTGAATCATATGCGGAGGTCTTTTAATACTTTCTTCAAATATCCGCCATCACACTTCCTCCTATTAAAGGCTTTGATCCTCATAGTAAGAAACCATCATGGTTTGATCGCAATCTCATTTGTTCCTACCATCATACCCTGGGTCATGACACTAAGAATTGTAAGGCCCTCCAAAAAATCAACCGTGATATTATTGAGGATGATGAATCTCTCATCCAAGGGGATCTTTCTTCTCCATCCACCACAGCCAATCCAATTCTAATTTCTGCATCCCCATCCATCAAATTTTCTAAGTCTCCTCCTTTATCCACATCATCCTTTATCATCTCTCCTTCACACATTATTCCTCCTAAAGAGGGTCCTCCCTTGTTCATCGACATTGTTTGCCTTTCCAATCACCACTATCATCCCCAACCAGCTATCCAATCCAAAGTTATCATCGACATCCCTTCTAATGATCCCATCCAATTTCCTTCAACATCCACTAGCTCATCTACATCTAAGTTTCCCAAATTAATATAGTCTCTTTCGTTGGGGAGTATCTTCCCCTCGTTATTGATCCTCTCACATATTCCTCACATCTTATCCATCCAATAACTCCCTTGATGTTGGGGGACTTCACTTTAAGATTGGTGTACCATCAAGTTACTTCCTCTTCATTCTTGACATTATATTATTTACCTCATCCAATCTTATCATACCCATCTCATGCGATATCATCCAGTTTATTGTCTCATCTTATCCATCCAATCTATCTACCACCATATTTTCATCCTAAGTACACTTTTGTGGCCATCTATTCATCTCGTCAGGGATGCTGTTGATCTGTGTTTCTAGGTTCCTATCCAGATGAGTGTACGAGTAATCAAGAAACACAAAACCACGTCGAGTATACAAGGGATTAATACCTTGGAGATGACAATGGATGCTACGGGTGCAAAGTTGATATCGAAGGTCCTCGGTGTGATCCCGGCAAACCTGCAGCTCACATACACTAAAAAAATAATGATAAGAAATTTAATGCAGGGGATGCCTGACAAAGCAGATCCGGGAAGCGTTAACTTCCTTGGTGGCTGTCAACCCCCGTGCGATAAGAATAATAGTACAATAGCGTCCAAAAAAATGACATATAAATTGATAAATAAACGAACCTGGATGGTACCGATATGCAGACAGGATTACCGATCTGATGCGTGCAAGATGAATCTCATTACATTAACCCAAATCATGAGCATAATTTCATGGAAATCCCATGTGTTATCACCCAGATACAATAATAATGATATTATAAAATGACTAAAATCTCACAGCATTCACTTGAATTTCTTCCTCTCTAAATATGGGGGAGAAACCCATATTTATAATTTGAATTTGGATTAAAATAGAGGATTAACAAATAACCAAAATTTGCAAAAGCAATTTTGATTAAGAGGACATGATGAAGAGTTGATTTGATGGTAGGGTTCATGATGTGAAAAAAAGAAAAGGTGTGATGTGAAGTGGGGACATGATTAGATGTAATAGTGAAGCCATGTGCTCACTTTAATTATTGATTTTGGATTTGTTGTCGGATGGGGGGATTTTGGAATTATTGACTTCATGTGTGGGGTTAATAATTTAATAATTTGAAGGGATTGAATGTTTAGGTGGAGATTGATTTTTAGGTGGGAACTTGATTTTGAATTAAGTGGGGAACATTTGGGACTAGGTAGGTGAGATAATAGATTCTACCTTTTGAATTTAGGAAAAGAGTGTCGGATGTGTATATCAATACTCATGAATTAATAATTTATAGAAGATGGAGATAATATCAAAAATTTGAATTATCAAATGGGTCTACATGGAGCCCATTTGATAATTAATTAAGCAAATGGATAGTATTTCATGTAATTTAAGAGAAAGAGATGCGAGAATGGAAGTAGTGTGAATGCAAGATGATTGAGGCGCGCTATATCCAAAAATAGGTGTCTACAGATGCATATTTTCTTTGCTTCCTCAAGGGTAGAACATAGATTTTATTTTCACTCATCTATCTCATAGTATCCCATCTTTTGCAAGTCTATCGCAACTTTAATGTTGGTGACCTCATCCTTAAAATAAAACCAGAACATTACTACTCTAGAAAGGAGCCAACATGGAAATTTTACCCCTGACTGGATTGGACCTTACAATATCATGCATAAGTATAGATCGGGAGCCTATCGTTTGGCCTCCCTTGATGGTAAACCAGAAGTAGAACCACTTAACACATTGCACTTATGACATTCTATTGTTATCATGTCTACAAGTGAGCACTTAGTCATATCCTTATATCATTCCTCCATCATTATCCTCATCCATCTATCATTGTAATGATTTGGAATTATGTGGTCTACAGTCACTTTCCTAGATATGACCTTAAATATGGGCACCACGCCTCTGTCCATGGCATTTTCCTTATGGATAGGTTCTCCCTTCTTGGTGAGAGCTCCATGATCATTACATCCATCACCCTCTTGTTTACCTATTAGAACTATGCTAAGGGTCCCAAAGGTGTTGCTTGTACATCCATTATCCCCTCCTAAAGTGGACTACCTGGCTATTCCCAACTCTTCCCCATGTAAAAGCCAAAATTCATGGATGCTCTTATCAAAAGTCAAATCTATCAAAAACAAACTTCTCCCTTGAAGGAAAATTGTTCAAGTAAAAAAAATAAAATCATATAAATAGACTGATCCTTCGAAGGACGACTATCATATGTATCATTCTTTCCATCTATATCATATGTATAAAGTAGACCATACCCTCGAAGGATGGATACTCTTTTATATCATGGCATTGAAGGTTTCCCGCATTGATCAACCTTCTAAATTTAGCATCCTATGAAATTTTCCCACATTAATCAGCTTTCTTCTAGAAAACTTCCTTCATTGATCAGTTTGCTCTCTTTCTCTTACCCACAGCTGGGGCATAGATTTAGGGAACACCACTTATGGAGAACCCTCTTCCCGCATACAAGTTACATCATAAATCGCTTTGTCATGTCAACATTAGGTCTATGAGTTCATTCCATCCATGTTTGTTTCTTGATCTTTGGTATAACTAACTATCGTTGGTTATATGCTAACATCTGTCTTGGTCATATGTGCCTTACATTACTTAGATCCCCTTCTCATTTTACCTCCAATATAGTTGGATGCATTGTTTCCTCGTGCACTCCTTGATATGACACAGTGTCATTCGTATCCATAGGTTTCTAATCATCAAGTCGTGTTTTATTCATACTTGTCTTTGTCTTATCACCATAGAATTTACCATGTCTAAATCATCTATACGTTATCTATAAAAATATCCCATTTGATCAGGTATCATATCACCCATGTATTTCTTCTTTCCTTCCATCTTATTTTTTGTGTGTCACCCACAACATACCATTCCCCATTATTTCCAGTTTTTATCATCATTTCTTGTTTTACCTTTTTGTCCATTGTTGTGTCCTTTTCTAAGGCACCATATTATCATCCATACCTTATCGCATGTCCACTTTTGTGGCCATATTTTTGTTCCCTCTCGGGGCACCATACCTCATCTTTTTATATTTTGATTCCTTGGCCATTATCATGCCCTTTATTGGGGTACCATTATTTATTTCCTCATTCTATTTTGTGCTCTTTTGTTAGGGCACCATTCTCATCATCTCATATTATCATCAAGTCCACTTTTGTGGCCATATGTATTTCCCCTTGGGGCATTTATATCAGAAATTTTTCATATTTTTCCTTTTCAGCCATTTTTTGCCTTTTGCTAGGGCACCATTACTCTCCATCCTCGTCCATCTGTGGACACATACCTTTTTCCATCAATTCCTCATGTACGAAGGATTTTACAATATTTTTCATATTTAGTTGCACATAAGTTTGATGTCTTCCTATGACCCCGATTGGTCCCCATGGATTGTATCCATTTGAGTGGCTTACCATTAGATTCCCTCCATTTTGTATGTGATTTTCGCCCACTCACAAGCCTATAGGACATTGTCTACCATCTCCATTCAAACCATCCTGTGTTCCTTACCGAAGTGATATCAGAATCACCGCCATAGTGTTTATTGTTACTTGAATCCTTCTTGACTGGGGCATCTTACCTCACCCTCTCATTTTACCAATCTCTCTTCTCCCACCCGCCCCTTCTTCATCTACCTCTTTCAACATCATAATTCAATTTCCATGATGCATTATCGATCCCTCAATTGAGGGGGAGCTCATCATCAATTCATTTTTCATCCTTCATCTTACTTGTTTTCTTTTATCGTTTTTGTCTCATGGCTTGCTAGTGCAAACCACTTCAACAAAATAGGGGAAAATTTAGACACCAAAATTTGGTATCGCTACCCTTATTGCCCTCATCTGCTTCTTTCACCATGGTGCTATCTATACCCCCTTTATTTTAATCCTAATTCATGTTTTAATTCTCACCTTTCCTATATATTAACCTATCAACTTTAATTTTTAATTAATCTTCATTTTATCATTTTCTCATCCTCATCTCATTAGCTAATTACCTTTAATTAGCTTTCATTTCTCATCCTTAGGTTGTTTATCATCCCTAACCACCTAGTTTCATATCCCTATGACTTTTCTAACTTTTACTTAATCCATATTTATCTCCCACCTACCCATATCAATTCCCTAGGAAACCCAAACCCACATAAATGATTTAAAATACTCATCCTAATACATGTAAGCCCCAAATCTTGAATAAAACACTCATCCACCATCTAAAGGGATGGTTTCCCATAGTTAGCAGAAACCCACCTGGGTCATTGTCGACCCTATAAAGTTATTTTCACCCCCCTTTCTAAATGAGGCATAATCATAATTTTATTGCAATGTGCGAACTTATCATCGAGATTGAGCATCTTTGCAGTTGTGTCAACCTTCTTGGAGTCCATTTGAGATTTTATTGCATCTCTTGTGGAGACTTTGGGAAGCTTATCCTTATTTTGTGGTTGTTTATGCTATCCTTGCTTATTATTGTTATTATCATTTAGGTACTAACATTTTGCAGGTTCAGTTGTCGTCAAAGCCTCACCTTCGGCTTCTTCTTTCAATGATTTTGTCTACAAGTTATCCATCCAACTTATCCATCCTCTACCTTGTCTTGCACTGCCCAAGTCATCATTGCTCCATCCAGGTCACCGTCAACCCAGCCTTGTGTTGTCACCCATTCTGTCTGTTAGATCCTCATCAGTGTGTTCATCTATTCTATTTTGTTCCTAGCTCTCATACTTGTCATCTTACCTCTTTGTCAATCCAAATATGTTATGCTTGTCTCCAGTCACCGATAACCTAGCCTAGACATCATCGACCCGAGTCTTGTTTCCATCCAATCCATACAAATCTCTACCTTTTTACATCCTTTATGTTTCTTTGTCTCATATCTTCCTCTGTAGGTTATTTCTAGTGTTCTCAGGCCTCTATGATTATCGTATTTACATTCAGATCCCGCCAGATCTACATTTCCATCTTGTTTTCTAGATCCATACTCTCAGGTGGCCATCGAACTACCCTCTGCAACCTAGGTTGCCATCGACCCAGCCAAGTATACTTTACTTTATAACAATCTAGATCATATTTGTATGTGCCTTACATTTCTATATTTTCAGTTTCTGTGTACCTCAAACTCTACATATTATCTTGTCCATTTTCATTATTTTTATCATATCCTTTCTATATGGGGGTTGACATCCACTAAGGAATGTAACGCTTCTTGGAACCGACTTTGTTGGGCATCCCCCTCATCTACCATCTAATCCATTTTCCTCTTAGTCATCATTATTTTACATGTTCATCAAGTTTGCAGTGAGGCCATCTACATTGTGCCTGTCTATTTGCATCCATCATACATCAAGGTACCATAAACCCTTGCATTTTGGAGTTGTTTGGTTTTATTTAGTATCTACTTCATTAATTTGAATAGGAAAGAGAAAATTTGATCAACATATTCTTTATTTTGACTTGGCACATATAAATATGTGATGGTAATTTTAATGATAATTTACTTACAATCATAACTGGTGTTAACATATAACTAACAGTGGTTAGTCCATTTAGGATTATGTGATTGATTTAAGATAAGATGAGATATGTTATCTACTTCCTTCTAAAAATTTTAGGAGTTGTATTCATATTATACAGGAAACTATGTTATCCTTGGTGATTCTTAGGTTTTACCCAAAAAAAAATTTGTTTTAGGTTGTGCAGGATGATCGATGTTGGAATCCTATGTCTTCAACAGAAAGATGATCGATGCAAGAATCTTTCCTCGGATGATTTTTTTTTTTGACATATTTAGGAAATTTGATTGATGGGAGAAGCTTTATATTTTTTTCACCATGTATTTATGTTTTTTTATATTGAGTAGCTATCCTTTGAGGGAATGGACTAGAATAATATATTTGGCTTTTTATGGTGATGGAGGATATATTTTGTAGTGAAAGTTATCCTTCAAGGGAGTAGTATATATTTTGGTAACATGTTTTTCCATACCATAGTGATTTTGATTATTTTAGATGAGGGTGGGCCTAAGAGACCATTTTGTGAGGGTGAGATTGATATGCAAGATAACACATGTACCCCTACACTTGTTGTATTTTGGTGAAGTAGGGGAGTAATGATTTTGGGATCCTCTACTGCAGTCAAGTATATTTTCCATGTGGATAATGTTATAAGGTTCATGGTGCTCATATTTAAGGTCATATTAGATATACTAATGGGATACCATGTAATTATAAATCATTACTTAAGGCAAGGTACATTGGTGGGTGTTGAAAAATGGGGGATCTTGATGGGACTATGGTCATGTAGATATATATATTAACAATAGAGAGACCAAAATTGCAAGGAATACTTTACAATTTTACCATCAAGAGAGGATAAATGATATGCCTTGACCCGTATTTATGAGTGATAATATATGGTATAAGATATTTTAGAGAAAACTTCCCATGTTTAGTATTTTCCATATTTATGACATGCTGATTTTATTTAATTCACCAATATTGAATTCAAATTATTTAATACGTTTATTATAGGAATGTTCGATTCATTCTTGATAGACATTAAGATGTTTAAGGGAAGTTAGACGATGTTCATATAAAAATTCAAGTTGTGATAGGGTTCTTGATGATATTATTCCTCAAGGATGAAATATTTAAGAGAAAAGTGTAGGGATGGAATTTTAACTTCAAACGGAAGAATGAATTCACTATCATAGACTAGAGAGAAAGGAGTAGCTTCCTTAGTGGTTTAAATACTAGTCTGGTAAGCCAATAATGAAAAGGGAATTTGGAGATGCTAGTCTTTACAATCTTGATCAATAGTCTTGGTAAGGATTTTGGTGAGGGTTTTATTAGATGCTTTTAAATTTCCATTAGCTTGTGGATAGTATGGTATAGAGAAACTGAGTTTGATACTATAGGTTTCACAAAAACTTTAACATTTTTTATTTTAAAATGATTTACCATTATCTATGATTATTTTATGTGGGATTCCTAAGTGATAGATGATGTGATGATGGAATAAATTGACAATATTATCTTCTTTAGTGGAGATAAGAGTGAAATATTCCACCCATTTTGTGAAATATTCAATAGGTGTGATGATGAAATTATGTCATTAGGATGATCGAGGATTAATAAGGCCAATGAGATCAAGCTCCAATTGTGAGAAAGGCCATAAATATTGAGTTGGTTTAAGAGCATGATTGTGTATGTGTGTGATATTAACATGTTGTTTAAATTTGATGCCTCTCTTGACATATTGATAGTAATTTTGAATAAGTGTATGTCATTACTAACCTATCCATAAGATTCATTTATTAATGACCAAAACATTAAAGTTTCAGCCACATATTCCATCATGGACTTCTTGAATATATTGGCTAGCCCATGGAGATTTAAGAAATCGAAGGAGAAGATCCCCAAACCCTCTTATATAAAGGACTCCCCCCAATATAACATAGAGGGATCCACTTTTTTGGAAGGACCTCTTACCATTTCTGGATAGGTCCAAGGGTATTTTTATTTGAGAAAGATAGTTGTATATTTGGGTATACCAATTATCAGCTTGGGTATATTATATATGATTGATGGAAGGAGGATTAGTTTTGGTATGATATGGTTGATCAATTCTATGTATAACAATGAAGAGTTTATAATCATCTTGGGATAAAGGGATGAGATATGTGAGAGATTCCCTTGTATTTGAAAATTTATTGCATAAGTGTGGAGTCATTTAGATTTCATAATGATTAAAGGCCTTCACGAAGATTTCCAATTATAACAATATATTTTTGCAAGGTCTCATTTTTTACATTAATATGCTCCTTTAATTTGATTGATGACGAGATGAGAGTAACCATAGATGTCAAGAATTATTACACTAAGAAGTGTGGTATTTTAAAGACCCATGATGAGGGCCTCATACTCGGCCATGCTATTCGTAAAATCATAGTTCAATTTAAAAGATAGTGTAATAACAGTCCCCCTAAGGAGGTATTATGACTATTCCAGCTCCCCCTCCCTGTCGTCATTTACACCCATAAAAAAATAAGGTCATTTTGAGAGGAGTGTTATCATGATCAAGGGTGTTAATAGATTCATTAGGAAATTGTTGGCAAAGGATTTGATTATTGGCAAGAGGAGCTTCTGCAAGATGATCAACAATAACTTTCAATTTGATGTGTTATTGAGAAATAAATTTAAGATCAAACTCGGTCATGAGCATGAGCTATCCAGTTATGTGGGAGTTATGATATGGTTTATAATGCATTGATTTTAGTGGATTAACATTTGTGAATACATAGATTTTGGGATTAAGGAGATAATGATGAAGTTAGGAAGTATAAGACACAACACAAATTTTCTACTTCTGAATAATGAGCCTCGTAACCATGAAGGGTATAAATTATATAATAAATGGATTTCTCCCTACCTATTTTGTCCCATTTTGTCATCATAGTTCCTAATGAAATATTAATGTAAGAGATATGTAGATAGAAAGTATTTCCCTCATGTGGAGGTATAAGCATTGGTGGTGACAGAAGGTATTGTTTAAGAGTGTCAAAGGCCTTTTGGAATTCATCACCCCATATAAAATGGATTTCCTTTTTGAGGAGGTGGTGGAATGGTTGACATAGATCTTATACTTGAGAGATGAAACAATGGATAGATTTAATTTTCCCTTGTACAATGTGAATCTATTTAAGGTTATATGTAGGATACATTTCGATTACCAGGATTTGATTTTGGCGGGATTAACTTCAATTCCCAAGATAGATACTATGAATCCTAAGAGTATACATGTTATGACCCTAAACAAAAATTTAGTAGGGTTTAGACAAAGGAAAAATTCTATTAGATGGGAAAAGATTACATTGAGGAAGGTAAGATGGTATTTTTGGTGTTTAGATTTACCTAAGATATCATCTACATAGTATTCTATAGTTTTATGGATACATTCATTAAAGATATAGCTCATGGTGCATAATGAAACCACTTATGTTAAATTATTCATTCAATAGATTCTTTTCCATGAACAATCTTTAACTCTGTCTTGCAATCACTTAAAACCGCTCACTTCAAAAAAATTCACACAAAATTAAATTTTTCATCTTTTGCCACCTTTAAATCAACTTATCTGTGTTCAAATATGTGTTATTACTTCATTCATATTGATTATTGCACAAGAGTAAGATCAAGGTTTCTCACCAGCTCTTTAACCTACCAGTTACACTACCTTGTAAAGATCTAACTTCTAGAAGGCAAAATTTAACACTCTTTCAGTCATTTATCTCAACTCTATCACCTTCCTACTAGAATCCCTTCCTCAAGTTTTGACATCAACTCATGCTTCCCTCAAGTAAATAAATGCATTCACTATGTTATATCTACTTAACTATCTTATTTGACCCCAAATTTGTCCTTTACTCCTAGTTGGGTGTCCAAGAAAATTCAAATCATATAACCTTACTATGCTAGTTTAGAAATTTCAAATTTTTCTTACACACCCCCAATCAATCTATTTCATCCACTAGTTTGAACACAAACCAATTCAAATGCCCCACTTCACCTTTTGTTCACAAAATTGTTCTTGTAGAGCTGAAAACAATGTTGATTCAGTCACTTTATGATTAGAGCATGTTATGCATCTCCTAGAAAACTAAATCCATATCCAATAAAAAATTTCACATAGAAAGTGTATAGATGAAAATAATTTGGTGATATTATTCTACACTGTAGGTATCTATTCCACCATCCTTCCATCTTGACTAATTCAACCTCCTATCAATCCTAACTGCGTGGTTAGTTGAGTATAACTTTAGTTATCCTTACTTATGTAGCAAAGTGTGTATTTTCCAGAGCACCCATTACCCCCTTCTCTTTTTTATAGATTTTTCAGTATGAGGTTATTTTTAAAGAATCTATTAAATTTCATTGTTTTAGCACCTAATTTAGTCTATTCAAACTAGGAGCATATTATGTTTGCACACTATCACACACTGAGAGATTTCTTAGAAATATTATGTTTTGAGACCACTAAAATCATTGAGAGGATGATGTAAAGATCAATAGTTCCAAAATTTAGGACATGTTTCCTTGATTAGCACCTCCAACTCTTATTTCTTCACCCAATTCCAAAAGGTACATGTAGTGTTACATTGTTACTCTAACTACTGTCAAGGATAACTTACATGATAACAAGAACATTTTTATTTAAATCTTCCACCAACACTTGAAAAACTATGTCATAAATATTTCTACCAATTTTTAAGGAATTTTAATGGCTTATTTTCAAGAAAATTGTTATTTTGTCTTCTAAACCCTAGTTCGGGGTTTTGCTTCATAGTGGAAGCTCAGAAGGGGAAAATTAATGTCATCTTCCCCCAATGTTTTACCTCTAGTTCTCCTGCAAGATTCATATCAACTATGACAATATTAATAAGCTAGTAGAAGAAAAATAAACTCTTCAACAACCTTATTTCTTCTTGTAATCATGTTTTTCCATGTAAACTATGACTATGACACTCTTGACTTCAATATGAGAATAGATACCCCTAACTTCTTTAGCAATTCTCAACCACTACCCTAATTTTGAGGGAGAAAATACTCAACCTACAACATTAACTGTTTAATCCTTCACTTTGTGGAATATCAAACACTCTTTATCCCCAAGGATTACCAGAGACTCAGTTTTAATACCTCTTCACATGTAAACTTACTGTTTTTAATGAGAAATTTCTTATCAAGAGAAAGGATGTGTGTTTCATATCAAATACAAACTCAAAATAACTCTTCACAGAGCCACTAATAATGGAATGATCAAATCCTAGTGTTTACCTTCCTTTAAGATTACAAAGAGGATAAATATTGACTTGTATGTCTTGACACACCACAATAAATCCTTTAATGATACCCTGTATATGCTCAACACTATTCCTTTTGCAGTCACAAACTCCTGCACATTTACATGCACATATTTTAGCATTCATTCATCACAACCATTCTCTTAAAACAAACTTGTAAGAAATATGTCATCCATCTCTCATTGTTTCAAGTTCAAATTTCATTCAATCTAGTAATAGAATTACTCAACAACCTTCATACACATAAGAATCAATATCTCACAAAATTCACTAAAATTGTTTACCTCAAACTTCTTACAAGTCACATCCTTTGTACACCAATATAATTTATTAATAATGTACAAGAATAGTATTAACAATTATTTATAAAGAACAAATAACACTCAAGGAAACACCAAAATCATCTCTCTTGAAGCTTCATGTGATTTTAATTTGAATTGAATGAGAATTCAATTACAATTTTGAGCATTTATATGCATTTTTAATCAGTTACACAGAGCATCTACCTTTAAGACCTTTGTCACATGACTATACTTGCCCATTCCCTAGTTATTTAGCAATATTTATGACTACTAAAGCAAGATTATACCTCAAACTCCCTTGTTAGACCTCAAGAGTACACCCAAAACACTTAAACTAATCCAAAACTACATATTGAAACCAAAATAGGCCTCTTAAGACTCAAATTGCACTTTCTGAGGGAAGATAAGATATTTGAATTTTTGAAAGGTCTAGAACCCCATTAACATGCCTAAACAACACAAAATGACCTCTATACCTGCAATATCATACCTTCAAGCCAAAATTTGGATGTTTCCATTCTTATACATGCCCTAGAGTTGATGCTCCTACATTTTTCAAGCCAGAGGGAATTAATCTATAGTATAAGGTTCCCCATGGAATAATAAAATATGTATTATGTTGATCTTCTAGTGAGATAAGGATTTTATTATAACTAGAGAAACCATCTATATGAGACAACATTTCATGGCCTGCCATTAGGTCGATAAGCTAATCAATGTTAGGTATGGGGAAATAATCTTTTAGATAAGTGAGGTTAAGGTCTTCGAAGTTTGTGTGGATACATAATTTCCTATAGGTCTTAGTTATATGTACGAGGTTAGAAAACCATTTTGGATAACCGATGGGTGGGATGAAATTGGTTGAGATAAGACACTAAAGTTATTATTTAACTAGAAATGTGATACATGAGGATGAATTTTATCAAATCTATGCTTCATTGGTTTAACATTAGGGATGGTGAAAACATTATGGTAAATGATATTAGGGTCAATACTAGGCATTTTGTTATAAGACCATGTGAAGGATTGACTATGATCAGATATTAAAGAGGTGAATTGGAAAAGCTTGTGTGGGCCTAAATCTTGACCTTAATGATATGTGGTTCTTGTTACATCCTTATGTTAATGTCAAATATGGATTCATTGAGGAGTGTATGCATGTCGGGAGGTAGGGATTTCTGGAGATAATGATATTCAACACCCATGTATGTTAGGATTACATTATTATCTTGAAATAAGAGAGCATGGATGATAAGAGAATCTCATTATTTTCATTATCTATTGATTAAAAAATATTTAGGAGGAATCATATGGTGTAAAAAAATGTTAGAGGGGAATGTCCTGATGATAATGAAGAGGAGGGTTCATAATCTTGGGATTGGTGGTGGTGGATTAAGGGAGGGTTCTTTGAAGCCGAGTTCATTCTTTTTTAGGGGTTTTTTTAAATCTTCAAAGGGTATCTCATGTGGTCCTTGCCCATATCTTCCTAGGCCAAAACCCTTCCACACATAATGATAGAGGTAGGTTTCTGTAAATTGAGGCTTATCTATGAATGAAAAGTTTGATGTGAATGGTTTAGTGTGGTGTTGATATCGAGGTGTGAAGGGGGGAGGTAAATGCCTCCTAGATGAGTTGTGTTTAATAGAAAGAGGATACTGAAGGAAATGATATTTTTCCAACATTACACTCATAGAGAGGCTTCTTATCAGGTCTCCCATATGTTTTTGGTGTAGGGAGTGTATTGAAGGATAGGATTCAATACTCCCTAGTGAGAGACATTGCATCATATCTTTGAATGATTGATCATTGGGTAATTTGGATGTATAGATGGAGGAAATTGTGGAAGCTTGATTTGAAAACCAGTGTTTTATAAGGGAATCAATGTGTCATTTGGCCTATATGTCATATGACATTCTTTAAATGGGTTAGGATTATTAAGGGACTATAAAGGTCTTACTTCATGTTCATATTTTAAGCACCGATGAAGAGTGGAGGAGATACAACACATGACACAAATCCAATGATGTACTAATATTATATTATACAAAAAAATCAGCTTCCACAAGGTAGTAGAGTTCATGGAGGACTTTTACGCCTATTTTTATAGGTAGGATAGTTTTCCCCAAGGTGGGAGTGAAAATATCTTTGAAATCATGCAAGATGGTGGGTGACTAAACTATGATGGATTTGGGTGGTTTAATTTGTTTGAAATCATGGGATGAGATGATATTGATGTTGGCCCCATTTTTAATCATGAATCTTTTAATAAGGGAATCATTGATTTAGGTAATGAAGAATAGAGGGATATCGTGTCTTCAGGATGTAAATATGGGATCTCAGAGTTGTCAAATGCAATGGTTGTAGACATTTTTAAGCCACCAAAAAAGTTGGAAGATGTTTGAGGTTTATCTTATTGTAGTGAGAAAACTTTAAGAGCTTCTATGATAGATTTTTGATGTTGAGGGGAATTTTGGATGCGTTCATGGAGGGACATCTTTACGGGTGCTTTGTGTTACTATTTAATAACATTGTTCTATATTAGTGTTTTGGATTGAGTCTAAGGGGATGTCAAGATGGAGATCTTGAATTTAGAAGATGGTGTATTGGATGATTCAGTGGGGGCAGTAGAGATGGAGACTTTAGGCATGTAGGACCTTGATTTTACGATTTTAATCCTTTAGCATAAGCTCTCATGGCTATGCAGATGGTATCAATTTGGAATAAAGGATATTCTTTGGAGGAGGCCACACCTTTACTTTATGGGGTATTAGGTGGTGATTTAAGAGTGTCAAGATCAAAGGTTTTAGCTAACCAAATATTTTGACTTTATTATTTTATGATTGATTTGTGGAATAGGGTGATCTTTATTTTTCAGAAGGACATATTTCTTATGAAGACTTTTAATTATGGATCGAATTGATTTATAATCCTTGGTGTGATGTCATGGTGTTCTATAATAATTATAAACTATGTCATTCTTGTATCGGGTAGGTTTCCACCTACAAGGATTGAATGGTTTGATTAGGGGTGGTTATATGGCTGATGATTAGATAATATTTTCAAGAATGGTGGTATAGTATCCTGGCAGAGCTTGGTGACACGGAGATGTGGTTGTGGGGATTATTTTTATTAGATAGTTTAAGGTTACAAGGTATAGGAGGTATGTTTCAAGTAGTGAGCTTAGGTGTGGTTTTAAGAATGGTTTTAGATTCTATGATGGTGACTAAAAGTTTTGATGAAGGATGAGGTCCCAAAATAGAAGGTAGTGACGTGACATCCTTAGGTGTTATTGTTTTGGGTCTGTTTTATGGGAGATCTAACTTCTTGTGTGGCTAACTTGATAATTTTTGTATAGGAATGTTGAAATTTTTAATCTAGCGTTGGGTGACATTATCCTTAGGAGGAATTCTTATGATTTATACAATGGGACTTATTTCTTCTTACAAAATTTGAATGATAAGATCAAGGATACCTACATAATTGGTAACTATAGCTAACTGAGATGATATTTTATTGAGTGTATCAGTAGTAAGACGATCAAATAAATATATTTTTTAAACTAGTATTTCAAATATGGATGAAGATTCCTTAGAATATTGGAGTTGATGTATATTATTAATAACATGCGCAGTAGAATTCTTAGGCCCTGCAACATTAGTTTGGATTGTGTTATTGGTTA
Source organism: Taxus chinensis (assembly GCA_019776745.2). NCBI lineage: Eukaryota > Viridiplantae > Streptophyta > Pinopsida > Cupressales > Taxaceae > Taxus > Taxus chinensis. Next base: position 500,936,655 of record CM034156.1, read on the forward strand.
GGGGATGGTTTTAAAAAGGTTGGTTGATTACATCTAAGGCTCAATTAGGGGTGCATTAGGATTTTATAGTTGTAGATCACCATGGGTGATAAGGATTTGGACAATGTTATTAAATGAATGGAACATATCAATTTCATGGCATGTGAACTTGATGGTATTTACAACAGTCTTTTTGTTTGTACTAGGATGGCTTAGGACAGGATTATTAGATAGGTCAGATAGAAGTAAGGTTTATCAAATTGGTAGTCATAAGCTTATCCAATAAAGAACTATAAGACTCCCCCAGAGGTGCATAGTGTGTTAGAATAAAAATTGACAGAGAGGGGGGGTGAATCAATCCTACAAAATCTTTTAATTCACTTGCCATTCATCATATGTTACCATTCAGGCATCTAATCATTCAACCATGTATCATATATGTGTTGAATTAAGCATATAAGCAACCATAAGCAAGATCAAGAGAAAGAGAGTACACACGACACCAAAATTAAGTGGTAAAACCTAATGGGTAAGAAAATACATTGAAAATATACTTATATTACACAAAGAAAAGTAATTTAGTGAAGCACCAACCCCTAATTTAGTGAAGAACCCACTACACAAGTAAGGCTACAACCCCCTAAGGATGACCAAGAACCAACTTAGATAGTTAAATATGTTTGATCTTTGACAATTTTTCTGCCACAACTGATGGAGATCACTAATTCGGCTCACACACTAGGTCTTCAAACTCTCGTGATCTTTCTCTTTCTTCACTTATAAAAGCTCTAATCACATGCACACATGATCTGTAATTATTTTCAACCTGTCATTCTCTTCCTTAGGCTTCAAATCATTCTCTAATACCTGCAAAAAATCTTCCTATAGGTCTCACTTCTTCCCTCCAAGAGCACTAGTTCAAAAATGAATTAAACAAACACTTAAATATATTTTTCTTTCTTCCAAACCAAAAGAGGTTAGTCATTTATGATAATTTAGACCTATACATATCTATAACATTCATAAATTAATTACAATATTTGCGTATGATGCAAATAGGTCGGCCTAGCTAAAACCCACATTACAAGTGCCAAAAATAGCTCAAAACCCCATGGGCACATTCTTAAAAATGCCCAAACATTAGTACCATAATTATTCATTACCCATTAACGCTTACACATGATTAAAATATCATATTAAATTCATACATGGTCTCAATTAATATCAGCCAATCAAATTGTTTCATTTTTTGGGCCCAGTTCTCCTTACAAATCTCAAAACAATTGTTTTCTACTCCCTTCAGCACCTTGGAAACTTCATCTAATCACCAAATAACTTATAATCAACAAAAAAATTCCATGTGACCAATAAAAATAATTTTCAATACCTTTATAAAACTTCTAATAAATTTATAATTCATGAAACATCCTTCACTTCAAACCACACCAGCATTTGCCTTCACCAAAACAACATGTCAAACCATATGTTTCAAAGGTTAGATCATAACATCATTTACACATACATTAAATACCTCCAAATGTATTTTTTTGACTAAAAATTCATCCATCATCACATTCCATGTGATAGGAATCATCACCCAATCCATATTATTCTCTAAGTATCATCAAACTTGCATCCAAACACATGTTGTCTTAAATTGCCAAAAATCTTCTTACTCAAAGAATACCTTGGAAACCCTATCAAATGTCTTCACCATGATGTAAATGACACTTGTCAACTTCATGACCATGAAAATGGTAGTATTTATAATAGTCTTCTTCCTTGTACCAGGAAGGCTTAGGAAGAGATTCATCTAAAATAGGTCTAATATGTAGCTCAAGTTATATCAAACAGAAAACTATTAGCTTGGATCAAATTCATAACTTTGAGACTCCCAAAACAGCCCTTTGTACTAGTCGAACCTGTTTGTGATCGCTCGGGGTCATGCATGAAATTGCATAGACGTAATTTCCTAAAACCTAGATGGACATTAATAAAAACTTCCCAAATATTGTTGAACTATCGAAAATTTATCATACTAATCAAGTTTAGGACCATATTTTAGATCAGAGTTTAACTTTACCTTCTTCAAGGGCTTGGACTGCTAATTTTTAGGTCCATGGCCCACTCATTCACCATGACCTCAATCCATGGACAGTGGACTAGATATGTGTTTGACACAAGATTCAAGCTATAAAAAATCCAATTCATTCACTCTATGGCATAGAATCAATCAATAATTGGGTCACAACACTTCACTTTCTACCAACTACTTCTAGCTAACGTTGAACTAGGGTTTTAGACCTCTTTGCCTTCTGAACATTCATTCATAGAATATAACATTGACGATGGATATCTAAACGTGTCATGTTGATGGAGAAGTGTTTTAGAAAACCTTGGTATAATCACCTTGTGAATGCATACAAGGAATATTGGGGGATAGTTGTTATCCCATTCAAGATCACACCATTCACTAATGAGCATCTAGGAAGTTGTCACTTTGAGCTAGAAATGCACTAGATTTTGTCCCTATCTCAGGTAACATCAGTCAGTATCTTGAAATCCCTGAGATTCACATGTATGCGGAACCTAAATTTTTGCTAAGAGGACTATGAAAAATCAAAATGGAAATATCCCAATCATGGAGGGTATAATTTCAATACCATACATCAGATTGATGGGTCCATCCTATACTCATTTGTTTATAACCTTACCTTAGGGATTTTGATTGTAAAAGCTAAAGTCAACTAAAATAATTCAATAAATCTACTCAAATCAAGGCTCTAAAAATGACCCAAACATACCTTGAGGGGGGTAGTGCCATGACAATAAATCACTGACTTGGCTACATCTTCCATGATCTAATATATCATCCAAACCACTCTGTCACTTCTCTAAGCAAGCATACCTGCTCCCAATGAGCGACATGTAACCAAGTGATCCACATGTACCTGTTACTTATACCACTATTGTGAGTGCTTAAATAACCCTACAAATCATGATAGAAATCATGTCACTGATGTTATCTTTTATGACAACCAAGACATTTCACGCCTAGCCAAGAAACCCCTCCTCGGGCACTCTATATAGGCTTGCTGGGTGCCAAGAACACTTTTCCACCTTGACTTGCTCCTTTTGGGTAGCAGTTGATCTTATGGGCACATCTTAAACATATGTGTTAGCCTTCTAGTTGAAAAACATCATGAAATCATCAAACAAGGGATTCACTATGTTTACACAGTTATTTTTTGCAAAATCAATGACAAAACACTAAGCTAGGACTAACATCACCAGTATAGCTTGCATCCATGAGGTTGGGATTGCTCGAGGTAATAATGCATTCATTGTATGCAATCTATTCAAGGGACAACAGCATTAGCCATAGCCTTTGGACTGCATCATTATTTTAAGGGAAAGTTCATTATATTGCATCAACACATTCTACTACATTTTTAGATTGGAGTTATAACCTTATCATCTTCAAGTGCTTAGACTTGCACAAAGGCATTTTCGGGCACAATTGGTACACAGGATTCATCTAGAACTGTTTGGAAGGACTGAGATGTAGTGTAGAGATTGGAAGATATGTAAGTTTACTCGCGGGGTGACCGTCAAGGTAAGTAAGAATCCCCATATTACATATTGGTGTATCGGTTAGATGCAAAATATGATATTGATTACAGGTGAATTTCTCACCATCTAGTAAAGAAGATAGTGATAGGTACTCCTCTTTGATTATTGTGTGGCTAGTAGGCATATCATATCAGGAAGTGATAGTGAAGTATCTTATGTACTATGATGATGGAGAAGTACATCTATAAAAATTTGGGGTAATTGCATGAACAGCCTAGTAAATAATGTACAGCATATATTGTTATACCAATCAAGACTTGGGCCCGGATAATGACATCAACTCTGTCTCCTTAGTTCATGAAGGTCTTAATTGTGGGCTATGAGGTAACGATAGAGTGTCTAAAAGGCCCTGAGACTGTTCCCATGTCAAATCAATCCTTGTTAAATTTGGTGAATATAAGAAAAGAACTCTCTCATTATGTCTTTGGGTATGGTCTCAAATGGTACATCTGTAGGATTGTATGGGTTCATTACAAAAATTTTCGTAAGCATTTATATTTTTTTTGGTCCAATAGTAGGAGCTTATGAGACATTGAGAGTCTAACTCATTCAAGGATTTCATGGGATCATTCTGATCAAGTTGGATAATCATTGTGGAAGGATTATTTTATCCATAGGTAAAAGGATTTGATTTATAATATGTAGATATGTTAAAAGGGTATTTTGAAAAGGGGGAAGGTTTCTTGGTCCACTACAAGTTGGATGGGAACTTAATGGTTGTGATGAAGAATATATATATTGGTAAGATTGGGGGATGGAAGTGTTGAGGAAGGGTTGTGAGGGGTGTGATTTGTTTTTAGGTGGAATGTAACCGTACTACGGGACACCATTTTTAGATATTGGTTGTGAGAAGGGATGAGCGCTAGTGATAAATTTCATATTGATAGGTGGTAAAGATGTGTACATTGATTCAACCAAGTTTTAGATTATGGATGAGGATTTATGGGAGATCATGGGATAGGGTGTGACCAAGAAAAATGAGGCACACTAGAGGATCCTTTTGAGAGAGGGGGAAAATTGGAAGTTGTGTAGCTAAAGAAAATTGGTAAGGTAGTCATGTGCAGTGGAGCACTTTGAGAGCTAGATCAAGAGGAAGATGACAGGGGTCCTTGTTGGATAACTATGTTTTGTGACAAGATGGTATTAAGGTAAAAGTTGACTAAAAGAGTTAATGAGGTAGGTTTGGATGCTTATATACGACTAAGGGTAAGATAAGGAGCGAATTGTTCGATTACTAGTTTGTAGGGGGGGTCAACATGCCATGTGGGGTTAGAAGTAACAAAAATGATGTCTGATCAAGGTTCTGGATTGTGATGGGGAATACAAATAGATTTTGAAGTGAGGTAATTGTTAAAGGTGATAGGATTGGTCTCCAGAAGTTCTTCGAAGGTAGGATCTCCACTAGAAAATAATTGTGGGATGGGTGGTTCAGGGGTCTCTGACATGTCCGATCTAACATTGGGAGAGAGCGGTGGCTCTTGGGTTGTATCTATAGATTTTTGTAGTGGGTATGACATATCTATATTATTCTAGATTTGGGGTTGATTTAGAACCATGAGATGACAAACAAACAATGAGTGAAATATTTTTGTTTAATGCAAATCACACAATTAGCGAGAAATTTTCAGTTTCTTGATTAGCTTTAGAAATGAATGAAAAGAAAAATTTATTTGTATAATGTACTAATAATTGGGCTTACTAAGGTTGGTTTCAGGTGCATTTAGGTTGGAGTCCTCAAGATACCTGAAGGTATGTGAGGCTTCTATCTATGTTGGTGTAGGTATGAGGTATGGTATTGGGGCATACCCCCTCACTTCACGGTCTCACAACTTGATAAGGGTGTTGGGTTATTAGCCAATATACCACCCACCAATTATTTATACTCGTCCATAACATCGAGTTGGTTTCCTCCTTAGTGATGAAATATAAGTACGTAAAGATATGAGGGGATGTTTAACATGAAAGTTTGATTATAAGTGGTTTGGTAGTGTGTGGGGGAAAATGGTGAACGTAGTGATTTAACAAAAATAGAAATTTATATGTTAAACCCTAATTACATATTCATGTATGATAAATAAATGCTAAAATACAGAATTGACACAAACTATAAGCTAATGAAATATAAAACCCTAAGTGCAAGAGAGAGAAAAAGACTTAGTTAATTTCTGCTTGATTTGGTACTAGTACACACCAGGAAAATTATTGATCAAAAGGTGAATAGTGTCGTCAATGCTCAGGATAAATTTTATGACTGTCAGATAAGGCCATATTAGGGCGCCTGGACTACGTCAGGGTCACCTAGGTGCTAGAGTCTACTACTGGGTGCCCATGACTACAAAAATGCTCAAAACCTGATTTCTAGAGTGTCGCTAATATTTTTTATTGGTGACCTATATGTCGCAATATGATCGCCAAGGTACATCTAACTTGCAAAATAAAGATTCACCTACAAAACCCACAATACCACATCAAATCCAAAAAAGAAAGATGTAATATGGGGATTCAGACTGACCTCGGTGGTCACTCGATAGAGTGAACTTCCAACCGAACATTACACTACATCTCAGACTCCATGTGGTTCTTGTGTGTGTAGAAATCGTGCCCTAGGATGCCCTTGTGCGAGTGCAATTGATAACATGCTAGCTAGATGTAATAATATAGATAGATGTGTGGACGGAATAAAGAAACTTCCCCTTCCTATGTTGAGTATGTAGAAAATGTAGTCCCTTCTCCCTTGATTGAATGCCAAATGGATGATTTGAAGTTCTTTAGGAGCCTTTTGAATACACTCTTAGGTGATAGTAATGATTCTTAGAGCTCGGTCATTTATTTTGGTGACATAGCTATGTATTTATATGATTCCTTTGTTTGAATTTCGTAATTGATAGCTGGAAGGCTGACCCATAAGAAAATAAGATACCCAAAAGATAAAAGAGGACAAAAAAGAGCGAGTAAGGTGGAAAGAGGTTAGGGGCACCTAGAGGGGATGAGGGCACTTGGGCATTGGCGTCCTAGCTGGGCACTGGTGTCTTAAGTCATAAAAGATATGCCAGTAAAGTTATGACTGGATTGTGGGGTATGAAAGGCCAAAAAAAAGAACGAAAGAAAGACAAAAGGCCAAAGACAGATGTCAATTGCTAATTTTCTTTCTTATGAATCATATGAATGTTAGCATGTGTTTATGGACCCAAAAATATACCCAAGTTCATAATTTTGTGTCTACACGTAGATTTCAACCCCTACTTAGACTAGATGATCAAGAATGGATGGAAATGCAAGTTTGTTTTAAGTTCCAAAATAAAATTTTGTTTTTGATGAGGACAACACATAAAATTCAAGGATGTGCAAGGCCGAAAGGAGAGTGGAAACAAGAAAAAAGAGAAATACCTATATTCGTCATATATTTCTTTTTTCTTTATACTCTTTAGGAAGTAACTAGAGAACTTGAGCTAAAAAGTTAGTCAACTTACAAGAAATAAATAAGAAATGGATTCTACTATAGAAATTTAGAATTTAATAAAAAATGATTAGGGTCCCACCAAGGGTGCCGAATGTTTTAGTAGATTTTAGGAATCAATTTTACTTTATGAAATAAATCACTAAAAAACAGAAATGGTAGGGTTTAACAAAACATGTGTGGATGATGATGATAAAGGATGGAAAATCTTAACGAGGGTATGAAACTCTTCTTCTGAAGAATTGGAAACCTACACACATGCAAATAACTTGACAAAAGATACATTGGATGATTATGAGGTGAGTTGCTTGGCAACAGTCAATTCCAAGAACCAAAGGGATTCCTTTAACGGATGTGAAATTTCTTTTAGAAAACCAAGCCAAGAATAATGATAAGATTACAACTGATAATATAAAGTGATGTGGATAAAAAAACTATGGATAGACAATGTTCAGATGTTAGGATTCAATCGACGTCCTCAGTGATAAGCCAAGGTGGATTGAATTTTTTTTATCAATAGTGATTGGCCTCGTCACAGTGATCAAGGAGAAGATCTAACTATTTGGGAATGTCACCTAAATTAGGCATAAGGATGATGACACATATGCTCAACTCGCGATTGATGGCAGATTATTGCCACATGAAGGGTTGATGAATTATGGGTAGGTCATAAATGTTGGCGGCTTTGTAAATTACTCTTGGAATGGTCATCTAATAAAAATTCAAGATTACAAGCAGGAGAACATTAACCATGACTTTGAAATATTATGAAAATATATTAAGAATAAAATTTAGGTATTCTAATAAGAATTTATGTCAATGTATCAGATCAATGTCGATCCTTACGATTGGTGTTGATTGTTGTGTATAAAATTATAAATTTTTAAAAGAGAGGATGATCAGATGATGGTGTTTTGGGATTGGATACTTGAATGAGAGAAATAATGTTATGATCCAATTTAAAAATAAGGGTTTACAAATTTATATGAAATACATGCATTTGTGATAGAGGAAACTTGAATGATTGGTTAACGAAGATGATTGCTCCAAAGGGAGGTCAAAGTAACAGGGTGTTCTAGCTTCTTAACGCCTACATGAGGTTCCTCTTCAACACTATAAACGTTCAACGAATGAGTCCAAAACTCAGAACTGTCACCTGTAAATTTTTTAGATCCTTAGCCAATGGCCTACATCAATTTTTATAGTATTGATGTCGTTTTAACTGAATTGGCATTGATCCGTATCGATCGGCGCCGATTAAGGGAATCAACACTAATTTTTGTCCTTTTTCAATATTTTCAGGGTTTATAATGGTTTTGAAGTTATTTAGGTTCATGGGGAGTTTGTTAGGGGGTCAGGGTTGTTTAGATTATTTTTGTTCTTATTTGTTTTTGTTTATTTTGTGGTTATGAGTGGTTTTGGGTGGTATAATGACAAATATGTGTTGGTAAATAGATAAAGTGGATTTATGGAAGTATGTTCAAGGGTATGTACATATGTGTATGGATTAGGGTTACCTAATTCTAGTGTATATAGTCTCACCATCATCTTCACAACCAAATGATTGAGACACTATATGCTTAATTAGAAAATAAGGTTCATTGTTAAGTCACAACAGTTGTGTACTTTCCTCCATAAGAAATCTTTTCAAAGAAGCTTATTCATTTTATAACCCTCGTGAATGAGTTTGAGTTAACATACATGAATTATAAATTTATCAAGGGGAAAGTCATTAGTAACTAGTTAGCTAACAATTCATTAAATTGCAGTAAAGAAATCGATTTAGATTCCCTTGATGAATGCGTCTAATACCTTGAAAAACCTACAATTACATCATACTCATGGTATGTTGACATAATAAACTATATAGTAGATCAAACCTACCCATAAGGGGCTAAATCGCTGAAAATATGGAGACTTTGTGCCATATCCTCTAAATATGTTATCATTAAAGAGGTCCTTTATTGAAAGGTAATTCATGGTTGTTTTCTCTGATACATCGACAAAGAGGAAGGCGAGAAAAATATTTTTAAAGCCCACAATGGAGTCTATGGAAGACACTTTGGTGGACATTCAATCAACAGAAAGACTCACAAGAAGGGTTTTTTTGGCCCACACTCGAGCACAATGTTTTTGAGTATGTACATATATGGTAAAAGTGCTAAAAATTCTCACATGCCATACACATCATTTATTAGGCTTTGCATCCAATCATTAAACCATGGCCTTTTTCCATGTGCGATCTAGATCTAAAAGGGAAATTCTCCCTTACTTCAACTGATGGCCATAATTTCGTCATTATCGCCACTAAATATTTTACACAATTGGTAGAGGAAATGCTTTTAACCATGAATCCTAGGTCCGTCATTGTCATATTCAGCTTGAATCAAATCATTGTTAGGTGTGGCGTCCCAAAAGTAATTATCTTTGATAGTGTTTTGTCGTACAAAAATGTTGAGGGATGTAAAATATTCAAAATGTATCATCACACTTCCTCCTTATATTATTCCCAAGAATATGGTCAAGCTGAGGCCACTAATAAAACATTAAAGTCCATTCTCCTCAAGAAAATCAAGGAGAACAGATAGATTGACACCTGAAGCTATTACTAAAATTATGGGCCTATAGGACTTTTATTCATACTCTGACAAGGGAAACTCCCTTTTCCCTAATTTTTAGCTTAAAGGTTATTCTTCTTCTAAAGGTGGAACTTTCTAGTATTCATGTATTTTTACAAGGGATATTAGATGAAGATGAGTATAGAAACAATCACTTAACAAATTTAGAGAACCTAGATGAAAAGAGGATTGGGGTTGAGAAACATCACGAAACTTACATAGACATAATGTGTTGAAAATATAATAAGAAAGTCTACAAATGATTAATTTACTTAGTAGTTTTATAAACAAGAAAGTTGGTGAAGGTTGAAAATCCAGACCCAAATGGCTTAGCCCTTATCAAATAACTAAATATTTTTAAAATAGTGACTATCATCTGTGCACTTTTGAAGGTGAAAAGTTTAGCAAATATGTCAAGTCACTCCACCATAAAAATGTATACATATAAACCATGTTGTTCCCACACTTCCCCAATTTCATATTCACATTTCATGTCATTTGCGTCATTACTCTATTTAGTTAGTACTTATAGTCTATTTATTTGCCAATAACTTTAACTAATTATACATTAGAAAATATCTCTCTTTGCACTCTCACAACTTCATCATACTCTTCACCATGCAATTCATCTCACAAATTCTAATCCTAAGGTTGGAGTTTGATTTTGAATCCAAGAAAACTTATGTACCTTATTCCTTTGGAACTCTCACATCTCAGAAAATTTCTATCTATATATTAGTTTATAAGCATTCTGATGATGAATCTTCGTTTCAAATCTCTCTTGTAAGTAAAATCCAGAACATCTCAACCCTAATATTCATGTTTTTCCATTTTGGTTGTAGAATATGAGCCCTCATATCTTACTAGTTGCATGGGGATGATATTGGAGGATATACGTCTCTTCCCAAATAAGACAATGCAAAAATAAAACAAATTTGTTTAAAGACAAAAAAAAGTAAAAGAAAAAATATGTATAAATATGATGAATAACCACACCTTTCATCCTCTCTAGTATTTGGTGATGAGCCCACGCTTCTTATTGGTGGTGTAAGGCTAAGACATGAGGAAGGTTCCCCTTACTTTCCTATGTCTTGATTTCAATGATGAGCCCCTGCTTCTTACTAGTAACATGGGGCATGACGTGAGGAGTCATTTCAAGAAAATAAAATAAATTGATGCGAAGTGACTAAAACATGAAATCCCAAAAAAGATAGTTTAGAAGTCCATGCTGAAAGAGAGAACAATTCCTTAAAACCAAATCTCGTCAATCAGTTGGCCATCCACGGATTTAATTCTAGTTTGAGCCAATAAAGTGCATTTTTTTAATTTATTTAAAATATCCCCAATGAAAAATGAGTCACAAGTTTTCACCAAATCATTATTAGCATCCTACTTTCTTTTCATCATTTCTCACTCATGTATCACTTGGTCACTCATGCATATTATGTCCTTCTTAACCCACAGTGACGAGCCCTCGTATATCACTAGTTGCATGGGGTTAAGAATGTTGTAAGGTGTTTTATCTTTGCATTATGTACAGCATATTTTTCCAATGGAATGAAAAAATTCAAATTATCTATAAATTAGTTTTCTAAGTACCATCATGTGCATGTATATAATCTACCTCATTTTGTTTATCATATTGCATTACTCATATAACATTCATTTAAAAATCATAAAAGATCAAATATTCCTAACCATGTCAAGCCAAAAATGAATGGTGTATATATATAATGATTAAAAAATATTAAATAAATTGATAAATACACAAATGTATCTAAGCAATAAAGGCACTAGGCTTATCCATCCCTTAAAGACCCCTACGAAGTACTAGACTGAGGGATCTTATTGCAACTCCTATGTTGCGACCTACTGCACCCTACATGGGATCCTCCATGCACTGAGAACTGTGAGTACCCATGTGATGTTGCAGTGTCATTGGTTATGTTGTAGCTATATCACCTCCCTGCGCCTACGAGCATCTTGTGGTAATCAACTACCTGCTACTACAACGTAACATTCTCCACCTGGAGAGTTTGGTGGGCCACCCAAATTTGAGATAACTCATTTGTTCTATACCATGTAGGTACAAACACATCTATGTTATAGATGGCATTCATGAAGGGTCCCGGATCCCAATCCAATGAATCTTGTGACAAGTTACATGAGAAAGTAAACAAGTCAAGGTTCATGCACTGAAGGAGCTCTCTCCACTTTGTAGTAGTGGCTACAAACAACACACACAAACACACACACACAAAATGAATTATGAAAACAATTAATAATTAACTAATTACATATAATCTAGCAACAAGACAAAGGGTAAAATAGAGTTACTCACTCAGATCCCCCTTAGTCCAATCTAGATCAAACTCTTGCTTGGCTTCCTCGCTTCCCTCGACCTCATTTTCCTCTTCCCCATCCTCCTCCGTGGTCCAATCCTCGGCCTCCTCCTCTATCTCCTCATTTTCCTATCCAAGGGACCCCTCACCCTTTATATCTGCTCCTACAATTTGAAGGACCCTTTCTTATACTCTCCTAGCCCTGATAACTTGTCTAGGAGCAACTCAAGGTTGTCCTTTCAACATCATTAGTACCACTAGCGTCCATTATAGCCTCTACAACTAGTTAACCCTGACCTCCTTTGTCCCTTTAAGTATGGTTTGAACAACATGAAGATCATAAACATAAAGGAGGCTAAAATACTAAGGCACCCATGTAATGGGGTGCATCTCTCTAAACCTTTTAATCAATCATTTGTATAATACTCAAACATGTAGCCAATGAAACTCCCTCTGTGACCCACGATCCACACATACCTTAGGGATGCACAACCATGTCATTTATAGTTAGAGTGATAGTTTCCTGTGGTGTCCCCTTAATAAGGGTCGTTTCTATCCAACTCGTTGCCCTGATAACAATTATATTTGTAATCTTGACACCCCTATGATATGGCATAACCCTCTCATAAAATCACAACATGAAACTGTAGGGTGAATCTAATCTATTGACCTACATGTAACTATCTTGTATAATTCATTGTATACATCAACCATAATCTCATAACCCCCATGAATATATTTGACCATGATCATCTATGCTCTGCATTGTGGGATCCCAACAATATAGAAATGTGTCCTTGCCCTTGTCCCCAATCAAACACAAATTCAATATACCAATGATGGTCTTGCATAGATTAGGGATATGGTCCCTCTCTATTAAACCAACCTGATGCTCTACTTAGCACTCGCATCGAGTGCCCCTCCATCACCTAGGTAGGCATCCCATCTGCAACTTTCATTTAGTGAGCTAGCCCTCTTCAAGGCTAGATTCTTCCCTAAAAATGACACACCCAATATCTTGTACACATATTGTATGGTAATTTTCCTTTCTCCTAAGACACCAAGAAATTGGAACATGTTATGATATGCATCCCAATATGTCAATAAGTCACACGATATCTGGCTAACTGGGGAAAAACTAGTCTAGTATGTGCTAACTTCCAAATCATTTCCCTCTTGAGACGATTTGTCTTTGCCTAAGTTAATAAGGGTAAAACACGAACAAACCACTCTTGTTCCTTAGCTCTGCTCCATCTCACATAATCCCATTGTGTCATTAAGAGAAATAATTCATTAGAACATCTCACGAAAACATTATGTGCAAAAGGAAAAAACTAAGAAAAAGAAACTTAAAACGTTCTTGCACCTTTTTTCTTCTTTGGCACACGAGATAGATGTACAATTGTCTTGACAATTGCACAACTATCATGACAGTTTCACAACCAGTATAATGATTATGCAACCACCATGAGGGTCATTTCACTGGTTGTGGCACGACTTAAAACTTGGAAATATGCAAAAAAAAAAAAACTTAAAATTATCAAAATTAGTATGTATATATTCCTAATCTCTACCCCTCAACAATCGTTTTAACTACAAATTTATTAAAACCTCCCCCAAGAGCATTTTTAGCATATAATCAAAACCTAGGGCAAAAGGATTTTTTTTTCATAACCAACCTATCCCTGAGCTTTAGCTACTACTACTGGTCCACTTCCATCATACCCAATTTGATTGTATCCACACACAAAATGGTCACCAAAAATTGGGGCTCTAAAAATAACAAGTGGGGAAATGACAAATGATTTCCAAAAATAGTAATAACTTTATATATTGTATTTTTAAATAATGTGTTTTTAGTATTTTAGCACTTTTGATTGAGATGTGCAACATTGGAATAAACAGGAACATGTGGTATTTTCTCCCTTACATAGATGGTAAATAATTGCATATTTTTCATTTCAAATAATTTTATGAATTTTACTATATTAGTGCACTTGATTCCCATCTTTTGATCATAGGTAATAAAATGTTTCAGTTGGCATCGCTCTGCCACAAGAATGGGTCTCCTACCTTTTCTAACCCTCCTATTTTGTGACGTGTGATACTCAAAAATTACATTCTTATCCATTAATTGCCAAAGCACTACTCCAAGGGGGCAATATGTAGACACCTAAAAATTACACGGTGCAACACTTCATGAAACACATCTCTAACGACGATAAAGCTATTTCCAAAATAAGAACAAATCTAGATACCTACCATTTTTCCTTGCACACCCACTTTAACTTAGCAAATCCTCATCTTCATGTTTTTGGGCTTCAAAAATTCATTGTTTTCTTCTCCATGACACAATTTTTGTTCTTCCTTCATGGGCGGTTGCAAAACCATCGATGTGGCAACATGGGAAATTTTTTCACCATGAAAACACAAAACAAAAACACGTGTATTTAAACATAAGTCTTGATTGTGATTCATTTTTCTCTGAATTTACTTTGTCAAATTTGTCAAGAATAGGCTTGTTAAAACCCTTTTCACTTCCCCCTTTGCCTTTGCTAAAAAATAGCCAATTGTTTTCTTCCACACATGTTGATTCACTCCTAATTTGACATGTGTAATTTGACTTTTTTTTTTATATTAGGGTAAAAAGAGGTTTTTGGCAAGGGCCCTTCCCTGTTACAACATGGATCTAAAATCCTGATATAACAGTTAACATTTCAAGAAACAAAAATGATCCTAACATAAAAAACACAGCTGTGAAAAAAGTGAAACAAGCACAATACTAGCTACAAACCAACATAAGCATAACAAAAGTACCAAAAGAGCCCAACAACATCCATAAACAGACAAGAGCCCAAAGTAGAAAAAATATCAAAATTTCAGGATCTGGGTGGATATTTTAATGAGCTCCTTGATATGACTGTCAAGTTCTTCAAGCTCCTTGTTCCTCTCAATCTCCATCCCTTTTCCTTTGTTGCGTTAAATCTTCCCACATTGAGAATGTTCCAGAGGCGTTCGTCCTCCTTTATCTTAGCATTGAATGGAGGCTCAATTTGCTTCAGGTCAAACCCCATTTCCCTTCTTTCCACTATGAAAAATTGCCCATTACCCCTTCAACCTAAGGTCATTGTTAATCTTCAATAAGGACTTGTGGTTTCCCTTGCATTATTTAAGAAGCCTTTGCTTTACTGTACTTTCCATTCCTTTAGCATTCCAAGTAATGTCTGTCATTTAAAATATTGTGTGTTTTTTTAGCCCTTAAGATCCAATGTTCTTTGTTTCCCTGCTATAATTTCCATCTATGTTGCTTTTATTTTTTCTTCTTTACCAGATGGTTTTCCTCTGGTTTCTCTACCCCCTACATACACTTTTTTTGGGGGGGTTTGGATGTAGAATCTTCTTGCATCTTTTTTTTTCCTTTTATTGAGGTCAAGTGTAATATTTTGAATTGCTCCAAATTCAGGAATTCCTTTGTATTTGTTTCTTGGCTTGTCTTCACTAATTGTTCCTCTATCTCTTTTATGTTTTTCTCTCTTATGTCCTCCTCTTCCTGAGCATTCTAAAATTGTTCTTCTAGTACCTTTGAGACATCCTGAATCTATTCCCGATTTTCTTCTATTTCTTCTTGTCTCTACCTCTTTTTGTTCTTCATTATCATTTGTTTCTGTTTTTGATTCTTCATTCTCTGTCTCTTTTTCATCTATCTATATGTGTGAAGTAATAAGCTCATTTATTTGGGTTTGTTCATAATACTCACCTTCCTCTAGTAGATCTTGCTTTTGTGTTCCCAGACATGTGAAAAGATTTTCCTTATCCGTAAACTGGTTTTATTCAAGTGTATTGTTGGTTTCTTGAGTGTTGTATTTTTCTGTGTCTACTTCATGTGCCTTTACTTCATTGTTCTTCTCATGCCACTCCAATTTTTTTCTTGGTTCTTTTGTATGCCCATCATATATGAATTTTTTGCAGGATTTGGTATTATGTCCCAGCTTGTTGTATTTCTTGCATCGTGTTATAGATGTCTCATAATGTAAAGATTGCATCTAGTTGTTTGTCTTTGAGTGGATAATAATCACCTATAGTAAGTCTTTGTCTAAGTCCACATTCACGCAGATCCGAGTGAAGGCTAGTCTTGTTCTAGATTTGATTGCTGCAACGAAGGCTACTAGGGATCATAAGGACTCTGCTATACTCATTAAAAAATCCTCTTCCCAAAACTCTAGAGGCAGTACAAGGAGATTAACCCATACTGGCTTGGCATTCATATTTTCTTTTTTTGGATCAAATCATGGATTCCACCTTCTCAATAATAGACCCATGCTTCACAAGAACCAGGGGCCTTCCACTAAAGCTCTAGTGTAATATTTTGGGTTGTTGAAATGCACAAGGAAGAATCCTTTTGTTAACAGGGAGATCTCCATGTTTCCATTCGACAGCCATTTTCTGCAAGCCCATCTCCTAATGTTGTCCACATTAGGTCTTAGCCCATGGAATTTAGCAATTAAAGCTAAACGGTTTCTCTGAACTACTCTTTCTATGAGAAAATCTAGAACATCGAAATGGTGTTCACTCTTAGAAACCTGATGTCTGATGCCTAACTTTGTGTATTATTTTTCTATGTTGGGGCTTTGCATGGAGACTACCCATGCCCACATGGGTCTGGGTCCCTCTAGCTGTTAATTTTATACATGTTCACATGTTTGATTCCCACCCCCATCCCCATCTCCTTCCTTTTTCTTAGTGAAAGGATTCAAAAACATCTTTTCCCCACTCCGTCCCACTCAAATATTTCCCAATAGCTTACAAATATTCCTCATTTTAATGTTTCATGGGTTGGTCATTTTTAATTTTTAGAGGTGTTACCCAGTTGAATTTTGGAGAGATAATTATGTAGACAACCCATTCTCTATCTTTTCTTTCCTATTTGTCACATTCCAACCACCATTTTCATACCATACCAGCCAAATCTCTTTTCTCAATTTCTCACTACCATTTACTACCTTTCCTACTTGGATCAACTCGATTTTACATCCTGGAAGGAGCTTAAAGCTGAGGAGACAAAGGAAACACCACCAACAACATTAGAACAAACTACGACAACACTATAGTGACCAGGTTAGAGGTGTATTTTAATTTCTTTAAAGATTTATCACAACATTTTTTTGGAATCTTGAAAATTTAGTTACATTCATAATGAAGAAAATAAGATCGATTATATTTCCTATAAATATCTTTTGTAGTATTAATTCATTTCCCGAACTTTTACTAAAAGATTCTATCATAGATAGTCACTTCTTGACTTATCCTTGTGGATTTTCTTGGGAAAGGATTGGAGATAGAAGGGTTGAAATCCATAAATATTTTATCATCTCTTATACTTTCGTCTAAAATAGAAGCGGTTCTACCAAGGAAAGTTTGTCCGAAAAAAGAGAAATAGCTTTCAAGAAGCTTCCCTTCCCGAAAAACCAAAGGTCGAAACTATGCCCTAGGAGATTTTTTATTTCTATTAATCATTGAGTGTCATATCTATGTTTCTATAAGCTTCCATGTTAGTTTAGTATTTAACATCTCGCAATATAGGAAGAACTATACATGGTTATTCTCTGTTTACTTTACTTGTTTAAAAGAAGCAATAGATTAGCTTTTTATTTATTTCCTTATTTCTTTAATTCATTAGCTTTCTAGTCATTCCAGATAATTAAAAAGGATCAAAAACATTAGTTAACTGCTAGTTTAGTATAATTCTTCTTAAAAGTTCAAATATGTGAAAATGCGAAAAACAAAGGTTTAAATAGTTTTTTATTTGAATGATTAATTAGAAGTGAGTTTGATAAATCAAAGAAGTTGTCTTTGTTGTGGTTTATTTAAATTTCCCTTTCGATTATTTATTTATTATTAGATCTTAGGATAGTTTAGGAATGAAAACAAAAACAACAAACATTGTTATTAGTACTTCACGCTACCCAATCTTAGCCTTTGATTCTCCTTTAGCCCCTTTGTGTTCTTGTTATTTCCCATGAATTGATTCCCACACATGACCATTCATGGCTTGGTTCAACCTCATAGAAGAATATTTTAACCCATTATCAACCCACCAAGAATTGATCATTATTAGGGAGACATAGACTTAGGTGTGTGCATTGGTATTTTGCTCGACTCCATTACCTCCATTGATTATTAGTCAACTTGAAGCTCTAAAAGAACATCTATCTTTGGTTGATCAATTCTGGGCCAACCAAGCAAATCGTATTGGATGTGAAAACCCTTAGTTGTTATTATTCAACATCATTCACATTGTTGCATGACCCTCTTTGGAGAGGAATACTTAGAGAAAAATAGAAACTTCCTACGGGTCTGTCAACCTGGTCGGAGTATTATTGGTCTAATTGATATGGATTAGGAATCACATTTAATAGTTATGATAGATAACAACATATCACACATAGAGATAGAGAGAGCTTTTGTTTTCCTCGACGAATAAGTATCATACTTGCAAGCTGAACGATCAAGAATCACTCACGCACTACATCTTGATCCTTAGCCATTCTCCCCTTCATTATATTTACCATCCCCTTTTACCTCCATTGTCATATTTCATTCCCCATCCTCACATCATTTTCCACATCTCAGGTGTCTAGGATCGACCTCGAGGAGTTTATTACATAAGATACTCGTGTCATTTTTCCTATGTACAATACCCTTGTTGAATATCACATGAGCTAAGGGCAGCAATAATTAAAAAGGGGATAACCACAGTAGTAGATCCAATTCTACGAGGTGTAACAATATGTATAAGAGAGGTATTAGTATCAAATGTCATATGTTTCTTAGTATATCCAAGTGAAACAAGTAGCTTAAAAGTGCACATATTGTGTTTAACACTGCTATCAATCAAAACATTATGTATAGGACCTTGGCCAACAAAAACACGAATATACAATATATCAAAAACAAGATTAATAGCCATATTAATATCGTCAAATGTGATGATGGGCCTATGAGGCGACATAGTAGTAATAATCGAATCAAAGAGTCCAATAGATGATCATAAGGAGGAGGAAGAGGCATAACTCAATAAACATGGCACACTTTTGACTTGGATTTGCCATTATTGTGATCAGAAAGCGGGTCATTGAAAATATTAAGCTTGGAATTATAATTAGTAGGCTTAGATTGCTTAGGGGGAGTATCTCATTCAATAACATTTGCATCAAACTATTAAGGTTTATGAAACTTAATGCAATAGTAACTTGAGAAAACAAGATAACTAGATAAGGAAAACCACAAAAATGTGTTATACCTATTTGGAGGCATTTTAGGACCCGAAAAATGGTGCAAGAGTAAGAAATGATGATTCACATTGTGCTTGCATAAATATGCATTATTTATGGTATACTATAGTGTGTTCTATGCTCCAAATTTGATAGGGGGTGAGTTCTCCTTTGTAGTATCTATCTTTTGAGCTATTTCGGGGTTGTTACTTTAGCTTTGTTTTCAGTAGTAAAATATGATCTTGCTGAAGCAATTCGTAAACATGTGTTCACACAATTAAAAGGTGTATCATATCAAACATGTAGAGATTATTGTTGAATTCAAATGAAATAATTTGTAAACATACCTGTGCACTATAACAAGGTCCGCTGTGTTAGACCTTTAGTGATAAAGAAGGGACTGATTTTCATTTATAGTTTCTAAAAGTTTAATTTTCCAAGTGTTAGGGATCTAGATCATGTTGTCTATGTCATAAAAAATAGGTGTATAACATGCAACGTGTGTCATTACCTATATACCGAGGGGCTATAATTTGTTAAAACCCGATTTTCTGTTACCATGTATGTGTCATGACACTGAACTATTCTAAGGAAACTTGTACATTTATGGAATGAAAAGTTTGAGCAATAGGTCGAGAATGGGAAAAAAGAAGGAGAAGAGAAAAAAGAGATGCTTGGTGAACAAACAACGCGAAATGAGGTACTACAATCAATCGATTGCTTGCAAATGATGGGGAGAGTATCTCTCGATAATCCTTTATTCATATGTTTGTCATTTTGTATGGTCCTTTTATCTAGATTAATTGTCTTATTTCGTGCCTATGCCAGGTTTGTCATTTGGGATTGAAATACATAATACCAAATTATGCAAATTTATGTGTGTTTTTGTGGAATTTTTCTTGTTTATGGTTAGAGATTCATAATGTTGCTTCACATCCCTTTGCGTTATGGGAGAGCTAATATCATAATTTTTTATTTATGAATTTGATTCGATTTGAATCGGTAGTTTTTAACTTAAAATTATATAAATTAAATAATGAATATATATATATATATATAAATAATTAGAAGTATTTTTAAATTATATTGTATCCCATATGAAAATTGAAGCTTCTTCTCTCAATTATGTATCAAATACTCTTCTGATAGGAATTATTTGTTTGGACACTTTTTGCCATATTTTACCGATGCACATATGCTAAAAAGATAATTCACTCATATTGTATTGAATGGATTGCATCTTATGTAAAGATTTATAGGCTTTGCATGGCATTCAATCATTTATATCAAATATGTAAGGTTTCAACATTGAAGAGGCCAAACAATATACCCACACGACATCTTGATGTCAAATCCAATACAATTTGGGGGATGAGTCATCACCCTTTACAAAATAATGACATCAATTTAAGTCCAATCAATATACCTATGTGCCATTTTAATCTACACTTAATTACTCAAAATAAAAATGACAATTTAATTTGTTTTGCAACGTTGATTGTTATACAATATCTTTATAATCCATATATTAGGGTATTTTTAGTAATTATTGAGAGAAACATAATGTGACAGTGGATATTTTATGTCATGTTTACACTCATTTTAATTTTATTAGCGCATCAGTGTTTTATAGACAACCATAATTTAAGGACTTTTGGCACAATAATAATTTAAAGAATTGTGATTAATGTCATTCTTATATTGGTTCATAAATTTGTTATGGGGCCGGAAAATAGTTTGCACTGCCGTAAATCATCCATCACTAATAAACTTTGAGAGGATTTTTTTAAAGGAAACTAATGTTTCAAATAACTGAACAGACTAATACATTAGTTGGATGAAAATTTTCATTGACATTGGATTCTTCTTAAATAGAAAACTAAAAATAAGCAATTATTTTTGGATTTGTATTGAACATAAATCCCCCTAAAAAATGTAATTCCCATGCTAAGCAAGTTAAAACATCCATTTGAAATGAAATGAAATGATAAGTTTTTAACATCCACGAGGCTAAAAATAGTCTATGAGACAATAAAACCACTTTATTTTATTTACATCATTTCTGATATTCTTCTATTAATCTTGATGATGTAGTCCCCCCATTTTAGCTATCAACTCTTCACTGAACATATCCTGTAATGACAATGTTGTGAAATTGATTGCATATCTCAAATGAATGTCATTATAAGCATTGCATTCTATAATAAAGTGTTTTTCTGATTCCACTGCCTCTTCTGAGTAAAAGACACAAAGTCTCTCTTCCCGTTTTTCTTTAGGCCTTTTCCATCTACCTGATTCACATCTAAGCCGATGAGAGTTAGTCCTTAGTTGAGCTATGAGAATCTTAGCTCTCCAAGGGATGAGGGCCCCTATGCAGGCCTTTTGTTGATGATCACAAGTGTAGTTAAAATCTTCGAGGTAACATCTCTTGTCTCCGCATTTTTTCCTACTTAGCTTTGTGGAAATGCTTTTATTTCTTTGTTGTCCTTGGGCCATGCATTCCATTCAATATTCCATCTTATCATCCACTTATGTTTTGAATCACCCACGACCTTTTTCTCCTTCACAATGGCTCTTTGAAGACTATTTGAAACTATAAGACACGATAAGAAGTTAAAAAAAAAGTGTTTTAACAAGCATCCCCATCTATTATGTAACACTTACAACTATCATCCATAAAACCGTAAATAAACATATGTGTTTCCCATCCATTGCACCTTTTTGATATAATTACTAGTGGATAAAACCTATTATCGGTATCAATACCCGTATCGCTATCCATTGCACCCTTTTGATACAATGGCTAGGTAGTGGTTAAAAACAAATTTCCCATTGGAATTCCCTTCCCATTCAAAAGTCCACCTAAGTTCACATGGGAAACCCCTATTTTTGGATAATTGCCAATTTGAAATAAAACCTCCCATGTGATCGAGAAATGACGTGGACGGGTAGCTTTACAGCTATTCGCCAGCGTGTCAAGCCTTTAATTTCAGCGGTTCTTTTCACAGGCGAATGACGTGGAGGTTTTAATTGCCGTCGATGTACTCCAACAAAAGTGTCCAATAGCTGCCCGACAAATAAGACAAAACCGCCGGCGTAGGGTAAGAGACCTGTTCCTGCCATTGCCAGTAGCAGGACAAAACACTTGTGTGTATGTACTCTCCCGCGAGAATATATTTTGTGTATATATGTTCTGTCCCACCAGACTCCAGAGGTCGGATTATGGATAATTGAAGGAAAGGCGTTTGATCGAGATAAGGAAACCGGCATCCGTACCACTCGTGTGTATATATCCGTCCGTAAGATATATTATGTGTATATTTCCCGTCACATATAATTGCACATTGTGCTCTGTGAAGTCTGTGCAGAATAAAGCCCATTTCGATGAAATCAATGCCAAGAAATATTGAGAATGAATAATTCAAAATACCCAGATGGTTCCTTTCAATGTCAGACGTCCTTTCCACCCAAAATTTTAGGGCTGTTGCGCTAATCAAAATTTTTATTTTCCAGCTTTCCTTTGTTTGCAAGTTCCAAGTTCCAACTACCCTCTTGGATTTTCTCAAAGACTCCCGAATATTTCCTTATATAACGCTGCGGTTTCGGATCAGCACTCCAAAAACTGATTCCTAAATTTTTGGGTAAAAGAGTAGTTTTTTCTTTTTTAAATTGGCATATTGGAGGGCAGTTAGTTATGAAGAGGTCAAATTCTAGAGGCCTTGGTAGTGGCAGTGCAGAGGAGAAGGGCGACAACATAGAGTGGGAATTAAGGCCTGGAGGTATGCTTGTTCAGAGGAGAGACGATGGAGCTACTCCAGCTGGGCCTATGATTAAGGTCAAGGTGTCCCATGGATCATACCAACATGAAGTCTCTATTCCCGCTCAGGCTACTTTTGGTATTTTTTCTCTGCAAATTTTGTGTGATTTTCATTTCCTTTGCAATATTGTATGCATCCTGAATTATGGTCATATTCCAAAGGTGTGAGTTTTTCAGGTGCATTATGTGGCATTGGTGTTTCCATGTTGATAACATGGAGGTCGCCTATATTTAATGGGATTATTCTTAGCTTTTATCCCCAGTTAAATTGTAAGGTATAAGGTTTGTTAGGAGCATTGTGTGGCGATCACCTGTTTGCAAGAATCTATCACTGGAGAAAACCCAAATATAGTGAGATTATTTTTGGTTTTGAGTCCACGTTGGGTTATGCTGAATATTGGGGTTTTAGGGCCAGTTTTATGGCATTTCCCTTCTGTGCAGATAGGCATCTACGTGGAGACGACCGAAGACTAATGACATTATTTCTTAGTTTTTAGCCCATTTTGAATTATGCTTATATCCTCGGGGCATGGTCCCATGGAGGGTCTACAGCTCCTATTTTCCTGTTACAGGAGGTACCGTGATTATTTTGGCAACCAGTTACAGGAAAAAATAGAATCTAAGCTTGGAAAATAAGAGTTCCACATTTTTTGCCCCTTAAACTTAAGAGCTGGCTGGAGAGGGGGGCTGACAATTTCTGTTCTGTCTCCATCTGGCAACAAACATGTATTCCTGCCACTATTTTTTAGGTCTATGTGGGGCGAAATAATCTGCAAATTGTCATTATTTCTCAGCCGGAATTGTTGAGGAAAATAATCAAATTCATGGGACCCTAAAACAGCTAAAACGCTCCTAAATTTTCTCCGCAGCACCTGCTGAGATATTTATGAAGCCCCACTCCATGGGACCATGCCCTCAGGTACAACTACAAGCGGTTTTCAAGCTGATCTTTGCCGTTTGCCTTTCCATGCTAGGAAGTTTCTATCCTTAGAGATGACCCAAGTGTAATGAGATTGTGCTTAATTGCAGTATTTTTGTATGCGATCTAGAGGTTCAAAAACTGTCCCTGCACACGCATCCGCCTATTAATTCTGCCCTTCCATATCTGTCTAAGTAGCCGAGATGGGCATTATTTGTTCTGTAAGGTTATGGATAATTATATTCTAGGTATTCGTTAAGGGCCCTAAATATGGTATATGCGTGTACACAGTCTAAATTGAGTATGCCCTGTGTTGAGCTATGCCAAATAGTGGTTTTGCTTGATATCCTGGTAAACAATCACACCAACTGGAAAGTACATTGTCAAGTTTAGAATACCATTTTGGCTTAGAAGCTTTGTCTTACTGCAGTTAGTCTTGTCCTGTCTGGCTTACATCCATGAAACCCTTTTAAGCAAAGGGAGGATGCCCAGTTTGACATGAACCTTCTTTATCGTCACAGCAGTTTCTCTGCTTTACCAATAGGTCATGGACCACTAAACCTATGGGTATTAACAATATTTAGTAGATTGTATACGTACCAGAAATACACACTCTCACATATATGCTCTGATAAATTCTATCAATATGATTATAAAGCGGGCTGACATTGGTATACCATTTCTTCTTGAATCTAGATCTTTTACTTAAGCACGCATAGGTCTAAAGATGGTCTTTCATTTTTCTTTACTCTGTGTATGCTGTTTAATTTTCTCGGCATATATAAACATCCAGGGGACCTGAAAAAACTGTTAGCCCAGGAGACTGGTTTGGAGCCGCAGGAGCAGAGGCTTTTGTTTAGAGGAAAGGAGAAGGAGAATGACGAGTGCCTGCATATAGCAGGTGTGAAAGACATGGCAAAGGTGATCTTGTTGGAGGACCCTGCAAGTAAGGAAAGGAAATTAGAGGAAATGAGGAGAAATGAAGACATTGCGAAGGCTTGCAAAAAAATTGCTGCAGTAAGGACTGAAGTGGATAAGTTGTCAGAACAGGTACGTATATTATAATGCATTATGGTTTTTGTGTTTTGTTTTTTAACTGCAATAGTGATTAGTATCCTTGTCCGAATTCATGTACTAATATCAGCCTGGAAACAATAATTTCAGTCTTGAAACAATGTTAGTAAAACTTGTGGCTACAAGTAGGATGTGTACATGTGCAGGTTTCTGCTGTGGAGACGGCTGTAAGTGGCAGAACCAAGGTTGCAGACCAAGACTTTGTGGTTATCACGGAGATGCTAATGGTCCAGCTGTTGAAGCTGGATGGCATTGAGGCAGAGGGAGAAGCTAAGGCTCAGAGAAGAATAGAGGTAATATTTGGTGGAATTTTTTAATAACATTTAAACGGTGAAGCCTTTCTGACTGCATTTTGATTAATCAATCGATTAATTGCATGGCCGAGACACCATTTCAAGTCTTCTGTTAGGGCCTTGTTAATTGCCTCTTGACCTTTCTTGCCCCTGAAAATATATATTTTATTATAGCCATTATGAAGGATTTATAGGGTAGTTTTTGGGCCTTGGCTGTTTCCTTGTATATTACTTACCTGAGCAAAGGCCTTACTGCAGAGTGCAATTTATTGAGATATGTACTGAAGTGGTGATTGTTCTGGTTAGGTGAATTAGTAATTGCATTCTTATTGAATACAGCCTGCGTTGATGGGGTGAAGTGGGGTTGCAGTATTGAGCTTAAAATACTGTTAGGCTTGAAAGCCGTGTATGAGGGTTATCTGTTCTGTAAAAATTCACCTCAGACTTGCATCCATCCTCGCATGGGTGGGCAAAGATGCATCAACATGGAGGGCATGTCAGTGTGGCTCCAGCTTGTCATTGTCATAGCAATTGCGCCCCTTACTGTAAAATTGTGGCCTGTTTTACAGTTTGAACCACCTTAAGTTTCTTTTTACTTTAAACCCCCCTCCTTAACAGTTTAAATTACCTCAAGTTTCTTTTAAATTTTAAAACCCCTGTGGCCTGCCTGACAGTTTAAATCACCATAAGATTCAATCTAATTTTAAATTTTTTATGATAATACTTCTTTACCATGCAGGAAAATTCCACGTACAAAACTGTGAAAATCTATCAGAATGCTATCCTAAAATCACAACACTTTTTAAAATTATTATTATGGATTTTTATGTGCCCCATTCAAGAAAGGAATGCTGAACTCTCTGTCATGTAAAATAACATGAAAGAAACAGAAAACAAAGCCAACCAGACCTAGCTTAGCTTTTTCATCCTTTTGCTCCTCTGTCAAGGAAGTCGAGCACTAAACAATGATCTTGATGGAGTTGGGGCATTAAGTGGATGGGGATGTCTCTCTTGTTAGTCGAGCCCTAACATCAGAAAAATGCCTAAAGGTCCTCTCCCTCAAACCTAAGGGTTGAGTGCCTAGAGACTTTTCGTTGCGAGATTATTTCTAGCAAATAGCTAATAATAGTAAAATGTTAATGGCAGCAATTATTAAATGTAATTAGCCCTCCTTCCATCTTTTCTTTTAGCTTGGGCATTGCATCCCAAGATTTGATCAGGATTATAGTGTTACTCGTTACAGATGAAGTATGCAGTCTTGTCCATGGGTTAAAGTCTCTTCAATGTGTCAATGTTCTCCCCTCAAGCAATTTGTTAGAATTGTATCTCGATCAAAATTTTTAATGGCTTTTACCATCTCATTGAACTGGCTATTGAAGTCTGTCATCATTGCATTATTGAGCGGGTGGCTTTAGAAGGCAATGCTAGCTTATTGTCTGTATATCAGTTTCTAGAATATGTTCTGCCCTGTTTGAGAAATAGCTGGAGTACTAATAATTTCCTCTCTTTTATGTCACAAGGCAATGTTAGCTTATTAATTGTATTTTAGCTTTCAGAATACGTAATGTTAGCATATTGTCTGTATTTCAGCTTTCAGAATACATTCTGCCCTGTTTGAGAAGTGACTGGAGTATTAATTATTGCCTCTTTTTTATGTCATGGGGACTCTAGAAGTCTTTCTGCTTATTTGGAGGTTTTTCTTGGTGCTTCGTCAATAAAGACTGCTGTCCCTTTCTTTTCCTAGCACTCAATAGATTCCTCAACATCCTTGTAGCCTTTAGAAAACCCTTTACAAGCTCATGTTTTTTTGTTGTTAATAATTTCCGTGCAACTCTTTTGCTTGGGGTTTCTTTAATTGACTTATTCAGTTTCTAATTGTTACACTCACAACCGCTGTATTAGTTTCTAAGTGGTTTTGGTTTTCTATCTGCAAATTCTCATTTGATTAAAGGTGAAACCCATATTACATGAAAATTGATACACATGTTTGACTCTGTCTGGCAAGTCTTTCTGGCATGTTTGACATTTGGAATGGCCATTAGTTATACCGTCCTTCATCCACAAGATCGTCGTCCGGATTCTGATTGTCATTGACAATATCTTTACTGTCTGATGTTCATCATACCACTTATCATTATGATCATACATGGTCTGTTCAACCCTACTTTTCCTCTTTCAATTGCAGGTCTATACATATTATATAACAAATGTAATTCAACAATGAAGATGCATTTGCTAATTTCAAGTTCTAGCGTTAGGAGTATTCATTATTTTGGCCTTATGAAACTTTCTTATTAGTTCACATGCCATATCAGACAACTCAGTGATATAATTGATATCTTTTCCCATAAGCCGTAAACCCAGCTAATTTCCAAGCTTGAATCCCTTTCTATTTGTATCTCCTTGTTTATATTCAGAATCCATATTTTCTTACCTTGGGTTAGAACTTGAACTCGTGTTTCTTTATTAGAGGCAGTTTCTTATTTCATTTCTAAACATAATGACAATTTGTCTTTAAATATGGTTCATTGCACTCCCTTTCCCAGCCACTGTTGGGTTGGCTTTAGAGACTCCAATTTTTAAAAGATTATATTGTGTTTTTAAGCACCCTATTCGTTTTTCTGGGTTCATGCATACGGCATATGTTATTTTTATGGAAACTATATTGATATATCTTATGGAGTGATTATTTACTTTTAATAATCCAATGGCCAGTGTCGAGCACTGGTCAGCAAAATGCTGATAAATAAACAATTTATTTGTAGTTGATCCATTTTGCAATATTTTGGTGCAAATTTTAGTTCAGTTTGTTCAAAATGCCTCACTAGATTTGTTACAGATTACAATGCAAAACAAGGCATACAACAATGAAACACCCCCCCAAACTTGGAATAACTTTGTAGTCAACTAAAAAAGTACAGTGTGGGCGACTTTTGGTTGATCGTTTTAGGCACTGCAAGGAAAGTACCATTTTTCATGTTCCTGAAACAAATTTTTAGAGGCGATGATGAATGTGATCATAATTAAGATCACATTCATTGCCCTTTTTTTCTCTAAATAATGCATTTCATATTATTACATTAAAAATGAGGGAGGTTGTGTAGCTGGGCCAACATATTATCTGTAGCATCTACCTCTGGATTATTGATCTCATGGATAAAAATTCTCAAACTGGCTGAGACTTTAGCAGCAAGTTTGATAAACGCAAGCAATTCCCCTTGGTGAAGCTTCAGGAAGATCATCGTTTAGGGATATCTTACAACTGCATCGTCAAATTAAGAAATTAATTTATGTTAAATTGGCTTTCAATACCCCTGGTATGTTATCTGATCGTTTATGAATTCCGTAAGCCATCTCCTTATGTGGGGGACCAAGAAAAAGTAGAGTGTTTGAAACATCCATGCAGTTAGGACATTGCTAAAAATGTGCTGCAAATATTTCTCCTTCCAATATATAGGGCATATCCCCCAGTCAAAGGGTCCCCTCCATGGGATCCGGCATTTCCTGGCCTCTCGAAGGGTCCCCTCATGGTCAAGGCGCTGGTCTTTCCTGTTCTTACCTTTGGTGCTGAAGTGATAGGAATGTTTGATGTGGCCAAACACAACGTGTTACAGAAAGTGGTGGTGGAAGGGATGAGGTGGATGTGTGGGAAGTCTTCCACATCTAATATGGTAGGGCAGGCTTTTATGCACCGTGAGCTCAACATTTGCCAGGTTTTGGACTTCAATGCAGGGCAAAGGGCCTGAGCCCTAGAGAAGTATAGTGGTCTTAAGACGGTCATTGCGGATCTTGTGAACCACAATCCGCCTTGTAGAGTGGGAGAGATTTGGTCGTGGATCCAAGGACCACGAAATGGCTTAAGAAGAATGTGCCTAGAGCCACCAATAGTCAGATGGTTCGTGAAGAAGCTTGGGAGAACAAGTTCAGGTTGTAGGGTTCCCTAAGGTTCTATAAGGAGTGTAAGTTCGGAGAGACCCAATGCTTCATCAAGCAAGCGCAGAGGTTCGAGAATGTGTCGGTGGAAGCTGTCTGCTGGTTGCTAAATGCCAGAGTGGGGGGATTTTCCTTAGTGGTCGTGCCTCTAGAATTGGGCTGTTGGATCCAGCCCTTGGTGCTTTGTGCCCGTTGTTTGGGGATGTAGGAGGGGACTCTCTCTTACATCTCCTTGTTAAGTGCCCGCATTTCAGGCTGCGAGAAACTAGTTCACAGGTTGGTTTTCAGGAAGTACTGCAGGAACTTTGTTGCTTTGCCCCAACGGATGCCGGTGAGAAGGACTTGCTTTCGATGCTCCTTGGTGGGGATTGTAGCGGTTGTCGTCTATCGTATTGGTTAGGCGGTCATTCGCATCGGAGAGGAACTGCAAGCTTCGTGCTTGTGGCGAACCTCCTGGCTGTGGCACTACCCCTCTATCAGAAGGCCCTGCAGAGTTGGACGAGGGAGGGGGAAATGACGCAGTCCACCCCTTCGGGGGATTGGGGATACCTAACCATTAATGAGCTAACACATGATTGTGTAGGGAAATGCCTTCTCGTCACGCAAGCTGCTGGAAGAGTTTCTCTTTCACTTGGCCCCGGTTCTTCGGAACAAGGGAGATCACCATCAGGCCTCCTTAAGGCTGGGTGGAATGACAAATGGTTTTCACCAGAAGCATTCCATGGAGATTCCCACCCGCAGGGTGGGGTTGGTATCGCTAGTTGTAGACAACAAACGATATATGTTACTCAGTGCGCAAGGGGAGTAGCATAGATCAGGTTCCACTGTTGTGTACAGGATCAGAGGTGTAGAATCTGAAGTCGAGGGGTGATTCCCGAAGACTGCACTTGCCCCTAACCGGCCTGAGCAAGGAACTCTTCCAGTTCAGGAAAACTAGGAAATCCCCCAGTCAAGCTGGGTTTCTGCGGTCAAGTCTTGACAGCAATGGTTCGGAGCATCAACCGTTATCCATTTTGAATGTAAGGATTCATTGTTCTCTAGGAGATGGATTTGTTTAAATTAATGTCAGTGGTGTATTATTGCCATCTACCATGACTAGAAGGTACAAATTGAAATTTAATACTAGAAATGATCATGGTATTTATGAATTACTCAGTGACTTGGTTTTTTTTGTGAAAGGCTGAAAACAGAGTTATGGCAACTGTAATACTTTGTTCTTGATCACTAACAAACAGATAAACAGAAAGGCACATAGAATCAAACAATGAAGTGCTGTTGGCATTTCAGTGCAATTACAACCATGATTTTAAAGAGATAGCATGAGGTTGTGATAATTATCTAGAATATTTACATTGCCCATAAGATGCTGTTTTGGGAACACTCGAGCAGTCCACGTGAACCCAAGGTTATACTTTATTGACCATGTCTATAATAGTTTACTTTTACAAATTAGATGTTAAATAATTAGAGCTTCCCCTGTCATTTTTAATTCTATTTTGAAATTTTGTGGCATTTAAAGTTGCAAAAGACGTGCATTGTATCTACTTTATTGATCATGTCTGTCTTTTACAAAACAGATGTTAAATAATTAGATCTTCCACTGTCATTTTAAAATATTTTTAGATATTTTGTGGGGATTTAATGTTGCAAAAGATGCACATTGTTATAAACTTTTCAACATGTCTATGGAAAGCAGTTTCCATTAGCTAAATAATATCCCATTAAACATTCTTCTACTTCATTACCATGAGTTGGATTCATCTTTGATTCATTTTCTTTATTTGTATCTTTTTTTTTAATTTCTTAATTTGTATCTTATTTTATGACATTGGGTATTTGAAGGATGTTTGGCCTTTGTTTCCCATGCACCTAGGCTATCTACAAAGATGCATTGAATGTTCAATAAGGATCTTGTTTGATGCATCTTATGTTGGCAACTGTTGATATTCTGCGCAACTTCATTCATTTGCATGAAGATTGCTGTCTCTCGAGATGATCTCTGTTTTCAGAACATGGTTTATAGTTTTATGATTGTCCAATTTTTATTTTATTAAAGAACATTGTTAAATGTTAATAGTCTTTTTTGGTAAATTTAATCCCCAAACAGCTGTACCCATATGATTCATATGCATTAAATCACAACGAACAAAAACTCTCGTAGACAAAAGAACAACTTTAGATGCATGGAAGCTCATTTCCTACTACCAAAATGCATATGCATTAAATCACAACAAACAAAAACTCTCGTAGACAAAAGAACAACTTTAGTTGCACGGAAGCTTATTTCCTACCACCAAAATGCATCCCAGAGACTGGTACTCGTTGGTACTAGCTCTCCAAGACTTGCATTTTGGTGTTTTTGAACAATATATTTTGTACTTGTGACCTTAGATATGATGAGATATCATAGATAAATATCAGTATAATTACTCTTATCTTTTGTCAACATCGAGTATCTTTACTTAAAAAAGTTATTAATGTTCTTAGGCTGTGTAATATTGTCCTCTAATATATATTACACATGTACGAGTACCCGTTTACTATTTTTTCTGAAAAATGGCATACCAATCCCCTCCTTGTACCGGTATCGGTACCAATAACCATATGTATCTTGTGATAATTACGGTTAAAACGGTCTTTAGTCATTGTTGCAGCTTATGATCAGATAAATAGAAAAGCTCCTAAATTCGGAAGTGTTAGATATGAAAGTTGTTTTTGTTAGGTGTGGTTGGTTGGTTTGCAGTTATTTGAACTATATGTTATATTTTCACTAATGATGGAATGCTTTATGGAATTAAAACATAGGTACGAAGGGTACAAAATTATGTGGATACTATGGATGCATTGAAGGCTGAAAATGCAAATCCACTGCGCAAAAACACTGTAGCTGTCGCTACACAGTGGGATGCATTGCAGGCTGAAAATACAAATCAGTTGTGCAATAACACTGTAGCTGTCACCTCACAGTGGAATGCATTGAAGCCTGAAAATGGAAACCCATTGTGCAATAACACTGTAGCTGTCACCACGCAGTGGGAAACATTTGATTCCGGTGTGGGCAGTATAAATGCTCCCCTTCCTGTGTCAACTACAAGGATCACCCAAGACTGGGAACCATTTGATTGAGGATTTTTAAATGTCGTTTAAAACAGATCTTTTTGATTGTTACCTCAAATGGAAAACATGAAAAATGGATAGATTTTTCCAATATGGAATTTGATGTAATTTGTATGTAACATTATGTGGGTTGGGGGTAGTCAGCTAGAGAACTCGATTAGAAGATTTCCATTTAGAGAAGTATTTTGTTTCCCTATGTTTCATTACCAGAACAACTGGCAGAGTTGTATATTATACAGCTGTTAGTCCATATGAATCTTAGCATCTAGAAAAGCTTGCCTTTTCAAATGTTCATGACTTGTTATTAAAACTGCATTTTTCAGCAGCTTCACCACAAGAATGGAATTTCTATGGAGTAGTACATGCCGAAATTTTATTTGTATTGAAATCAATGTACATAGTATAATATGGTTTTGCTGGACTTTAGTTACTCTCCGCTAATTTAGGTGTTTTCTTTTTTGAATTTTTGGTTAGGGGTTTGCATTAATTTATTGTCCATATTCATATGTTAAGACAGCATCTTTTAACCATTTACCGATGTTAAGACAGCTTCTGCAAACTCAAGCTCATTCAGATTTGAGTTTTTTGGGGTTATAAATGAGTTCTAGTCCCTTGTCTTATGTACTGGATTTGGTTGATCTTTGTAGTCTGTATTTAAAAATTTTAAATTGTAATTTTTAAAAAATGTACGATTTTTCAACTATTGTTGCATTATCTTAATATGTTATAAGAGTAAATAGCAGTTAGTTTTCAGGTCAGCAACCAGCAAGGCACCAATTTAATGTAGGAGGTTTTCTTTGTAGGTTAAGGGCAGGCCTAGAGTTTCAAATTATCAGCGCCTGTCAAATCAAAATTCGATGATGGATTAGCTCTTGCCTGTGGCTATAAATTTTAATATTTTTATGTGATTTGTTTACATACATATAATGAAGTTTTATATTTTTATATATTATATATATTTATTAAGAACTATATAAAAAATTATATGGTTTTTTAAACTTTCAGCCCGTCATTTTCTACAGTTTCCTAATTTTTTCACCCTTAATATACAACTAAAATCTCAAAAAACGGCCCACAGCCTATCAATTTCCAAGCCTGGTAAAGGGTATGGTTTTCCTATTTACTTTATTGATTTGAAAGTGACTTTGCAGTGTTACAAATTGTAAATGTCCTTTGACAACGAATTATGAGTAAGTTGTACCTTATTTATTGTTAAAATTTGTACCTGTAAACACTTATTAGAGATAGCTTACAATGGTAGTTGGGTGAGGTCTACTTCAAATATGACGTCCATTTGATTATTAGTGGTGCATCTAGATTGCAGGAGTACGTAACCAGACAGTTGTAATAGTCATTAATCAACTTGATACGTGACCGTTTTAAGATAGGAGTCTTAAAATTGATTTCTCTTTATGTTTTTCAAGACAAATAAAAGATATGGGCCTACAAACTGATCTCTCTGGAAATTTGTAAGATTAAGTATATTTTTGTGTATTAAGTTATTAATATAAGGCTTGTAAGCTTGCCAATTTAATATAAGGTACTTACAAATTTATGACTTATTGTTGCCACTCTTTAGTGGTGGTTTAATCAATGTTGTCTGAACTAGTTATGAATCAATGCGATAACTGACAAATTTAGATGGGGGCCTCAAAACTGATCTCTTTTGACATTTTAAAGATAAATATATTTTTGTATATTAAATTAAGGATGTAAGGCTTGTGTACTAGTTATGAATCTAATGCTTGCCAATTTAATACAAGGTACTTACATATTTATGACTTATTGTCGTCTCTCTCAAGTGGAGGTTTAATCAATGTGATAGCTTTTGGCATTTTTAGATCAATATATTTAGTCTTACCAGTTATTAATCAATGTGATATGAGACAAATTTAAGATGGGGGTCATATTTTTTCAGATAAATATACTTACGTGTACTAAGTTATGAATGTGAGGCTTGTGTATATAAAGCTTGCCAATTTAATACAAGTTACTCACACAAATTTATGACTTATTGTCTCCTCTCTTAAATAGAGATTTAATCGATGTGATATGTTTTATTTAAATATATTTATCTGTACTACTTTAATCAATGTGATATGTGATAATTTTTTTTTCTTGATTAGGACCCATTACGAGTAAAAAGTCAACATATAGTGAGTTATAATGCTGCATAAGCGTATATCTAAACCAATGAGCTCATTCTATACAACCAAGATTAGGGGGTATCACCTAGGGACTAACCTTGACCCTATATGTGTTGGGTATGTAGAAGAATTATACTTTGGTGGATGGATTTAAGCAACCATCATTCTTACCAATTGGATTAAAACTCTTTGGATGATATGTGACAAATTCAATATAAGGGCCTCAAAATTTATGTCTTTGAACTTTTTTCAAATAAATATATTTATATGTAGTAGTTATGAATCTAAGGCTAGTGCATTAGTTATGCATTTAATGCTCGCCAATTTAATACAAGACGTATAAATTTTTGATTTATACCCTTTCTCAAGTAAAAGTTTAAGTTTGCTTAGGATAAATATGTTGTTTTTCAATGGGATTTGCACTCAGGTTAATTTGTCAGCGGTAGGTAGGGGTGGTGGCAGATGCCAGGCGACTTGTTGAGAAGTGGTGGAGGGAGAATCCCAACCCTACTGGTGAGCTGACGATCGAGGCGGAGAACCCCACCCAAGTTGTCGAGGCGGTGAGCCCAAGCCCTACTGGCGAACCGATGAATGACACGGCGAGCCTTGACCGTGATGGTGCCCAGGTGAGTGACTGTGTTAATGGCTCAACCCAGGAGAATGACGGGAGCGACTAAACGCCTGACGCTGGGATCTGCTGCGTCGGCCGCCATGAGTAGAGGGCGAGGAGTCCCTGGTGGGAGAGGGAGGCACTCGAGCAACATTGCATGGGGCTTCCCTCCCAATGTCGCAATAAAGATTGGAGGTGGTCCACCTCCAGCGCCACCTTATTCGCTAGAACTTGAATCTGTAGAATCACATTGGAGATCACCATAGATTTATTATAAATCGAGGACTGATCAACTGCAAAATTAGAAAGAAAAAAGCATTCATTTCTTTCCATATCCAAAATAAAATCTCCCCTCCGAAAACATGCCAAATTTGGGTGAACATAAGCAGAAGTTTGGGATTGTCTCCCAAGAGAATACGCTGCTGAGTGAAATAGTGGGGCCGGGAAGGAAGAAAAAAGTATGGATCCAGTTCCAGGCAGTTTGAGCTTTGGGACAGAACCAGAAAACATGCATAATTGTTTCCAGATGCCCATAGAAGGGGCATTTGGGAGCCGGAATCCCAATTTGAACAAGACGAGCCCCAATAGGAAGACCTTGGTGAAGAATACGCCAAAGAAAATGAGAAATTTTGGGCTCAACACATATAGTCCAAACAATCTCAAACCGTCTGCCCCAGCGAGATAGGGTGGCGTTAATTCCCCAACGAGTGTTGAGTTTGTCCACCATGGGCAAATGGGGTGAGAGCCACTGATAGCCTTTGTTGGCTTTATAGTTACAAAAATGAGTATCAACAAACCACTTCCAATCTGTCCACCAAGGGCGAGAAGAGTGCACAACAATCTTATGTAGCATGTGATCAGGAACATAATTGATCACAATATTGAAAGTATCATGGTCTTGGTTGGAGAGCTGAAACAAAGTTTTGAACTCTGGCCAAGCAAACCAGGATTGCTTGTTGTTGCAAAAAAAATCTTTGATGGTATGAATTCTGTGTTTTAAGAATTTGAGCGAGGAGATTCTCGGGACCTCTGCAAGGCATTGATCTTGGGATTGAAAATCGGCAACCACTAGAGAGATTGTTGGTTGAGAGATAGCCCATTGCAAAAGCCATCCCCTTTCCATAAAAGCCAGAGTTTAACACATTCCCAGGCTTTCTAGATACTTTTAAGCATGAAGGTGCTCACAACTTTGACAGGGACATGAGTGATGAGCAGATTGACAAACCCTAAACCTTTCCATGCAACACGGTCATAAGGAGAGCCCTCTGAGATGCCATGTCGTATGAGAACTTTCCAAGCTTCCTGGCCAGTGATGCTACAGATAATCCACTTGGCACAAAGAGCTTTCCCTTGGCGTTGGATGTGGATAAGCCCAAGGCCTCCAGAATTGCGAGGTAAACAACATATATCCCAAGCGACACGATGAAAACCTTTTCCAATAGAAGCAATAGCCCATAAGAAAGTTTTGAATAACTTTTCTAGCTTTTGGGTGGATGCTTTGGAAGGCACCCAACAAGATGAATAGTAAACATGGGTGGCTGTCAGAACTTTGGAACAAATTTGGAATTTGCCAGCCAGAGACAAGGGTCTAGTGAGCCAATATTTTAGTTTTTTTGCCCCCTGTTGAATGACATAATGCTATAGATTAGTCGGGGAGGCTTGAAAAGCAAAAATAATACCAAGGAATTTGAAGATCTCACCATGTTGAAGAATTTTCCAATCATATATGGCAAGCCAGTCCGACACAGGGAGGATTACTTGTAGCATTGAGTTTTTCGCCATTGAATGGAGGAACCAGAAGCTAGGCAGAAAGTACCCAAGCATTGCATGGCATTGCAAATGTTACTTTTATCCTCGATAAGCGTAAGGAACGAATCATATGCAAAATGCCCTTTGAGGAGTTGAGAGGTGGGCTCAACAAGCAATGAAATTCCACGAACAAGACCTTGAGTTTTAGCATGGACTAATAGATAACCAAAACCTTTAGCCACCAGTACATAAAGTGTAGGGGCTAGAGGACAGCGTTGTCTGATAGACCGGAATAGCCAAAAGGCTCCAAACTAAGGTCATTGATAGATATTTGAGTAGAGGCATATGCAAAAAGCATATTGATAGATTGAATAAAGATGGGGCCAAAGCTAAGGGCCTGAACCATGGTGAGGATGAAAGGCCATTCAATCCGATCATAGGCTTTCTCAAAGTCAATCTTGATAAACATAGTGCCCTGGTGAGATTTGCGGGCCCATTTAAAATTTCAATGTAAGATAATGAACTTAAATAAAACAATAAAAATTGTCAATTTTAATTTTATGTTTGGTGTCCCCAGATTTCATCCTGAAATCTGTGACTACCCTATCCGAATTTCGTACTTTTAAAATAATGGGTCGTTTTGTGTTTTTATTGCCAGAAAGTTCTTGTATTGTGTCAAGCTATTCCAAAAGAGCCATATTAGTCATTTTCGCTAAATACCTAGATGCCCAAAATTGTTATATTCTGTCGTTGGGATTTGTCTGCGGGAAATTTGTATTTTTTGAGCCCCGTTTGAGGTAATTTGCGCTTCGATTTAACCCCGTTGTGATCGAACATATCGTTATTTCATATATACCAAAAGGGTTTTAACTAGGAATGAGTTCTGCACTTTATTTGTGACTTTTGAGCAATTTTTTGTGTTTTTGTGTTTTTCCGTTTCATTTTTTGTGAAATTTCTTTAGATCAATTCCTTTGCTGGTTTGGCCTAATTCTTGGCCTGGAGGAACTGGGGATCACATACGCCTGTTGTGCCAGAAGGAGGTCACCATCGAAGGTCTGGTTCACTGGGAAAAGGCGAAGTCGTGCATAAAAAAACCTCTTCTAGGCTGGCCGCATTTTTGGAAAATGAAGAATTGAAGTGAATCATGGGAAAATTAGAAGCAACAGACATGTGTGAATTTTGTACTGTGCCTAGCAGGGTACTTTTTCCCATGAAGGCAATGCCACTTAAATGACAATGGAAAAATTAGAGGCAGTAAGCAGACGAGAATCTTTTACCTGCTTTGCAAGGTAAAAATTCCCATTGTGGAATAAAAAAAATATTATTTAAGTGAATCATGAGATTTTATTGCTTGCCTTGTAGGGTAAATAATCCCATTATGAAAGTCAAGCGACTTAAGTGAATCATGAGAATTTTCAGGGCTGCCTTGCAGGGTAAAAAATCCCATTGTCATGTGATTCTTAAAAATAGAATTCTTTATGTCAAAAAGTGCGCCTCCTTTGGAATTAGTAATGGCAACCTTTAAATTGATTAATTTAATTAATTATTCACCCAAAATCGGCGCCCAAGCATGGAAGAAAGTCGACAAAAACAAAGGGGAATAAAGGAGGTTGAAATAAATTGTCTAAAATTAAATAAATTAATTTATTTAATGGCAGCGCCTTCATGAGGAAAAGTGCGCCCCATTTAAGAGCTGAATACTGCTTTTTAAAGTATTAAATGATTATATTAATTTCTATTTTCAGTGGCTAAGGTTAAAACACATTGTGAAGCTTAAGTGGAGTGAAGAGTTGATGATTAAATTGATTAAAATTAATTTATTTGATGGCTGTCCTTAAACATGCAATTTTAGCACATCAGTTAAAGAGAAAAACATGATTTTTAATTAATTAATTGCTAGGAATAGGAGGGGCAATTATTAATCATAGAATTATGAGGGTTATATAAGCATGGGCCGCCATAAGGGTGAATTAATTAATTCACAGGTGAAGAAGTGCAGCCCAGAGGAAAAGTGCGCCCTATTTGAAGATGATTTTTGCTCAAAAGAAGGTGAAATCAAAGCTACAAGCTTCCAATTTTGGCGCATGCATTGAAGGAGGATTGATTTGTGTTTGCATAATTGTTTGCATAAGTGATACAAATGCTTAGGTGAAGTTGGAAAAATTTATGCTCACTTTGCATGCAAATCAAACATCAATTTTTGGGGGCAGCGGGCTTGAATAGTGTAAATTTTTATGATTAAAATTCACTGTTCATGTTCCGGTTGCCATCTTTGTCTGAATTAATTGCAGGAATTCGTTACAAGTGTTTTACAAAAGAAAAGGAGCTTTAATCAATGTCCAATACATTGAATATATCCTCCGAATCTGAAGAATTATCTAGATCTGCACCAGTTTTTAAGAATTCTGGCCAAGTAAGAAGAAAAAGAATCATTCAGATAAAGATAGACACAACCATGGCAAAGAAGGATAAAAAAGAGAGCACAATGGAGTCATGCATCACTTCTAAATTTGTAGACATTGAAAACACAGATTTAGGTCCGGAACCTCTTTTCGAATTGATTGATAGATCTAGAGCTGGAAAGACTTCCCTCATGCGTGCATTCAAAAGCAGTGGAATCATTTGAGTTGCAGCATTTCCATTCACATCCCAATTGCCAGAATTCGTCATGGAGTGTGTTAGATTCAGATCCATAATTGCAAAGGCTTCATCCTCTTGTTTCAAATGCAGCCCGTGAAGAAGTCAGTGTGTGGAAAATTCCTTCCAGGATTTTGTGCATGTGCTCCCAATGTTCCAGTTGAAGCCTTCATTAAAGTTGCATTCACTCGGAGTGCTTTTCAAAAAAATTAATTGTTCATATGCAATTAAAAATAAAGAGTTATTTACGGAAAACATTGCACTGATGCATGTACTGGAGAAGAACTGCAAAAGCTTCAAGGATAAGAGGGAAGACATGTCAAAGGCAATATCCAGCTGCTTCCAGCTTCCAAGATCCAACCGCTTTCAAATCCAGCTCACTTTCAGATCCAGCCGTTTCCAATTCCAGCTTGTTTCTAGATCCAGCTTGCTTCCAGATCCAGCTACTCCCAAATCCAGTTTGGTGAGAATCAAAGACAAAAAAATCAGCTGCATGCAAACATGAAAAAGGACAAGACTGCAGCTTTCCTCTTCCTTCTTCCTTCTTCTTACATCCGAAAAAGTAATTGAACAATCAATTAAACTATACAACTTAAGTGATTGGTTTAAAAGTCATTACTTGAAGAAGTTAACTACTTGGAGATAGGTGGCACGTGCAAAATAGAAGGTTCTATTTTCAGTTGCAAATCATGCATGTTCTGCAATAGAGGAATTCTTGGTGGGAGATTGCCAGTTGTTTCCTTTTTGACTTCCACATGTGTTAATTCACTCAAAGCTTCCGACTTGTAATTGCCCCTCTACATTCTATAAGT
The DNA here is from genome assembly GCA_019776745.2 of Taxus chinensis. Taxonomy (NCBI): domain Eukaryota; kingdom Viridiplantae; phylum Streptophyta; class Pinopsida; order Cupressales; family Taxaceae; genus Taxus; species Taxus chinensis. The sequence goes on from CM034156.1 coordinate 500,977,064, forward strand.
AGAGGAAGGACCTTCGGGTAAAAAAGTAGAATTTGTAAGCAGCAACCTTATGTTCCAGACTTTATGTGCTGAAATTCTTGAGAGCCACTTGAAGCAAAGGAATATACATGCGCAGATTTTCGGAGAACTTTGTGTCACAGTGTATTGTGTTTCTTACTTTTTATCTTAGATCTTTTAATAGACTTTGTGTTATTTAAGATCTAGATCTAGAGCTACTTTTGCTTAGAATTATTTGTTTATATCTATTGGTTTCTTCTATGTGCATGCAGTCAACTCTGTTATCTATTGATTGAGATGCACATCTTCCCCATTTCTTCTCTGTGTTAATATATTTCCCTCCTATAAATATTTTCTTTCTTTAAAACAACTGCTTACTTGCTGCAGAACTGTTCAGTTATGGTTCATGAACTGAGTAGTTAAAGTAAAACCCCATTTAGATATTAACATACTTTAATTGAAAAATCTGACACGGGAGCCTCACCGGTAAATGAGGGAGATTTATCTCATGACTGCCTAGGTTTTGTGCTATGCAGAAAATCTAGCCAACAATGTTTAACTTATATAAAACAATAAAACTCTCAATTTTAATCTTACGATTATTCTTGTTAGGTTGTGGAGTCTGTTTTCATGTGAGAAAGTGTTGAAGATTGTACACTGAGAGTACTATACACTTTAAATGTGTTCGATCAATCGGAAACATGTTTTTCTCATATGAGCGGGATTTTTGACCCATAGGTTTATGGGACGGGTTTGGCCCATGGTTTTGTAAAACTGCTTAAGCAATTGTCTACTTATATGGTTTTATGCATATGGTAGGTATAATGTAACATTACAGATGTGTTTTGAATTCGGGTGTGAATTCTGTAGAGTTTGTTGAGTATAACTCTAAACAGATCTGGGTATTGTATTGAGAGAGCGGTGGTTTGTAATAACATCTGAGCAAGTAATTCTTGGTGGACGTAGCCCAAATTGGGTGAACCACATTAAATGTTGTCTCTTTGTGTTGTGCTATTTTATTCTACAATTTTATTTAAGATCTGTAATATTTTTCTGCATATTAGTTTCTACTGTTGCGATTCTGTGAGGGATTATTCCATATATCCTTATTTCATATCAATTCTTTTACGAAATGATTAATTATTTATATAAATAAAAAATAATTACAATATTTAATTTAATTTATATATTAATATCTATTGAATATAAAAATTGGCATATGAAAGGTGCAAATTTAAATTATATATTAACCATAAAATACTGTGATTACCTATAAAAGATCCAATGTAGAGAAAATAAGGAAAAAACAATAATGCAAAAAACAATAATAAATCTTATAATATAAAAGAGAATATGAGTTAATGAGAAAGGTCCCCTTCATTTAGTAAATGAATCGTATGCAATTCAATTTTATTTTGACCGTGGGCTGCAAGATAAAAATAAAAATAAAAATAAAAATGATGGCATATTAAATGTCCCTTTTAATTTGATTTTATGTCATGGTTAAAAAGATAACTAAGCCCCCTCCCCCCTATTACAATATTTAATTTAATTTATATATTAATATCCATTGAATATTAAAATTGGCATATGAAAGGTGCAAATTTAATTTATATATTAACCGTAAAATATTGTGATTACCTATAAAAGATCCAATGTAGAGAAAATAAGGAAAAAACAATAATGCAAAAAACAATAATAAATCTTATAATATAAAAGAGAATATGAGTTAATGAGAAAGGTCCCCTTCATTTAGTAAATGAATCGTATGCAATTCAATTTTATTTTGACCGTGGGCTGCAAGATAAAAATAAAAATGATGGCATATTAAATGTCCCTTTTAATTTGATTTTATGTCATGGTTAAAAAGATAACTAAGCCCCCTCCCCCCTATTACAATATTTAATTTAATTTATATATTAATATCCATTGAATATTAAAATTGGCATATGAAAGGTGCAAATTTAATTTATATATTAACCGTAAAATATTGTGATTACCTATAAAAGATCCAATGTAGAGAAAATAAGGAAAAAACAATAATGCAAAAAACAATAATAAATCTTATAATATAAAAAGGAATATGAGTCTAAAAATGAGTTAATGAGAAATGTCCCCTTCATTTAGTAAATGAATAGTATGCAATTCAATTTTATTTTGACCCTCGGCTGCAAGATAAAAATAAAAATAAAAATGATGGCATGTCTAATTTTTACTTAGTCTTCTTTTTCTTTGTATGAGTTACAAATATTATTTATTACAAAATTGTTCTTCGAACACTTTCCAAAAAAATAACGTTGTTAGAAAAATCTTTCAAGGTATTTTGGCATTCACTTTGAAGTGAAGCCTCTTGATCTAGTTGAATATCTCTTTTGTATCGTACTCGTTCAAGTTTATTTGTTGCAACTCAAAATATTGATCACGCATTGGTCATGTCACCGGTGTTTTGACTAGAAAATTTCGAAGGTGGTTATTTGTTGAGGTCACATATAAATGGGGTTGTTTCTACCCGTTTATGTCCTTCAATAACTAGCCGAGTATCCACATTTTGATTTTGATATTGATTTTGGTTTTGGTTATTGTTGATTTCCAAACCACCAATCACAACTTCTTGAGTTGCTAACCGTGCTTAGACATTTACTAATGATCTATATGCTTATTGAAAAAATTCTTCCATGTTAAGATGAAATGGCGGTAGTGACAATGATGGAGTGGCGGTAGTGACATTTACTAATTTTATTTGTATTGAAATCAATGTACATAGTATAATATGGTTTTGCTGGACTTTAGTTACTCTCCGCTAATTTAGGTGTTTTCTTTTTTGAATTTTTGGTTAGGGGTTTGCATTAATTTATTGTCCATATTCATATGTTAAGACAGCATCTTTTAACCATTTACCGATGTTAAGACAGCTTCTGCAAACTCAACTCATTCAGATTTGAGTTTTTGGGGTTATAAATGAGTTCTAGTCCCTTGTCTTATGTATTGGATTTGGTTGATCTTTGTAGTCTGTATTTAAAAATTTTAAATTGTAATTTTTAAAAAATGTACGATTTTTCAAATATTGTTTTATTATCTTAATTTGTTATAAGAGTAAATAGCAGGTAGTTTTCAGGTCAGCAACCAGCAAGGCACCAACTTAATGTAGGAGGTTTTCTTTGTAGGTTAAGGGCATGCCTAGAATTTCAAATTATCAGCACCTGTCAAATCAAAATTCGTTGACGGATTAGCTCTTTCCCGTGGCTATAAATTTAATAATTTTATGTGATTTGTTTACATACATATAATGAAGTTTTATATTTTTATATATTATATATATTTATTAAGAACTATATAAAAAATTATATGGTTTTCTAAATTTTCAGCCCGTCATTTTCTACAGTTTCCTAATTTTTTCACCCTTAATATAGAGCTAAAATCTCAAAAAACGGCCCACAGCCTATCAATTTCCAAGCCTGGTTAAGGGTATGGTTTTCTTATTTACTTTATTGATTTGAAAGTGACTTTGCAGTGTTACAAATTGTAAATGTCCTTTGATAACGAATGATGAGTAAGTTGTACCTTATTTATTGTTAAAATTTGTACCTGTAAACACTTATTAGAGATAGCTTACAATGGTAGTTGGGTGAGGTCTACTTCAAATATGACGTCCATTTGATTATTAGTGGTGCATCTAGATTGCAGGAGTACGTAACCAGACAGTTGTAATAGTCATTAATCAACTTGATACGTGACCGTTTTAAGATAGGAGTCTTAAAATTGATTTCTATTGATGTTTTTCAGACAAATATAAGACATGGGCCTACAAACTGATCTCTCTGGACATTTGTAAGATTAAGTATATTTTTGTGTATTAAGTTATTAATATAAGGCTTGTAAGCTTGCCAATTTAATATAAGGTACTTAACAAATTTATGACTTATTGTTGCCACTCTTTAAGTGGTGGTTTAATCAATGTGATATCTTTTGATGTTTTTCAAATAAATATGTCTGAACTAGTTATGAATCAATGTGATATCTGACAAATTTAGATGGGGGCCTCAAAACTGATCTGTTTTGACATTTTAAAGATAAATATATTTTTGTATATTAAATTAAGGATGTAAGGCTTGTGTACTAGCTATGAATCTAAAGCTTGCCAATTTAATACAAGGTACTTACAGATTTATGACTTATTGTCGCCTCTCTCAAGTGGAGGTTTAATCAATGTGATATCTTTTGGCATTTTTAGATCAATATATTTAGTTGTACCAGTTATTAATCAATGTGATATGAGACAAATTTAAGATGGGGGCCATATTCTTCAGATAAATATACTTGTGTACTTAACTATGAATGTGAGGCTCATGTATATAAAGCTTGCCAATTTAATATAAGCTACTCACACAAATTTATGACTTATTGTCTCCTCTCTTAAATAGAGATTTAATCGATGCGATATGTTTTTATATAAATATATTTATCTGTAGTAGTTATTAATCAATGTCATATGTGATAATTTTTTTTCTTGATTAGGACCCAATATGACTAAAAAGTCAACATATAGTGACTTACAATGTTGTGTAAGCGTATATCTAAACCAATGAGCTCATTCTTAATAGCCATGACTAGGGGTTATCACCGAGGGACTAAACCCTGACCCTATATGTGTTGGGTATGTAGAAGAATTATACTTTGGTGGATGGATTTAAGCAAACCATCATTCTTAACAATGGATTAAACTCTTTTGGAGTAATATGTGACAAATTCAATATAAGGCCTCAAATGATGTCGTTGAACTTTTTTCAATTAATAATATTCCATGGAGGTTTAATCAGTGATCATCTTTTGGCATTTTTTTAGATCAATATATTTAGTTTGTACCAGTTATTTAATCAATGTGATATGATGAACAAATTTAAGATTGGGCCATATTCTTCAGATAAATATACTTGTGTTACTTCAAACTATGAATGTGAGGCTCATGTTATAAATAAGCCTTGCCAATTTAATATAAGCTACTACACACAAATTTATGAGCTTGATTGTCTCCTCTCTTAAATTAGAGATTTAATCGATGCGATATGTTTTATATAAATATATTTATCTGTAGTAGTTATTAATCAATGTCATATGTGATAATTTTTTTTCTTGATTAGGACCCAATATGACTAAAAAGTCAACATATAGTGACTTACAATGTTGTGTAAGCGTATATCTAAACCAATGAGCTCATTCTTAATAGCCATGACTAGGGGTTATCACCGAGGGACTAACCCTGACCCTATATGTGTTGGGTATGTAGAAGAATTATACTTTGGTGGATGGATTTAAGCAAACCATCATTCTTAACAATTGGATTAAAACTCTTTGGATAATATGTGACAAATTCAATATAAGGGCCTCAAAATTGATGTCTTTGAACTTTTTTCAAATAAATATATTCATATGTAGTAGTTATGAATCTAAGGCTAGTGCATTAGTTATGAATTTAATGCTTACCAATTGGATTAAAACTCTTCGGATGATATGTGACAAATTCAATATAAAGGCCTCAAAATTGATGTCTTTGAACTTTTTTCAAATAAATATATTCATATGTAGTAGTTATGAATCTAAGGCTAGTGCATTAGTTATGAATTTTATTCTTGCCAATTCAATACGAGAGAGGTATAAATTTTTGATTTATAGCCTCTTTTAAGTAAAGGTTTAAGTTTGCTTAGGATAAATATGTCGTTTGTCAATGGGATTTGCACTCGGGTTAATTAATTATACATGAAAATCCACACCAAAACATAAAATGGGTGGCTTTGCAAGGCATTTAACATTTTTTTGATTTATCGTAACCTTTCTCAAGTGAAGGTTTAAGCTTATTTGGTATAGGCACACCGTTTCTTAATAAAATCTCAATTCGAGATAATGAACATAAATAAAACAATAAAAAATGTCAATTTTAATTTTCTGTTTAACTTATATAAAACAATAAAACTGTCAACTTTAATCTTATGATTATTCTTTTACGAAATATTTAATTATTTATATAAATTAAAAATATTACAATAATTAATTTAATTTATACATTAATATCCATTGAATATTAAAATTGGCATATGAAAGATGCAAATTTAATTTATTGTGATTACCTATAAAAAATTCAATGGTGAGAAAATAAGGAAAAAACAATAATGCAAAAAACAATAATAAATCTTATAATATAAAAGAGAATCTGAATCTAAAAATGAGTTAATGAAAAAGGTTCCCTTCATTTAGTATATGAATAGTATGTAATTCAATTATATTTTGACCGCGGGCTGCAAGATAAAAATAAAAATAAAAATGATGTCATGTTAAATGTCCCTTTACATTTGAAGTTATGTTTATATAATATTTTGGAAACCTTTGGTTTTGTGTAATATTATTATTATTAATGTTTGTAGAAAGGTAAAATATTACAACATTCGTTTTTTAAGTAGTGAAATAGCATGCACAAATAGTTAATGAGTGAAAGAATAAGAATAAATTATTTTTATAAGTAATTAAAATTTTTATTAATTGATGTAATATATATAATTATTAAAATATTATTTTGAAATTATATTTGTAATAATTGGTATTTTGTGATTTTAGAGTTTTTATGATAAATTTATATTTTGCTTCATACTTATTAATAATAAAAGTTCTTTATTCTAATTTTTACTTAGTCTTCTTTTTCTTTGTACGAGTTACAAATATTATTTATCACAAAATTGTTCTTTGAAATTTTTCCAAAAAATAACGTTGTTAGAAAATTCTTTCTAGGTATTTTGGCATTCACTCTGAAGTGAAGCCTCTTAATGTAGTTGAATATTTTTTTTGTATTGTACTAGTTCGAGTTTATTTGTTGCAACTCAAAATATTGATTGAGGTTTATTAATCACGCATTGGTCATGTCACCAGTGTTTTGACTAGAAAATTTCGAAGGAGGTTATTTCTTGAGGTCACATATAAAATGTGTTGTTTCTACCCATTTATGTCCTTCAATAACTAGTTGAGTATCCACATTTTGATTTTGGTTTTGGTTATTGTTGATTTCCAAACCACCAATCACAACTCCTTGAGTTGCTAACCGTGCTTAGACATTTATTAATGATCTATATGCTTGTTGAAACACATGTTGGCTCCGTCTGTGGACATTTTAACCTCTTTCAAAAGGAAAGGAGTGAAGATGAGATCCCAATATCTCTGGTTTCGTGTCTTTTCCATTGGGTTCTAGGTTAAGCAAACAAAAATAAAAAAAAACAAAGAAAATGAAAGAAAACAACAAAATTTTATTTATATACATACAAGTTTTACCCTATTTTTTTTAAATTCCGGAAAGGCTTCAAGTGCTGCTTGTTAAAAGGCAGCGGTAACTCAATTCCATTCTGGTAGGCAAGGAATAAAGTATCCATTCGAGCAGCTCTATTGATCGTGAAGGGCCCTTTCCAGAGTGAATCAAATTTGTCATGCATGCCCTTCTGTTCATGTCTCTTGTCCCACCAGAGTACCCGGTCTCTGATATCGAACTTCCTTTCTCTGGCCTTCTTGTCAAATACCTTGGGCAAGTCCTTATCAACTTCATCTGATGGTGGGTCATCATTTCTTCTCTCTGTGGTGGATAAGTCTACATCAACTTCCTCCGTTCCTAGATTTACCTGTTGCATTTCTAAGGAAGAACCATCACCATATTCTTTGTTCTTCTTCAACTATTGATCACGCTTGTTGAAAGTCTCCAATAAGGAAACTAAACCCTTGGGGATTTTTTTACCTTTTGGTTGGATTATTCCACTATTTTCATCATAACCCGGATCGGTTTTTCCTATGACTGTTCGTCATGGTGGTTATTTATTCCCTTCAACATGCAGACATGCATATGTTTGTTTGTTTTCATTGAAAGTCTGCCATTGTTCAAAACTATCAACGACTTTAGGGCGGTAGACCATCTCCACTTTATAGTTTCCTTGTCTGAATATGGACGATGGTCTATCTGGATTCATAGTGTAGCTGTGACCGCCAAAGAGTCTGGCTTTGAATTCTGATTTATTGGAATGAAGTCGATAGAGAAGGTTGCAAAATCGAGTGTGGCAGAAAACACTCTATCTCTGTAATGCTTCATCTTATCTTCTTTGACTTGATTTTTCCCTTGAATCTGCATTACTAGAAGTTCAACATCTACTTGGGCTTTGAGGAGTTTTACTCCTGCTTGCTCCATTCCTAGCAGTAATGCCTCATACTCCGCCGTATTGTTGGTGTTCTTGAACATCAGCTTATGGGAGTGTGGGAATATCTCATGATCTAGAGATATTAGTAGAATGCCAACTCCTGATCCAAAAGAACATGTGCCTTTAAACTCCAGAGTCCAGACGTTTTCTTCTTCTTTTGTTGGCTCTAGTTGAAGTTCTGGCTCTGGAACGCCTTTATCCATCTCCAAGAAGTATACATTGTGGTCAGACCCCTGAAAAAGAATTTGAGATCTAGGATCTTCAGATTTTATCACAGTATACTTAGACTTCTTTTCCGGATTCAACTTATGGCTTATTCCTTTAATAGGAATATGGGCACAAGACCAATCCATCTTTACTTCTCCTCCCATTTTTTTGTAGAAGTTTCTTCTTAGTAACATCCCGTAAGAGACATGAATATCTGCAACTAAGATTGTCATCTTCAATCTTTTGTTAGGAAAATATGCTAGAACAACTTGTACATCTTTGATTTGTCTGATTAAAGGGACTTGTCTCTCCATGGAGTAACACCTTTTTATGTTCTTTGTCAAGGTAAGCTCAAGAGCATCTGCAAATTTAGCTGACATGACATTGTCAGAAGCACCCGAATCTAGAATGTAGTTGCTTAACTTGAAACCATTAAGCAATAAAGAGACATAGAAAGGTTCTACTCTTTCAGAAGATAATGAGGATTTAACAACTGCAGTGTTTTTGTGGGGAGGAGTATCCTTGGGCTTAGGCAAAAGATATTTTGATGCATTGGATTGTCTTGGTGATTGTACATATTTGACTAACCTATTTAACTACTCAGGAAAGGCTCTCATGTATTCAGCTTCTGACATTTAAATCCTAGTTTTCTTGACATGATCAACAATGTCAAAGGAAGGTATAGATTCAGATACCTGAGATGATTTCTGTGGTTGAGATGAAGAACTCACATTTTTATTTCTGGGAGCTAAGGAAGAAGATAAAGGGTTTCCCCTTCTTTGTTCATCAACTATTGCCTTAGCTTGGTGAGTTTGTGATTGTGTAAATACTGCATATGCATGACCATGATCGTCTTCGAGAAGCTTTCCATTGCCATATTCAGATTAGTAGTTTATGTAATTAATGTTGGAGTCACCAACATGACTTACAAAATCATCATTATCGAGCTGATCAACATCATCTTCCCAGTCTTCTTCATTCATCTCCACGTTGTTTCTAGGAGCAACTTCAATTGCTAATCTCTAGGAACCAACTATGTGGTTCTGGTTGTTGTTGTTGAAATTCTGAGCTGGGGTAGTGTTGTTGTCTTGAGCCATTTGTTTCTTCACCTCAACATCTCATTTGCTAACTTTTGCAATAGTGAATCGGAAGTAGGAGCATAGGATGAATTTTCAGCTCTAGAAGTGCTGCTTTTTATCTTTCCAGCCATGATGAGGTTGTCTTCAATCTTAACCGCCATGTTTAGAGCTGTTATCAACAAGACACGCTCTTTGTAGTTGATAGCTTACTCAAGAAGTAAAGCATTGATGAAGAATACCTTTTGATTTTTGTCATTCAGAGAAGCAAATGCCAAAATTTTGTAAAGTATTCTTTGAATTTTAGAAATAAAATCCCGCATGTGCTCATGTGGCTCCTTCTTCAACTGAGTGAGCTGAGTTATCAAGGTACTTGAATGTTCAGTTGGTTTGAATATTTTCAAGAATGCATCTCTCATAGTGGCCCAGTTGGTTATGGTGCCAGGAGCTAGCCGGTAGAACCATTCTCTAGCCAAGTCATGCAGAGTCTCTATGAAGAGTTTGACAGATACATCTTCATGTTCAACTACAAACACTCCACAGGATATGAAAAACGCAGGCAAGTGGTCATCTGGATTTTGCTTTCCATCTCCAAAGAATTTCAGAAAATTATTTCTTATCCCTTTAGGTAGATCATGCATAGGAGGAGTCAGATCCAAAGGTTCAAAGGCTGCACCCCATGGAACATGTGCTATAGGGGCAAGTGGCTGATTCTGCATAATGATGAATGGAGCGCGTCTTCTTTGAGAATAGACTTGGTGAATAATTCCAGCTGCAGGATTATGCTAAAGATGATCCGGATTTGGATGAGTTTGCACTCTTCTTTCTAGTGAAAGATTGGATCTGCGGCTTCTAACTTGAGAAAGCTCTGGTTTGCTAATTTAGGGACTCCCCAACAGAGTTGCCAAAAATTGTTGCCTAGATTTTCTACACAACTGAAACCCTAGGCAGTCATGAGATAAATCTCCTTCATTTACTGGTGAGACTCCCGTGTAATATTTTGTCAATTATATTTCCTAATATTTATCTGTTGGTTTTAATTTAATTGTGTAGCTCATGAACTATAGCTAGACAATTTTGTAGCAAGTAAGCAGCTGTAAGCAATATGTGCAGGAAAGGGAAATAATTAATAATTAGAAGAAGGAAAGGAGATGTGCAACCTAACCAATAGTTGACAGAGTTGGTCACATGCACATAGACGAAACACATAGATGGGCAAGTGCAACAAGTTGGGGGACAATTAAACGGACATCAAATCCTGAATTTTACATCAAAAACAACAAAACATCAAATTTAGTCTTCTGCAAACTTGAACCATGCTGAAAAGTCAAAAAAATGTCATAAAAAAAGTACCATCGCGTAGGGGAGACTATTATCTTTATAGAAATATTGATTTTAAAGTGAATAGAATAAGATAAATATTATTTTATAATTTTTTACTAATAGTAGGTCTTTAAGACACTTTTTCCTGTGAATGTTTATGTTTACGTTTAAGATTGCAAATTTTGTTTCACTTGTCAGAATGTGATAAAACTTATACCATCCCAACCATGGTGAAATTATATACATGTTCAAATTTTTTTAATTTGATTTCAATATAATTTTATGAAGTTATGGTGGACAAACAGAAAGTGCTCTGCTTTATTTATATTTTCAGACCACTTTCACGGAAAAAATCATAAAAAATAAAATATTGCTCAAAAAATACAAAATAAAATCTATCCCAAGGTAGATAGCGGCATCTAACTTCTCACCAAAGGAAAAATATATATATTAATTTTTGGTCATCCAAATTATAGACAAACAAACTACAATTTTATAGGCGTTTTTAAAAAAATACCAAGTCATTGAATTTTGAGTGTTTAATATAGCTAAACTTGTCCATTTTAAAAAAAAATAGTAGTTTAGAAACTAGATTCTGGATGATACGATTCATATCGATATAAGTTTTTCTAATTTTGAGTTTATGCATTGCTAATAATCCCTACAAGTTGATATTATGTTGTTATTTGCAATATGATGTCCACTTATGACCCCTTTTTTATCCCCCAACTTGCTGCACTTACCCAAATCTTGAAATGCAGAATTTAAAGAAAAGGAAAGTTTCAGATCCAGATCTAAGAGAACACAAAGTTTATGAAAAGATCTAAAAATAAATAAGAAACAAATGCACCGTTGACAGAAATTTCTCTGGAAATCTGTCTCTTCTCTATTCCTCAGCTTTTAGAAAGTTGTCAAGGGGTTCAACTCAAAGTCTGGAACACAAAAATGCTGATTACAATTTTTGGTCATTTAACCCATAGGTTCTTCCTTCATTTATAGTGTATGGAGGGGAAGTTACAAATATGAAACTATAACTGAACTGACACATGTGGGAGTTGTAAAGGAAACAACTGGCAATCTCCCTCTTGGAATTCCTCTTTGCATGACATGCATGTTTTATAAGTAAAAACATAACCTTCTATTTTGCATGTCTGCCACCTATTTCCAAGTAATTGATTTCTTCAAGTAACGCCTTTTAAACCAATCACTTAAGTTTTAACTTTAATTGATTGTTCAATTACTTTGTCGGAGAAAATAAAAGAAAGAGGAAAAGAAATAAGAAGAAAATTGCGACACTCACAGTCTTGTTCTTTTTCTATATTCTGCATACAGTTGACTCTTTTGCCTTTGATTCTCACCAAACTGGATCTAGAAGTAATTGACTGTGATTTACTTGTGCGTATTGCCTTTGACTTGTCTTCCCTCTTATCCTTGAAGGTTTTGCAATTTTTCTTCAGTACATGCACCAATGCAATGTTTACTGTAAATAATTAAGAAAAAACACATCATTTTTATTTTTAATTGCATATGAGCAATTTTAAATTCTGGAAAGCACTCTGGGTGAATGCAAATACAAGTAAATTCAATGAATTCTTCAACTGGAAGATTGGGAGCACATGCACAAGATCATGGAAGGAATTTTCCATGCACTGACTTCTACATGAGCTATGTTAGAAACAAGAGGATGATTTTTTGCCGGAAGCCTTTGTAATTATGAGATCTAGATCTGTCAATTAAATCGGTGATAGTTTCAAGGCATATGTCTGTATCATTGACTTCAGCAAATATGGAAGCTATGCATGATTCTACTGATCTTTATCTTTTATCATATTTCAACATGGCTGGAACAATCTTTGTCTAAGCTCTTTTTCTTTTAATTCTACCGGAATCCCTTGCAATTGGATTAATCTGTGCATATATGACAACTTATTCAGATTCAGAAGATATATTCAATGTACCTGACATTGATTTGAGCACCTGTGATGAATACCTGCAATTTATTCAAACAAAGATGGAGTCCATGGCATGAATACTTGATTTTTATCAACAAAATCTGTATATAAAGCCTACTGCCCTAAAATTTGAGGTTTTGCTTGCATGCAAAGCAAGAAAAAATATTATTTAATTCACTCAGGTACATATACTAACATGCAGATGCTAAGAATGACCACAATTAGACTATTCTTACCCTAGGCACCAAAACTAGAAGCTTCTCGACAGTGGAAAATAAACTTTAATGCAAAATCCTCCTTTTGGCGCCAAAACTTGTCTGGGCTGCAATCCTCATAAAAAAGAATTAACTGTCTCTCCCTTATGGTGTCCCATGCTTATATAACCTCCAACATGCTATTTTTAATAATTGCCCTTCCTATTTCTAGAAATTTAATTAATAAACAATCATGTTTATTCACCCAAATTAGGCGCCCAATTATGCATGCTGCTAGTTACTTTTAAATAAATTTATTTTATTTATTTTTAGCATGCATCCTTGAATTCTCCTTAGCTCTTCCACTTGCATTGAATTTCCTTCTATTTATGGCACCAAAAATGGGTGAATAAACCATTAATAAATATTACTAGCAATCACATGTGTACAATGCAATGTGAACGCCGAACGGTATAAGTTACTTATTTTAGAGGGATAGTTATTACTTTTTTTAGTTGATGTTGATAAAGGGTGTGATTGATTTTGGTTGTGTAGAAATATAGACGAACCACTTCATTTAAATACGGCAAAAACGAGGTTTAACCTTTAAAACAATTCAATATGAAAAAGTGATATTATTTACAAAGCTTTGGATGGAAACAACTATACATTGAATGGTTCTTTCTCGGCATTTGAAAACTATAGGTATTTGTATGTAGATATAATGAAGAAGACATTAAAAATGCGTTGTTTTTGGTTTACATAACGAAGCGAGCAATAGTAAAAAGGAAAATTTGAACATGTATGTTAAAAAAACTTATTTTATAAGTGGAGAAATATAGATGAACCACTTTTTTTAAAGGTATCATCTCTTCATTTCAAACTTGTTACAATAATGACATTCAATAGAAAGATTAAAATCATGTTTTTTAAATTCAAAATAATGACATTCAACAGAGATTGAAATCAAGAAAAAAACCTGCAAGTAGAAACAAAAATGATGGCAAATCTGATGTCTTTATCTTCCATGGTGGAAATAATGTGTACGAGATATACGTCCTTTACATTTTCAGGAACAAAAACATATTGTTGTTTCAAAGACTCAACTATCTTGAATCCCTCTTATGCCTCGTAAAAGTATGCCTTATCTCCAAACAACTCATGCACAACTCTTAAATCACCAGTCATTGCTGCTGAAAACAAAAGAGTTTGACATTCTTTGGGAAAATAATGTGATCACGACAGATTTTGCTGGTGAGCCCGTGTCTGGAAATATATTAGCCTTTTCATGTTAGGTGCTCACCGCGACTGCAATGGTTGACACTTTGACGACCGTTTAATACATTTGATGTTTTTCTCGATTGCATATGATAAAATGATTCTTTTTGATATTAGTTAAACGTCTAGAGTTCAAGTGCTTAATAATTATATTTATTTGATAACTACATGGAGAGGTTAACAAATAAAAATTCAATGCACATATACATGGACATAATACAGGGTTATGGAGTTTATTTGATCCAATGTGGGTTTGGGTGGATCAGTAATAAGTTGGATGGTTGATGTCCGGATCCACCATATGAGGTTACGAGTATCCCGTATTAAAAAATCATGAAATCATCTTCAGGGTGGTTTACCGGTGGCGTACGGGTCTTTGGCGTTCTACACAAGTAAGGTATCACTGGCGGTCTTGGTGGTGGCGAGTGTGGTTCGACGGTGGCGGTATTTACATCGTTGGCATTGGCATTGGCGGTAGGTTGCGGTGGTTCAGTGGTGGCGAGTGTGGTTCGACGGTGGTGGTATTTACATCGTTGGCATTGGTGTTGTTGGTAGGTTGCGACGGTTCGGTGGTGGCGAGTGTGGTTCGATGGTAGCGGTATTTGCATCGTTGGCATTGGCATTGGTGGTAGGTGGCGGCGGTTCGGTGGTGGTGGCGAGTGTGGTTCGATGGTGGCAGTATTTGCATCATGGCATTGGCGTTAGCGGTAGGTTGCGGCGGTTCAGTGGTGGCAAGTGTGGTTCGTGGCTTCGGTTGGTGGTTCTCACCGGTAGGTTGTGGCAGTTCGGTGGTAGTTCTTGACGGTGGCGGTATTTGCATCATTGACATTGACATTGACGTTGACAGTAGGTTGCCCAGCACTTTGGTATAGCTCAGTAGCTGGTTGTTTAGCTGGTTACTCATAGACATGTTTTGACAGTGATTGGTGATATCTTGGACATTATGGTTTAGATGTTTGATTATATTAGACATGTGTGACATTCGGGCGTATAGCGCCAATTTAGCCTAATTTCTTATTGTCGCATTTTTCTTGTTATGACATGGAAACTAATGCAATATGATGTGGTTGGAAATCTAATTATATTGATGGATAATTGTTTGCATGGTGGGACTATATGTCACTGGTGGTTCATCTTGTCTAACTTTTGGAATGTGGAATATAATTGTGCACGTTGTCGCATCTTGATTTCAGTAGGATTTTAGGTTCGGTGGTAGCATGCATTGATATCTTACTATGTCATTTAATTATATTGTATTGGACAGGTGTAGTTAATATGTGCAATGAGTGTGCAGGTGATTAGGTTTACAGGAGAACGTGGGATTCAAGCCAGTTACTCAAAACTTGCACAAGTTGGCCCACGGGCTGAGTCCTAGCCATGTTCACTGTGTGAAGCCCTAGGATAGATGATTATTAATTTTGGGTACTTTGAGTGGACCCCAATGTATGTAAAGTATTTTGCTTTGAATTATTAATTTTGTTTAGAGTTGTTAGTAAAGTTGTAAACTTGTTTTGGGAGTTAATAATCCCACTTTGCATTTTAAATTGTTGATTTTTGTTAATTAGTCTCTTAATCACAAGGGTTTAGGGTCACATGTGAGACCCTTGGGTGGTCCCCACACCCTCTACCCTTGTGCCAAAATGCAAAACCCGAAATTAGGGTATTTTGGGCATTTTTGGGGACCCCCTTTGTAGCTTGGGAGTCCCCCTATCACAAAAATGAGCCCTTGGACCCTACCCAATGGGTAGGGGGGCTTGTTTTCAAGGCTAGAGGGAGTTTTCCCTCCCTTTCTACCCTTGTTTTGTCACATCCATGTAAGAGATGTGGATTTGTGTGTTGTATCAAAAGTTCAACTAGTTTTGTCTTGCTAACATTTAAGGGATTTTGGGAGAAGAGGGCAAAAAGATAATTTTAGCCTTTCTCTCTTTTGTTTTGGCATCTTTGACCATGAGGAGGGAGAGGGGTGACACATGTCACCCCCTCATTTGTAAGGATTCTTGCTTGCTTCTCTTCAAATTCTCATTCATGGGAAATGAGAGGGACCTTTTTTCTTTGGATTTTCTTGCTTGGATGCTTGGGTGATTTGGAGCTTGGGATTTGCTTGGAGCTAGGCAGTGGAAAACTTGAAGTTATGAAGCTTTTTGGAGAGCTTTCCTTGAGGTAGGCTCTTAGATCTTATTGTTGTGTTGCTTTAATTTAGTTGATAGATTGATTTGCTGAAAATTGTTATTGTTGAGTTGTAGCTTGGCTAGTGTTGTTTGTGTGTTTTTACTCCCTCCATCATATGGCATGATGGAGTTTTGGAGTGTGGGGCAAGAGAGAGGGAATTTTCCCTCTCAATCCTCAAGGCTTGATGGCCAAGCCTTGTAGGTGTCTTATTGTTTTTCCCCTCAACGGTTGAGGTGGGTAAGTGGATTCATTTGGCTTGAATCTCCTTCCCCATCCTTGGTAAGGAAACCCCGTTTTTGGGGTTTGAAAATCCTTCCAAGGAGAACTTGGAGAAAGGGGGAGGAATAAGGAGGGTCTTGTTGTGATTAAGGAGCAATAAAGAGGTTAAGAAGTTGTGTTCAATGTGCAAGTAATATTGATCATTTAATTTTGGAGAACTTTCTCTTCTCTTCCCCATTTTTGGAGGTTGAACATGGGTTCTCCTCCTTGTAATTTGGAATCTTGTGTTGTTGTGAACTTTATGTTTGTGTGCTTGTTTCATTGTTGAGTTTTACCCTTCACCTTGTGCAAGTGTTGGTTAGCTATCCTCTTTCCCATGGGCTTGGGGGAGGCTAGCATGCATCCCAACCTTGGGATAGGCATGTGATGATGCCTAAAGGTTGGGTGGATAAACAAGCTCTTTTCTCCTTGCACGGTTTTGGAAGACATGGAAGTGGGCTCTCAGTTGGTATTGGTGGCATGTTGGGCTCTCATAATTGTTATCCTTGTGATACATTGTCTTGTAATGTAACCCTCCTCGAATATAGTACATGAAATGTTTACATCTCCTTGTAAATCCTCCATTTTGTATTATTTTGTAATTCACTTGTAAACTTGTATTTGGAAAAGTTTGATTGATGCTACTTCCAGAGTTAACATCCATGTAACTCAAGCTTTTTAACTATCATTTTGAAGTAATAAAGTAAATAATTTATACCTACTTGAATCTTGTTATAACTCTTGCATTTATATATTATAAAAGGAAAAATAGTATGTTGAAGATTTTGGGTTCCTTACACCTTTGTTACCTTGCAAACATTGATAGCAAATATGTCAAGAAAAGAAAACTGACGTTTCTTTTGCTTCCTTGCACTTTCTTGCTTATGTGATAAACTTAAGAAAGCATGTTATTAGAATACAAATTGTTTATTTATTTTTAGTTAAGATAAGCATGTGCCTACTATTAAATGAGAAATACTCCCCTTTTTACAATATTCTAAATCCCTTAAAAAATATTGATAAAAATAATATATGAAAATTTTTGAAAGTTGAAAATTATACAGTCTCATTTCCTCGAAAGGTTTAATGTTTGTTGTGGTAAAATATTCATACTTAGTTTTAAGTTAAATTTACTTTGAAGAGTTTCGTTTTAGAAATAAATCTTATTTATATTGGGAAAAACTCTTGCTTATTTTATTTTGTGATATACCCAATGCATACAGTATATCATTAAGTCATTTTAGAAATATATATATATATATATATATGCTATATATATTATACTGTTCTAATATAAGCAGGCATTTGTTTATATGGCAATATATATATATATATGTATATATATATATATATATATATATATATATACATATACATATATATACACACACACACACACACACATACTTATTTATATAGATATCTAATGATTCTATTTATATATATATAAATATAATGTACATAAACTTAGTATAGAAAATTTTCATGTAAACCAAACATTTATAAATATATATATATCTTAATGTGGTGGGGGGGTTCGGCACCCCCCACCACCTGCTGCAGCCTGCAAAAAAAAAAAAATAGGCACAAAACAAAAATGGAGGTGGGGGGCGCTGCCCCCACAGACCCCCTAAGCGGGCGCGGCCTTCCTCTGACTGTTCACCACGCCCAACTGCCTGTCCCCTTGCCTGCACCTCCATCTTCCGACGGCCCCCCGTCGCCCAGTCCCGCGGCCTGTCCTGCTACGCCTTCCCATATTGTTCCTCCCGCTAATCCTCCTGCCCGTCCGGCTGCTCTGCCTAACGACCCTGCGCCACCGCCTGTCCTCCTTTGTGGCCGCCTGTCCCGGCCTCCCCCTCGCCGCCGCGCCCCCTCTGTACACGCGGTCGCAGCACCACACAGCCTTGCCGCCTCCATTGTACACTCCCGCGCGCCCTAAAATAACACGGATCCTCCTAGTAAACCACAATCATCCGACCCCCTTAGCGCCCTCCCTACCTGTTTCCAAAACAAAACATTATGTAATGTCATGTGTCCAAGCAACCCTATTCCACTTGGAAATAGAATTAAATAAGGTAAAGACATATATGTATATAAGAATCATTACTCCATATGTTAGTAAAGGGGATATAGATATCTAGGGTAAAAACTATAGGGCAAATAGAAAAATCAAGGGTTTAGATTGTGCTTGACCTTAGAGTGCTCTCATGTAAGCCTTCACACTTTTAGTCATTAAGAATAATGATGGGAATGACGGATAAATTAAATAAATTAGGGAGGGGATGCGGGTAAACATATTAAAGGGAATTAAACCTAGTTAGTAATAAGTAGATGTAATCATGTGGCAAATTCTATGCTAATAGGAAATCTAGTATAACTAAAAAAAAAGGTAAGTAATTAAGTTTAAAATCAGGTTTAGGCTAATACATCTCTTAGATCGGAAAAAAATTAAAAAGGAATATGAAATTTGTAGTTACCAAGATAAGTTGCACAAGATGTAACTAGTATTTAATTTAAACACTTCAAAAAAAATTTACCTTAAAATTTTAGCCTGTTTAGTGTGTTTTTCAGTGTCCCAGATGGGGCATTACAGTTGGTTCAGAGCATGGGGTTCGCACTTGCGGACCACTGGGTAACTAATAGTTAATGTCAATTTTAACACAACAAAATTAACTAAATGAATAAAACTAAACAGATAAAATAAACCATTCACTATCATTAAATTTAAATTAATAAATTGCTCGCCCACCTCGTGCGCAGGATGGTGCCTAAGCGAGGACGATCAGCTAGAGGTATGGGGCGTAGCGCATCTACGCAGGAGCCGACGACGCCTGATTTTGGGCCTCGGATATTAGAGGCCTTGCGCCAGCTGATAGGCATTGTGGAGCAGCGCCTACCACACCCACAGGAGACGAGAGTGGAGGCATCTTTGGGAGACGAGGAGCCGATAGGCGAGGATGCGCATTCGGAGCTGCCAGAGCACGACACACTGAGGCGGGAGAGGTCATGCAGCCGTTCTGTTCATCACAAGAGGGCAGCTTCATTCCGTCGCAGCTGATCACACAGTCTCAAGGGACCTTTCGAGGATAGGCGACTCCCTTCCCCTATTGGACTACATCGCCAGGATCGATATACAGGCAGTGTGATCCGGGATCTTCTTTGCTTGCAGCCGCCCACTTACACCGGCTCTACAGATGGCTTTGGGGCTGAGTCATGGCTCCTTAGCTTAGATTGTTGCTTTGGCTTGCACTCTTACGAGAGCAACGTCAAGGCGAGGTTCACCATACACCTCCTCCGAGACGCAGCAGGCGTTTAGTGGAGGAATGAGGAGTGAAAGCTCCATCTGACCCGAGAGACAGTGACTTGGGAGTTGTTCGAGGAGTGTTTCAGGGCGCGTTATATGTCAGAGCACTTTTTTCAGAAGAGGATCGACGAGTTTCACGACTTACGACAGGGATCTGGCACAGTAGCGCAGTATGAGAGCAGGTTCCTGGATCTTCCACATTATGTGGATTACCTGCAAGATGAGAAATTACAGGTTAACAGGTTCATTCGAGGGCTCAATGCAAATATAGCAGGAGCAGTTAGGATGTTATCTCCTCCCACACTTAAGAAGGCCGTTGAAAAGGCCTACTTAGCCGAGGAGAACAGGACCAAGGCACAGGAACACCGTGATAGGAACAAGAGAAAGTTTCAGGAAAGGATACAGG
Source organism: Taxus chinensis (assembly GCA_019776745.2). Lineage (NCBI taxonomy): Eukaryota > Viridiplantae > Streptophyta > Pinopsida > Cupressales > Taxaceae > Taxus > Taxus chinensis. The sequence continues at coordinate 500,997,447 of CM034156.1, forward strand.
CCTTTCAGAGTTAGAGGTCACAAGGTTCTACACCACCCCCTAGAGGAGGATTTTGGCCTCCACCAGCAGCCACGAGGGCTCCACCGCACCCACAGCGACAGACACAGCAGCAGGGCCACCTGCAGCAGGAGGCTAGGCAGACACAGGGCTTTCAGAGAGGTGTTTCTAGAGGAGGTTTTAGTGGAGCCAGAGATAAGAGGCAGGACACTCAGCAGACACAGCCAGCTTGCACTCAGCAGTCTGCTAGGGTTGGACCAGCAGGATCAATACACCAGAGCACAGGAGGGACCCCATCTCAGAGGGGTATAGGAGGTTGTTTTATTTGTGGATCTCTAGATCACTATGTGCGCATGTGCCCGCACAAACCCAATATCGTGGATGCACAGAGAGCTGCTAGATCTGAGTAGACGGTGGGTGACGTAGGACGCGCTCATCGTGTTTATTCAGCGGTTGACAACCGCCAGGCCGAGCATCAGGCCACGGTCATTTAGATGATAAGTACTATCAGGGGTATTTCTGTCTCAGTACTTTTTGATTCAGGTGCTTCAGATTCCTTTATATCACCTTCTATAGTAGACCAGTGTGGGCTAGTGGTGGCTAGGCAACTAGATAGTTGGCAGGTTGAGTTGGCTTCTGGAGCCAAACTCGCCGTGGACTCGTATGTGGAGAGTTGCGTACTTGATTTAGGAGCCTTCTCCACTACTCTTGACCTCCGAGTTATCCCTCTAGGTTCCTATCAGGTAGTTTTGGGCATGGATTGGCTCGAGTCTCATCGAGCTAAGGTGGATTGCAGAAATAAGGTCATTGAGTGCCAGGATGATCTTGGGAGTGCAGTTGTTATATCAGGGATGCAGAGACCTATCTCCTTGCACATGATATCGGCTAAGCAACTCAAGCGGAGCATGCGTAAGGGTTGTCAGTTGTTTGCTATCACTATCAGTGATCGATCTGAGAGCATTCCAGAGCATTCACCTTTAGATGATCATGCAGTTTTGAGGGAGTATGTAGATGTTTTTCCAGGCGAGCTTCCAGGGTTACCACCCCGCAGAGAGGTGGATTTCACCATTGATTTAGTACCTGGATCAGCACCAGTTTCTAGGGCACCTTATCGGATGACGACACCAGAGCTTCATGAGCTCAAGATTTAGTTAGAGGAGTTGTTGGATAAGGGTCTCATTCGCCCTAGTGTATCTCCTTGGGGAGTGTCAGTCATATTTGTGAAGAAGAAGGACGGTTCTCTCAGGCTTTGTGTAGACTTCAGGCAGCTCAACAAAGTCACAATAAAGAACCGCTATCCGCTCCCTAGGATTGATGACTTGTTTGATCAGATGTGGGGAGTGAGAGTGTTCTCCAAAATCGATCTCAAGTTGGGGTATCATCAGTTGCGCATTTCAGATGCAGACATCCATAAGACAGCTTTTCGCACACGTTATGGGCATTATGAGTTCACAGTGGTTCCATTTGGTTTGACCAATGCCCCAGCCGTCTTCATGAGCCTCATGAATGGAGTGTTCAAGAATTTTCTGGACCGCTTTGTCCTGGTGTTCCTTGATGACATATTGATTTATTCTCGTTCCGAGGAGGAACACGAGGAGCATTTGAGACAGGTACTTCAGGTTTTGAGAGAGCAGAAGTTGTATGGGAACTTGGAAAAATGTAGTTTTTTTCAGACAGAGATTCAGTACTTGGGTCATATCATTTCAGGCGAGGGTATCTCTATAGATCCCTCTAAGATACAGGCTATCTTGGACTGGCCAGCGCCCACATCAGTTACTGAGGTGAGGAGTTTCATGGGTTTGGCAGGGTATTACCGCAAGTTCGTACAGGACTTTTCTAGGATTGCTCACCCTATCACTTCTCTTCAGAGGAAAGGGAAGAATTTCGATTGGTCAGAGAAATGTGAGCAAGCCTTTCAGTTGCTTAAGGAAAGGTTAACCACGGCGCCCATCTTAGCAGTTCCAGACCCGACAGAGGATTTTGTTGTTTGTACAGATGCATCACTAGAGGGTTTGGGAGTAGTTCTTATGCAAGAGCGTCAGGTTATTGCTTTTGAGTCTCGTAAGCTCAAGGACTATGAGCTTAATTACCCTACTCATGACTTGGAGCTTGCAGCAGTTGTACATGCCCTAGTACGTTGGCGACATTTTATTTTGGGTAGGCCTTTCATTTTGAGGACCGACCATCGGAGTTTGCAGCATATCTTCTCACAGCCGAACCTCAACGCTCGTCAACGGCGTTGGATGGAGTTCCTATGTGAATATGACATGGAGGTTCAGTACATCAAAGGGAAGGAGAATGTGGTTGCAGATGCTCTTAGTAGACGACGACATGTGCTTGCTTCTTTGACACTTCAGTCAGATTTGAGAGGCAGGATCCTTGAGCACCTTCCAGAGGACATATTTTATGAGGGAGCTAAATAGATGTTAGAGTCTCAGGGTTCATTAGAGGGCAGATATTCTGGGTGTGTTTTAGAGACAGATGGTTTGCTTCGATTCCACAGGCGCATCTACGTGCCTAAGTCAGGTGATTTACGTAGCTTCATCCTCACAGAGGCTCATCGAGCCCCATATGCGGCACATCCAGGAGTAAAGAAAATGCATGCCGATCTGAGGGAGTTATATTATTGGCCAGGTCTTCGACGGGACATAGCAGATTTTGTTGCACACTGCCTTGATTGCCAGAGGGTCAAGGCAGAGCATTCCCATCCCGCAGGACTTTTACATCCCCATGATATTCCCGAGTGGAAATGGGATGTGATCTCCATGGACTTCATAGTCGGACTTCCTATGTCATCTTATCGTCATGACGCCATTATGGTCACCGTGGATAAGCTGACTAAGGTTGCGCACTTTTCGCCAACCAAGGTCACCTATAATGCACAGGCCATTGCCAAAGTTTTTATGGAGGACATTGTTAGGCTGCATGGGATTCCGAAGACCATCATTAATGACAGAGATACTATCTACACTTCAGTTTTCTGGACATATTTTCAGGCCGCTCTGGGTACTCAGATCAATTTCAGTTCAGCTTATCATCCAGAGACAGATGGGCAGACAGAGAGGGTTAATCAGGTGTTGGAGGACATGTTGAGAATGTATGTCATGGATCAACAGAGGAAATGGGAGGATTATTTGCATCTAGTTGAGTTTGCCTACAACAACAGCTATCATAGTTCCATTGGTATGGCTCCTTACTAGGCTTTGTATGGACAACCTTGCAGGACACCTTTGAGTTGGGATAGACTTGATGACAGGATCATTTTGGGACCAGCCTATCTTCAGGATTTAGAGCAACAGGTTGTGTTGATTAGACAGTGTCTTGAGCAGGCCAGAGCATGCCAAAAGGCGTATGCAGACACCAAGAGGACTGATCATCACTTCTCAGTGGGTGACAAAGTCTTCTTGAGGGTTTGTCCGCATAAGAGTACTATCCGTTATGGAAAGGGTTCTAAGCTATCACCTCGTTTTGTGGGGCCTTTTGATATTTTAGAGGTCATTGGTCCAGTTGTCTATCGCCTAGCTTTGCCACCACGCCTTGCACGGGCCCACGATGTTTTTCATGTTTCTATACTACGTAGATATGTACCTGATGCTTCTCATGTTTTGGATTGGGCGGCATTACAGGTAGAGGACGGAGGACAGTGGAGATTGGAGCCCGTACGCATACTGGAGCACCGGAGGTTGGCCCTTCGGGGTCGAGACTTGGACCAGGTTAGAGTACAGTGGGACCGGCACGACGAGACAACAACTACTTGGGAGGATGCGATACCTTTGAGGGCTAGATATTCCTACCTCTTTCAGTGACTTCCAGGAGGAAGTCTAATTTTAGTAGAGGGGGATGTAGTGCCCACACTTTCTATAGCTCAGTAGCTTGTTGTTTATTTGCTCATAGACATGTTTTGACAGTGATTGGTGATATCTTGGACATTATATTTAGATATTGATTATATTAGACATGTGTGACATTCAGGCGTATAGTGCCAATTTAGCCTAATTTCTTCATTGTCGTTTTTTCTTATTATGACATGGAAACAAATGAATATGATGTGGTTGGAACCTAATTATAGTGATGGATATTTGTTGCATGGTGAGACTATATGTCACTTTATCATCTTGTCTAACTTTTGGAATATAATTGTGCACATTGTCGCAGCTTGATTTCAGTAGGATGATAGGTTAGTTTAGCATGCATTGATATCTTACTATGTCATTTAATTATATTGTATTGGACAGGTGCAGTTAATGTGTGCAGTGAGTGTGCAGGTGACAGGTTTACAGGAGAACGTGGGATTCAGGCCAGTTACTCAAAACTTGCACAAGCAGCCCACGGGCTGAGTCCTAGCCATGTTCACTGTGTGAAGCCCTAGGATAGATGATTATTAATTTTGGGCACTTTGAGTGACCCCAATGTATATAAAGTATTTTGCTTTGATTTATTAATTTTGTTTAGGGTTGTTAGTAAAGTTGTAAACTTGTTTTGGGAGTTAATAATCCCACTTTATTTTAAATTGTTGATTTTTGTTAATTAGTCTCTTAATCACAAGGGTTTAGGGTCACATGTGAGACCCTTGGGTGGTCCCCACACCCTCTACCCTTGTGCCAAAATGCAAAACCCGAAATTAGGGTATTTTGGGCATTTTTGGGGACCCCTTTGTAGCTTGGGAGTCCCCCTATCACAAAAATGAGCCCTTGGACCCTACCCAATGGGTAGGGGGGCTTGTTTTCAAGGCTAGAGGGAGTTTTCCCTCCCTTTCTACCCTTGTTTTGTCACATCCATGCAAGGGATGTGGATTTGTGTGTTTATCAAAAGTGCCACTAGTTTTGTCTTGCTAACATTTAAGGAAATTTGGGAGAAGAGGGCAAAAAGATAATCTTACCCTTTTCTCTCTTTTGTTTTGGCATCTTTGACCATGAGGAGGGAGAGGGGTGACACATGTCACCCCCTCATTTGTGAGGATGCTTGGTCTCCCCTCTTCATATTCTCATTCATGGAGAAGAAAAGGGACTTTTTTTTCTTAGGAATTTCTTGCTTGGATGTTTTGGGTGATTTGGAGCTTGGGATTTGCTTGGAGCTAAGAGTGGAAAAGCTTGAAGTTAGGAAGCTTTTTGGAGAGCTTCCCTTGAGGTAGGCCCTTAGATCTTATTGTTGTGTTGCTTTATTTTAGTTGATAAATTGTTTGCTAGAAATTATGATTGTTGAGTGTAGCTTGTAGTGTTGTTTGTGTGTTTTACTCCCTTCATCATATGGCATGATGGAGTTTTGGAGTGTGGGGAAAGAGAGAGGGAATTTTCCCTCTCAATCCTCAAGGCTTGATGGTCAAGCCTTGTAGGGTCTTATTATTTTTTTTCCCCTCAATGGTTGAGGTGGGGAAGTGGATTCATTTGGCTTGAATCTCCTTCCCCATCCTTGGTAAGGAAACCCCTTTTGGGGTTTGAAAATCCTTCCAAGGAGGACTTGGAGAAAGGGGGAGGAATAAGGAGGGTTTTGTTGTTAATAAGGAGCAATAAGGAGGTTGATAAGTTGTGTTCATTGTGCAAATAATATTGATGCTTAATTTTTGGAGAACTTTCTCCTCTCTTCCCCATTTTTGGAGGATGAACATGGGTCTCCTCCTTGTAAGTTGGAGTTTTGTGTTGTTGTGAATTTTATGTTTGTGTGCTTGTTTCCTTTGTTGTTTTACCTTTCACCTTGTGCAAGTGTTGGTTAGCTATCCTCTTTCCCATGGGCTTGGGGGAGGCTAGCATGCATCCCAACCTTGGGATAGGCATGTGATGATGCCTAAAGGTTGGGTGGTTAAACAAGCTCTTTTCTCCTTGCATGGTTTTGGAAGACATGGAAGTTGGCTCTCAGTTGGAATTGGTGGCATGTTGGGCTCTCATTATTCTTGTCCTTGTGATACTTTCTTGTAATGTAACCCTCTTCGAATATAGTACGTGAAAGTTTGCATCTCCTTGTAAATCCTCCATTTTGTACATTTTGTGTCACTTGTAAACTTGTTTTAGAAAAGTTTGATTGATGCTACTTGGGAGTTAACATCCATGCAACTCAAGCTTGTGAAGTGATGAAGTAATAAAGTAAATAATCTATCTACTTGAATCTTGTTAGAACTCTTGCATTTATATTTATAAAAGAAAATAGTATGTTGAAGGTTTTGGGTTCCTTACACCTTTGTTACCTTGCAAGCATTGATAGCAATATGTCAAGAAAAGAAAACTGCATTTCCTTTGGTTCCTTGCACTTTCTTGCTTATGTAAAAACTTAAGAAAGCATGTTATTTAGAAAACTAATTGTTTATTTTTTTAGTTAAGGAAGCATGTGGCTACTATTAAATGAGAAATGCTCCCCTTCTTGCAATATGCTCCTCTCTTAAAAATATTAATAAAAATAATATATGAAAGGAAAGTTGAAAATTTACAGTTTATTTCCTTGAGAAGTTTAATGTTTGCATTTGTAAAATATTCCTACTTAGTTTTAAGTTGCCTACTTTAAAGAGTTCATTTTAGAAATAAATATGATTTATACTGGAAAATTCTTGCTTATTTTATTTTGTGATATAACCAATGCATATAAATATCATTAAGTCATTTTAGAAATATATATATATGCTGTTTTTTTTTATACAGTCACATATACAAAATTTGTTCAATAAGCATATACATATGTAACACATTTTATACAAAATAAATTTAAAACAAATCCTATTAAAAAAAAATGTGTACATATATATATATATATATATATATATATATATATATATATATATATATATATATTTGCATATAAGTAAAGTAAATTTTTTTTTTAAAAAACAAAAAAAAAAACTAAATGGTGGGGGGTTCGGCCCCCCCACCCATGCGCAGAGACATTTAAAAAAAAATTATATATATGGCGGGGGGGTCGGACCCCCCCGCACCCCTGTAAGCCCGTGGGGGCGCTGCCCCCGCCTGCATTGGACCATGCTCCCCGCGGGACTGTTCCCCTTCCCCCCCTCCTGCCGCCGCACCCCGCAGCACCCCCGCTCCCCTCTGCAGTGTCTGCCCCCGCGGGCCTGACCCGCGCCACACCCCACACCCAAACCTGTACCCCTTCGGCCCTGTCCCGATTGTCCCTCCTTCCAGCACTGTTCCCCCTTCTTCCCGCCGCCTGTCCCCTCGCCCTTCCCCGCGCGGCCTCCCTGCCACCTCTCCTCCACCGATCCGCCTCTCCTCCACAGATCCGCCCACCCCTTTTTAGCAAAACAAAATGAAAATATATGTGTTAAACAAAGAAATAAATAAATAAGCAAATATATATATATATATGATTTCATTGTTTTCAATTTTCTTGCTTGAAGAGATAAAGAAAACAAAAGAATATGAATAGAGATAGTAAAATGAAAGAAAGAGGTAAAAGAAAAAGAGGATATAGATATCTAGGGCAAATTTAGGTCAAACGAGATCTAGGGTTGAGATTAGTCAGATCTTAGGGCTCACATATAACCCTTCACACCTTTAGTCATGAGAATATTGGTAGAGGGTAGATGAAATGTAAAGGGGTGTGGATTTATTTATTTATGGATTATTCTATTGTTTGAGGCATTAGTAAAATTAAAATATAACTAAATGAGTAATTTTGAGTTAGGGTTAGTGAACATTTTAGATTGGAAAAATTAAATGGTATATAATTAGTAGTTACTAGGAAAAGTTACAAAAAATGTATTAGTATTTAACTAAACCCTATAAAAAAATAAAAAATAAAAAAAATTTACCCTAAAATTCTAGTCATTATTGATGTGTTTTTCGATGTCCCAGGAAGGGGCATTGCAGAAATGTACCAATCTGGAACTATTTTGCTGGGAAATGTGGTTGCAACATATGACCGCACTTCTACAATCACACGCACCGCCTTCCTCGATCTTTCTCTCTTCGGGCATTAATCGCACAATTCTTTTGAGGTCTTTTGGAAGTTGAACAATGTTTTCCAAAAGCTCTATGCATCATGTCATCTTTGATTGTAGTTAAAAATAATCAGCCCATAAGGAGCTTCAAATTGCCTTTCCTATGCGGAAGAACAATTTATCCTGTTCCAAGAGACAACTAATGGATTTATGCTGTAGGGAAAAAAGGACAATTTTACCCTAGTTTTTAAGAAACATAAATTGCGTACTAATTCTTGAAAATTAAAGAGCCATCGTTGACGAAGTTTCACTAATTGCTCCAAAATTAAGACCAAATTCAAATATATTTATAGTTAAAATATATCAAATGTCCAAAATCTTCCATTTAACACGTGATATTTTCATTTTTGTTTTGTTTTAAGTCTTTAGTAAAAGCAATTAAAGCAGGAAGGCCTGGAATTTCACCTCTTCTGTGATTGTAAATTAAAATTATGTAACTGTATGCTATTTAAGGTCTAAAAAATCAATGCGTTTTTTTTTTTTAGATCAAGCCCTAATCAATCCAAATTGTTTAATGAAGATCTTTACCAGCGGATGTAAACACTATCCAAATGTTATTCCCTGACCACTGAGCTTTTGACAGAGGGAACCGAGTTGGATGTGCAGAGCATTGTGGCAGCGAGTCAGTCGGGATATAGAGGATGACGAGATTTGGGAGGCAGTGCAACACGAACCTCAGGAGGTGTCGATAACTAGAAGGATACTACGGATCCAAAAAAACACGAACAAGCAATGCCAAGTCTTAAGCTTTCAAAACCAAACCACTGAGACATCAAAATTTCCAAACCCAACCATGAAAAACATCAACTTAATTTTTCCAAAATAAAAGAATGAATTGAAAATATGAGCCAAAGATTTAGCTACTAATGCCATACCAACAACCAGAAAACAAAGAAACAAACAAACAAAAACCTTACCTTTATTTTTATCGGTTAAAAACCTGATTTAAACACCAATTTTGAACAGCACAAAACCCCTTGATCCATAGATTGAAGCCTCTCGTGGCGATTAATAGCATATATTTTACATTTATTTTGTAACGGGATCAACAAAAACCCTAATCTTAAGGAAGGGCAAAAAAATTGTTAAAACACGAAAACGTCCAGACGCCTGTCAAACCGCCAAATTTAACTCAGTCGCAGAAACGTCCGTAAGGTCCTTTCCCACAGGGGAACACCTTCAGCGTAATTAAATGCATTGTTTAATGCCAAGGTGGGTCACACTTTTTGGTAGGGGTAGATGCTAAAAATAGGAAGCCAATTTGATGGGAATTTCCACCCTACACTATAGCTCCACAAATCCCGGCTTCCAATTAAGTGATTTGAATTTCATAATGGGAATTCTTACCCTGCAAGATAGGTAATAAATTCCCACTGGTGCTTTAAGTGATTTTTTTTATAATGAGAAGTTTTACCCTGAAGGGTAGGTAAGAAATTCCCACCTTTCTACTACCTCTAATATTCCCATTACAGCTTAAGTGATTTTAAATTCATGGGAAAAAGTACCCTATAAGGTAGGTAAGAAATTCTTTCCTTCTTGTCACTGCCAAAATTCCCATTACAGCTTTGATCTATTTATCCCAAAAAGTTTGACTTGCCTAGGAGAGGCTTTTTCTACTTAAGGTCATCTTTTTTGGTCAAAATTTCTCTTTCTAAGATTGAATTCTTCCATTTCAAAGGCCATAAATGATCTCTAGATGCTGCAGGAAATTAAACAGACTATACAAAACAAAGAATGGATCAAGGGGATTTTAACAGACAGACAATAGAGAAAACTAGAGAATAAATGCAAGAAATAAATAAAAACAAAAAACATTACCAGAAGTTATAGGCAATGCTCTGAATTCATTCATGGTGAAAATCCTATTGAGATGTGTGAATAATGGCATGCAAAACTTCAATAGGTTTCAACCAGAGCATAATTTACTTCAAACGAGGCTTTATTTATTTAATAAATAATTAAATAAAAATTTCCCAAGACCAAAACTTGGCAGAGGGATAAAATGAGTTTCATCATCAGGATATTTATAAAAATTGGCTCATATGATTCACTGGGAATATCTTAACGTAATAAAGACATCTTCTGGTAATAAAAACACCAAAAGACCCATTATTTTAAAAAGAGTGCAATTTTTTAAAAGGGGTAGTCCTAGATTTCAAGGTGAAATCTCAGGGACACTAGTTGGCTCCGTCTGTTGACATATTTTCCTCTGTCTAAATTAAATGAGTGAAGATGAGATCCCAACATCTCTAGTTTCATGTCTTGTCTATTGGGTTTGGGATCAGGCGACAAAAAAGAAAAAGAAAACAACAAAATTTTATTTATATACAAACATGTTTTACCCTATCTCTCAGTTTCTGAATAGCCTCAGATGCTACCTATTGAAAGTAAGTGGTAACTCAATTCCATCATGGTAGGAAAGGAATAAATTATACATTCCATCAAATCTCTTGATCATGAAGGGCCCTTTCCAGAGTGAATCATATTTGTCATGCACACCTTTGGTTCATGTATTTTGTCCCTCCAGAGTATCAGTATCTAATATAGAACTTCCTTTCTCTGGCGTTCTTGTAGAATACCTTGGGAAAGTATTCATCAAATTCATCTTGTGATGGCTCATCCTTTCTTATCTCTGTGGTGAGTAAGTCTTCATCAACTTCCTTCGTACCCATATTTACTGGTAGCATTTCTGAGGAAGAACTATCACCATATTCTTTATTCTTCTTCATGTATTGATCATGCTTGTCGAAAGTCTCCACTATAGAAACTAAACACTTGGGGATTTTTTTACCTTTTGGTTGGATCATTCCACTATTTTCATTATAACTTGGATCATTTTTTCTTGTGACTCTTTGTTGTGGTGGTGATTTAATCCCTTCAACAAATACTCTGCCAAAGATGTCTTATTCCAAACATGTAAATGTTTGTTTGTTGTCGTAGAAAGTCTGCCACTATTTAATACTATCAAGGACTTTAGGGTGGTCGACCATATCCAATTTGTAATTTCCTTGTCTTAATATGGACGTGGTCTATCTAAATTTAATAGTACAATTGTGACCGCCAAAGAGTCTGCCTTGAAATTTAGATTTGTTGGAATGAAGTTAATAGAGAAGGATACAAAATCAAATGTGGTAGAAAGTACTCTATCTCTATAATGTTTCAGCTTATCTCTTTTTACTTGAATTTTAACTTGAACCTATTTTACTAGAAGTTCAAAATCTCCTTGGGCTTTGAGGATTTGTACTCCTTTCTTCCTAGCTTGCTCCATTCCTAGCAGCAATGCTTTGTACTCCATTGTATGATTGGTGTTCTTGAACATCAGCTTGTGGGAGTATGGGAATATATCATGATCTATAGATTTTAATAGAACATTGGATCCAAATCTAAATGAATAGCATATGCCTTTAAACTCTAGAGTCTAAACTTTTTCAGCTCCTTCTGGTTCTAGCTCTAGTTGAAGTTCTTTCTCTAGAATTCCTTTATCCATTTCCAAGAAGTATACACCATGGTCAAATTCCTGAAAAATAATATAAGATATAGGATCTTTAGATTTTGTCACAGTGTACTTAGACTTCTTTTCTGGCTCTAGCTTATGGTTAATTTCTTTGATAGGAATATGAGCATAGGACCAATCCATCTTTACTTCTCCTCCCAATTCTTTACAGAATTTCGTACATAATAACATGCCATAAGATACTAGAATATCTACTACAAAGATTGTCATCTTTAATATTTTGTCAAGACAAGCTTCCAAAAAAGCTTGTGCATCTTTGATTTTTCCAATTAAAAGGACTTGTCTCTCCATGGAGTAAGACCTTTTTATGGTCTTTTTCAAGGTAAGCCAATCATCTGCAACTTTAGTTGGAATGAGATTGTCAAAAGCACCTGAATCTAGATTGTAGTTGCTTAACTTGAAACCATTAAGCAATAGGGAGACATATAAAGGTTCTACTCTTTTAAAATATAATGAGGGTTTAACAACTACAATGTTGTTCTAGGGAGGAGTATCCTTAGGCTTAGGAAAAATACCTTTTGATGTATTGGATTGTCCTGGTGATTGTACATATTTAACTAGCCTATTTAACTGCTCAGGAAAGACTCTCAGGTATTCATCTGATAACATTTGAACACTAGTTTTCTTAACATGATAAAAAATGTCAAAGGAAGGTATAGATTCATACTTGAGTTACTTTTTATGGTTGAGATGAAGAACTCACATCCTTATTTCTGGGAGCTAAGGAATAAGGTAAAGTGTCATCCCTTCTTTGTTCATCAGCTAAGGCCTCAGCTTGACGAGTTTATGATTATATAAATAATGCATATGTATGACCCTGATTTTCTTCAAGAAGCTCCTCATAGTCATGTTCATATTTTTAGTTTAGGTAATTAATGTTGTAATTGCCAGCAAGACCTATAAAATCATCATTCTTGAGATGATCAGCGTCAACCGCCTAGTCTTATTCATTCATCTCCATGTTTTTTTCTGGGAGCAGCTTTAATTGCTAATCTTTGGGAACCAACAATGCATTTCTGGTTATTATTGTTGAAATTCTGAGTAGGGGTAGTGTTGTTTCCTTGTGCCATTTAAGCCATTTATTTCTTCATCTACGACATCTCATTTACTAAATTTTGCAATAGTGAATCGGAAGTAATAGTAGAGGATGAACTTTCAACTCTAGAAGTGTTGCTCTTTATCTTTCAAGCCATGATGAGGTCATCTTCAATTTTAATCACCATGTTTTGGGCTACTACCAAGTCAGCAGGACATGCTATTTGTTGTTGATAGCTTACTTCAGGAAGTAAAGCATTGATGAAGAATACTTTTTTATTCTCATCATTAAAAGAAGCAGAAGATGAAATTTTATAAAGTAATCTTTAGAATTTTGCAATAAAATCTCGCATGTGTTCTTGTGGCTCCTTCTTCAACTGATTAAGTTGGGTTATCAATATACTGGAATCTTCAGTTGGCTTGAATATTTTTAGGAATGCATCATGCATAGTAGCCTAGTTGGTTATGGTACCAGGAGCTAATCAGTAGAACCATTCTCCATCCAATTCATGTAGAATATCTATGAAGAGTCTAATAGATATGTATTCATGTTCAAATACAAGCACTCCATAGGATATAAAGAATGTAGCCAAGTGTTCATGTGGATTTTGTTTTCCATCTCCAAAGAATTTTGGAAAATTATTTCTCATCCCTTTAAGTAGATCATGCATAGGAGGAGTCTGATTCAGAGGTCCAAAGGTTGTACCGTATAAAATAGGTGTTGCAGGAGTAATTGGTTGATTCTACATCATGGAAGGAGCACATATTCTTTGAAAATAGACTTGGTGAATAATCCCAGCTATTGGATTGCATTGGACATGATCCGAATCTAGAGGAGGTTAGACTCTTCTTCCTAGTGAAAGACCGGATCTCCAGCTTCTAAATTAAGGAGGATGACTAAATTTAAACTGCACCTGTAATCTATAAAAATGGTCAATCCTTCCTTGAGCTCTGCTAGATTGCATGAATGGAGGTTCTTCCAGGTTGAGATTATAATATAAAAGGGAACTGGTAAGAGAAATATTTGGTCTGCTAATTTGTGTTGTTCCCTAGTGGAGTCACCAAAAACTGTTGGCTATATTTTTTGCGCAGCTGAAAAACCTAGGTAGTTATGAGATAAATCTCCCTCATTTACCGGTGAGGATTCCATGTAAGATTTTGTCAATTATATTTTCTAATACCTATCTATTGGTTTTACTTTAACCACGTAGCTCATGAACCATAACTAGGCATTTTTGCGGCAAGTAAGAAGTTAAAACAAATGTATATATGCAGAATAGGAAAATAATTGAACGTGAGAAGAAAAGAAAGAAGATGTGCAACCTAACCAATAGTTGACAGAGTTGGTCACATGCACATAGATGAAAAAATAGATCTAGAAATGTAGAATTCAAAACAAAGGAAAGTTTTTAGATCTAAGAAAACACAAAATTTATGAAAAGATAAAAAAGAAATAAGAAACAAATGCACAATTGACACATAGCTCTCTGGAAATCTATCTCCTCTCTATTCCTTATTTTTGAGAAATATATCAAGGGTTTCATCTCAAAGTCTAGAACACAAGAATGCTAATTACAAATTCTAATCCCCTCTTTTAAGCAGTAGGTTCTTCCTTAATTTATAGTGTATGGAGGGGAAATTACAATTAGGTAACTATAACTGAACTGACACATGTGGAATTTGTAAAGGAAAAAAATGGTAATCTCCCTCCTAGAATTCCTCTTTACATGACATGCATGATTTATAACTGGAAATAAAACCTTCTAATTTACATGTATGCCACCTATTTCAAAGTAATTGACTTCTTCAAGTAAAATATTTTAAGCCAATCACTTAAATTGATTTCTCAATTACTTTGTCAGAGAAAAAAAGAGAAGAAGGAAGAAGAGGAAAATAAATTAGAAGAAAGTTGCAACACTTCCAGTCTTGTTATTTTTCCATATTCTACATGTGGTTGAATATTTGCCTTTGACTCTCACAAAAATCGATATGAAAGTAGTTGACTGTGATTTACTTGTGGGTATTACCTTTGACTTGTCTTCCCTCTTATCCTTGAATATTTTATAGTTCTTCTCCAGTACATGCACCAGTGCAATGTTTTCCGTAAATAATTCAGACAAAACTCATCATTTTTATTTTTAATTACATATGACCAATTTTAAATTATTGAAAGCACTCTAGGTGAATGAAAATACAATTAAATTCAATGAAGGCTTCAACGGGAATATTGGGAGCACATACACAAGATCCTGGAAGGTATTTCCCATGTATTGACTTCTACATGGGCTACATTAGAAACAAGAGGATGCAATTTTACCGGAAGCCTTTACAATTATGAGATATGGGTCTGTCAATTAAATCGGTGATAGGTTTAGGGCCTATGTCTGAATAATTGACTTCAGTAAATATAGAAGCTATACATGATTCTGCTGATCCTTTTCTTTCATAATGCTTCATCATGGCTGGAATAATCTTTGTTTTAGCACTTTTTATTTTAATTCTACCGGAATTCCTTGTAATTGGATCAATTTGTGCAAATATGGAAATTTCTTCAAATTTAGAAGATATATTCAATGTACTTGACATTGATTTAACTCCCTTTCACTTATATGAGCACCTGTGATGAATTCCCGTAATTAATTCAAACAAAGATGGAGTCCAAGGCATGAATACTTGATTTTTATCACCAAAATCTACATATAAAGCATGTTGCCCTAAAATTTGGGGCTTTGCTTGCATGAAAAGAAAGAAAAAATATTATTTAATTCTTATAGGCACATATACCAACATGCAGATACTTATAATGACCAAAATTAGGCTATTCTAACCCTAGGCGCCAAAACCTATCTAGGATGCAATCATCATAAAAAATAATTAACTGTCTCTCACTTATGGCATATCATGCTTATATAACCTATAGCATGCTATTTCTAATAATTTCCTCTTCCTATTTCTGGAAATTTAATTAATTAATAGCCATGTTTATTCATCTAATTTGGGCACCCAAGTCTGCATGTTGCTTTTTATGAATTTATTCTATTTATTTTTAGCATGCATCATTGACTTCTCTTTATCTTTTCCTTTTTCATTGACTTTCCTTCCATACATGGTGCCAAAATTAGATTAAAAAGCCATTAATAAATATCATTAAATGCATTGTTTAATGCCAAGGTGGGTCACACTTTTTGTCAGGGTAGATGATAAAAATAGGAAGATAATTTGATGGAAATTTCCACCTTGCACTGCAGCTCCAAAAATCCCCTCTTCCACTTAAGTGATTTGAATTTCATAATGGGAAATCTTACCATGCAAGGCAGGTAAGAAATTCCCTCTGGTACTTTAAATGATTTTCTTTTATAATGGGAATTTTTACCCTGCAAGGCAAGTAAGAAATTTTTGCCTACCTGCTGCTTCTAATATTCCCATTGCAGCTTAAGTGACTTTGACTTCATGGGAAAAAGCACCCTGCAAGGTGGGTAAGAAATTCTTGTCTGCCTGCCACTACTAATATTCCTATTGCAACTTAAGAGATTTTGAATTCATGGAAAAAATTACCTTACAAGGCAAGTAAGAAACTATCCTGCCTACCTACCACTGCTAAAATTCCCACTGCAGTTTAGATCTATTTATCCCGAAAAGTGTGACTTTCCTAGGAGAGTCTTTTTTCTGCTTAACTTCATCTTTTTTTGGTTAGAAAGTTTGCTTTCTAAGATTGACTTCTTCCATGTGTAAAGGCCATCAATGATCTCTAGATGCTCCAGGAAATTAAACAGGCTATACAGAGATAACTAACGGATCAAGGGGAATTTAACAGATAGACAACAGAGAAAACAAGAAAAAAATGCAAAAGAAATAAATAAAAATGAAAAACATTTCCCAAAGTCATAGACAAATCTTTGAAATCATTCATGGTGAAAATCCTATTGAAATGTGTGGATACGGGCATGCAAAACTTCAACAAGATTCAACCGGAGCACACTTTACTTCAAATGGGGCATTATTTATTTAATAAATACTTAGATAAAAATTTCCCACAGAAAAAACTTGGCAAAGGGATAAAACTAAGTTTCAACATATGGGTATTTTTTGAAATTGGATCATATGGATTCATTGAGAAGATTTTAACATAATAAAGACATCTTTTTAGCAATAAAAACAAAAAGACCCATTATTTTAAAAGAACATTTTTTTTAAACATGGGGTAGTCTTAGATTTTAGGGTAAAATTTGGACACATCAAGTAGAAGACCCAACAAAATATATGAATTTGAAAGTAAAGTTGGAAGACATGTCAATCCAAGACCTTACAAGTTGTCCATGACTAGATGTAAAATCCTGACCAAATTGTATGACCCTACCCTAGGAATAAAATATGCCAGATGAAGTTTGGAACTTGTTGCTTTGTGTCTTACTATGAATTTTATGTGTTTTTCTCTCAAATTTTTTTGACATGTTAGTGTGCAAGGATAAACAAGTTAAACAAGAGACCTCAAAAAGTGTTAAGTGGGAATGGACAGACGATATTTATCATAGCAAAAGTGCATTGTCAAATCAAGTTTTGTCAAAGTGCAAAGTGCTAAATTTGAGAGTCTATAATGATAAATCATGCATTTTTTACTAAGGATAAGTCCATTAGATTTCTAGCTTGTACATTTCTTTTACTTAGCCTTAGTACATTTCTTTTATGGATCATGTTATCACACCTAAAATATGTTCATCCGTTA
Organism: Taxus chinensis; assembly: GCA_019776745.2. Lineage (NCBI taxonomy): Eukaryota > Viridiplantae > Streptophyta > Pinopsida > Cupressales > Taxaceae > Taxus > Taxus chinensis. The sequence goes on from CM034156.1 coordinate 501,014,655, forward strand.
AGAAATTCAAAATAGACAAGAATGCAAATCTACTCTCTATTTCTCTCTTTACAATTCTCTCTTCTATCTTCTCTCTTTTCAAAATAGAGAGATACAAACCTCTCTTTCTATTTATTTGGATTGATTCACGTTCTAATCCCAAAGATGTGAAAGTGACATGTTATATGTCAAATAAATGCCTTGACAAGCACATTGGTTTGGTGTCTTAGTATGCCTTTAGATTTATAAGTCAATGGATTATAGTAGGGAAAATAGCTTCTTAATGCCGGAAAGAGCAACCCATCTTTAAAACATATGCAATTAAAGGATGAAAATGTGGTTGTAAATGTTATTCTCTATGATTGAAATGGTGACACTTTCATTTTTCATACATGGTGGCCCAGAAATGGTGATCTCTATCTGCATCTCGAAACTTAACAACATTTGTTGTCAACATTTCCACATGCCGGGTTAGTAGTGAACATTGGTATCAAGGTGGATTTGGAGCTCATGTCCATGGTCACACAAGTTATTTTCCTATTCAGGTAAATCAAAAGTGATATATTTGTAGCTCGAGGTCCTACAAGTTGAAATGGATATTTGAGACAAAAACCATGTGTCTTGACTGCTAATTTTTTAAAAGATTGATTACTAAATCCTATACTGCGAATTTGTCTCCCCTTCTTAGTGGACATATTTTGGAGTCTAACTAAAGGAATCTGACACACACCTTACTAGTGCAATATTTATATATATGCACCCTTTACTTTAAGTTTATTTAGTTTTATTTAAACTTAGTTTCCTTAGTCTACTTTGCACACCCCCTTGGCTTATATTAGGATAAGTGACACTCATAGTTTGACCACTTGTCTCATGTCTACCTATTCATGTGGAGGTTGTAGCACACATGTCTACCGTATAATCAAAATAAAAGTTGGACTACAACTCTTGCTTTTACTATATATATACCACTTCTATTTGTAAAATAAAAGAAGCTTGTTGATATTCAAATCATTTGGTTGATTTATCGGAAATAACATGTTTTTTGTTATTGCTTATTATTCACAACAAGTTCAATTATTTCTAGAGTGAGTCCGAATTGAGGAGATTCATAGGTTTCACCTATTCTTTCATGTTATCTGAGAGATATTCCTTCAATTGATAATTATGGTGTTGATGTTTTTTGTTCTTCTTTTGAACCATATAATTCTTCAGGTTCATTGTAATATTTTAGGCATATCAACTTGCTAGTATTGAAAAAACCATCAAGGTTTTTTATTCTTCCACAAAATCCTTTTTCTAACCATTTTAAGACATTAAAAAAAAAATCGAAATAGAACTAGATTTTTCTAGTTCTTCTTGATATTTTCAATGAGATATGCACAAAAAAATATACATTAAAAAAAGATATTTTCAATGCACATTATTTTCCATGAAAATTTTAAGTTTCACTTCTACATGACAAACAACAAATTGGTTTACAATAATTTTATTTGCTAATTTTACAGGTTGGAGGATCCAACCACTATTTTTTAGATTCTTCATCTCATGAGATTTCTAGAAATTCCAAGCTCTTGCAATTTTGACTTATGGTGCTCCCGAAGCATCCATTTGAGGTTTGTAGTTGCTTGGGCAACCCTTCAAATGCACAAGCCTCCACATTATTTTTTAAAAATATAAATTTTAAATTTTTTCATATTGAGCATGATAAGTGGCATGATGACAAGTGTTATTTTTAATGCATTGGCTATCAAGAGGTTTGAAGTTCAAATCCCTTAGGCTACATGCTTAGCTTTAAGAGTCTTTTTTAAGCTCTTGATTTCCATGTATAACCCTCCCACGTCTCCAAATTAGCCCCTTGCACCATACGTAGCCTCAAGTTTCTTACATTAGCCATCATATGACCTACACATATAATTTTTAGCCCCATGTGCAAAAAAATTCACATAACCTGCATGATTGAACATTATTTTTTGACTAAAGTTTTTCCAGAGGCTATATTTTCTACTCTGGAAGGCCTATAGAGGAATTTTTTTTTCAGATTGTATATTTTTTTCATACTTTGCACATTAGAGTAGTCTCTTTCAACTTTTTATGGCCCATTTTTTGAGAAACTTTATCTTTGGTAGGTTGTTATTGTAATGTCCCAGTTTTTGGACTTTCACTTGGCCATATCATTTGATCTATGTGTCGGATCAAGATACCAAATTTTCTAAAGTGCATGTTTTTTCTTGTCATTTAAAATGATAGGTTTTTTTTTCGGTCCATACTACACCAAGCTTCTACTTTCAACATAAATTTGTAATTTATTGACTGTGTTTGATCTATAAATCACATTTACTTATAAGTGATGCCTATTTTTAGCTAGGGGGTTCATATTTGTGCATTAATTTTGTTTCTAGATTGGGCTTATTGTATTCTTGGTTTGCATGCCAACCAAACTATTGAGGTTTTTTGGTAAGAAATGCATTATTATAAGAATTTTGACAAGTGTTTATTGAGTGTATTCATTTTTTGAAATTCTTCCAAGGCATATTTTACCTTGATATCGTAAATGGATTCCATCCATGAATTCCAAACTCTCACATAGGAAAATAATAACCCGCTTTCTAAAAACACCATGATATTTTCAAAAGTATGTTTACTTCTATAAGACATGATTAGATATGTTAAAGAAAATAGGAAGAATAAAAAAAATCTCTAATACTCACTAATTTTTGGAAAGGACACCCTCTTACAGTCATTATAGGACACTATTGTATGCTTACAATGTCAGATTGACACCATGGAAATACCTCTCGTTGAACATAGTCTACCTTATCTCAATGATTCAAATCCTAATGACACATCATCATCGTTTTATTTTCCTAATCTTGAGTTGCTCATTGAATATGATGCATTAATTATTACACCTGTTGCAACCCATACTTTAGATTCACCCACCATTTTGTTTGGCTCATTTGAGAAGAACACAACTAGTTTTGGATCCCCACACTCCCGCTCCATGGGTCATTTTGGCATCACTTCCCCTATCAAACCTATTCATTGAATCCCTCGCCATGAAATTGTATGTAGAGAAAATGATTTTTCATTGAGTCCACTTCATGCACACTTACATGTTTTGTTCTCTCCACTCTTCACGAGGATATTGAGTGACATATGAGTCCTTCTACACACTGTCTTAATAATGATGTGCCTGAGACTACTTCAATCAGATATGAGAGTCATGCCATTTCTAAATATGATTTCTCACATGTTCCATTTGTGCACATGGCACTAAATTACATGCATGCATCTTCATCTAGCATTCATATTCACCTAGGATGGATTTTAGATCAGTCATGACAACATCACCATTGTTATTTGTGTGGGATCTACATGTGTGAATACTCTATCATTTAGCTACATCAATTGCACACTACTCATTCTCTCTCGTAACACTCTTTTTGTTTTGGAACAAATCTCACATTGATTTGGCCTTTCTTCGACATTTAGATAGCTCCTTGTTTTGAGTCATTTTGGTGTATATAGTATCTTAATTTTCTTATTTGGTTCTTTTTATTTGTATATTTGCACTAAGTTATAAAGTTCCATGGGGGATTTATGTTTCATATCCTAGTCCACCTTCATGCATGTGTGCCTTTTTTTGAACACCATTTTATTAGTTATGTATTCTCATTATGATTAGTTCTATGTTATTTGTGAGGCCCTTTTTTGGTATCATTCAACACTTGAAATCTATATCGTCTCCTTTTAGTGAGCATTTTCTGACATACCAAGCTTATTTCATTGTTTGGTGTTTGAGTAGGGGATTGAGACCACTCATGCAAATATATTATTTTTCCTACTCTACCCATTCGACATTATGGGGTATGTGTGTAGTCATATTGCTTCTTTATTGATGTGTTTATTCCTTACCCTTGATACATCACATCATCTACTCCAGGTAGTTTATGGCATTTTTAGTATACTCTTTTGGTCTTTCGTCACCTCATTTGACAAATTAATACTCTCCTTAGAGCTATTCTAGTGCATACGATGTCAACTTGTCTTCTTCAGTGATCAAGTAATGGATTTAGACCACTTGTGTAAATTTGAGTTATTTGTCATTCTTTTCACTTGCAATTCTTGCATATTATTTAGTGGTGGATTTTATCCCATTCAATGTTTTTTTAGTGATGCCTTTCATCCCATCCACAACAGTCTTCATAGTACTTAGTTTGGTTTTATGATAGACCTTTGTTTTATATCTCATTTTTTCCAGTTTATAATTATTGTATATGGGTACCTTATCAGGCCTAGCTGTCGGTATATATATACACCATTTATTTGAAGTTTACTTATCTTCATTTAAGCTTTTTTTACTTAGTATACTTTTCACACCTCCTAGGCTTAGATTAAGATAAGTGACACTCACAACTTGACCACTTATCTCATGTATTCCTATTCATGTGATTTTTTTACACATGTGTCAATCATTACATCAAAATTAAAGTTGGACTACAAATCTTTCTTTTGTTATATATAGACCACTTCTATTTGTAAATTAAGAGAAGTTTGTTGATATTAAAACTATTCAATTGATTTATTGGTAAACAACGTTTATTATTTCTTATCATTTACAAAAATATCAAGCATTTCTGGAGTGAGTCCAAATTGAGGAGATTCTTAGGTTTCACCTATTCTTTCACGCCTAACAATTATTCCAATTTAGCTAGAAGATAAATGATTCACATTTCATAGTAGTTTAAAGTTTTCCTTTAAAATACATCTGTTTAGTATAGGGCAAGACATTCTTGATGATGGAAAATGGTAGACCATATTAGAATTAGGTTTAATTAGAGGATGATATTGTGGCCTTGGACATTATTTGACATCCATAATGCGGTAATAGTGATTTTTTTGTGCATGATGGCCCAGAGGTGGTGATCTCATTTGCATCGAAAATTGACAATATTTGGTTTCAGTGTTTGTAGTGAAAACTAGTATATAGGTTGATTAGAGGCCGTGGACATGGTCATACTAGTGATTTTCCTATTTGAACGTGTTTTAAGTGATATATGTGTAATTGGATGATTCATATTTGAATTTTGATTAGGTTAATTAATTATGACATTAGGCTCCATGAGTCTGCAGTTTTGTCACTTTATGTGGAAAAATATGGTGATCCATAAGCATTGTGTTGGCATGTAAAATGTCTCTGCATTTTACTTGACAACCCTATGAATTTTTTTGTCACTTTTCGGTCAAGTGAGTCAAAATTGTCAAATTGTCTCTTTTCAAAGGTCAAATCGTGCGGAATATGTCAGGAGCCTTGGGTAGTTTCAAAGTCCCATATTATAGTCATTAGAAAGGTATATAGGTCTGATTCATGAAATTATGATTCATGAAAGGTTTTGGGATCTTTGTACTAGTCTTGGGAACACATTAACCACTGACACTTTTATGGGGAAAAGGTGCTCTTGGTCGTCAAATGAAGATCAACTCGTGCGGAAGGTTTCAGGAGCTTCGAGTGGCTTTAGAATCCCAAATCATAGTCATCAAAAATATTTCAAGGACTACTACAAGATATAATATTCAAGACATAGGTTTGTAAATATTGAGAGTAGAAACCTTTCATACACTAATACATAAGGGTCTTTCTAGAAGAGAGAACTTACACTGAAGGTTCTAAGAACCTCAGGCGGATTCATGATCGTAAAAAATGGTCAAATTTAAGCACATTTAATTCCATTCATGGACCAAGTGTTATTTTTATTCACACACATCTTAAGCTCATGTAACAACGCAACTCATTGTCACACATCCCTATGCAAAAATTATGAGTTGACTCAAAAATTAATGAGAATTAATTTTCAAGGTTTATAAATTGTTACATTGGAATTTTTTGCCCATTTCCAGTGAAATTGATATATTATATGCCCATAAAGGCTAATTTTTGGTATTGAACCCAAAAACTGCATCTCCTATTCTAATTCCTCATTGAGTTATTGATGTCAGCAACTTAAGTGACCTAGGCACACTTTTGAAGCTTGGTGGCCATTTAGAGGTGGATTTTTTTTGTAAAGTTATTTTGAATCCCCTCCTCCATAAGTGCACCCTCCTCCTATTGGTTGATGCGAAAAGCAAAAAGTAACACGAAAATAGAACACTTAACTTATTTTGAGTGTTGTTGGCTTTCCCCACTTAGCCTAGGAAAGTTTTTGAATTCCCCGCAACATTGGCACACTTTGGTGTTTCAATTTTACCCCAAAAATGTGTCCCTCTCTGATTGGATCGCCCTTTGGTGGAGAGGAATGTAAAGTTGGTGCATTTCATTGTTTACACAAGAAAAACCCAAACTCCTCCACTTAAGTCGCATTTTCAAAGTTAGACTTGCCCTTAAAAATATCAACTTCAAATTATATAAAATGCATGTTGGAAAATCCATGAAAGATTCATTTTTTCCTCTATGGAATCCATTAAAATCAGCTCCGTGCCTTAGCTTTCAAAACACTCTTTTGCTCATTGTTGGTGATCCCAAAGTCAAAAAATATTAAAAAAATTGATAAAATGCTCCATTTGAAAATGCCTTTAAGAAGAGATATACCTAATGTGATATCATAAAATAGTTTTTTTTTGTGAGGGAAATAATTTTCCAACCAACAAACTCCATTTGTGCCCAGAACAACTAAAAATTGTTGTGCACTTTCTTGGTGACTCAGAGAGCCAAATGGCTTGAAATTTGGAGAAAGTGTTCCTCTTAAAATAATATTTAATTTGAGATATATATTGCATGATGAGGTGGAGTATTTTTTAAGATATAGAGGTCCGATTTTTTTCATATTATTCTTCCCACTTCATTGTATTTTTCATTTCCCATTGATCTAGATGAGAGAATTGTCCTACAATTGGAGCATCACTTCTTCTCTCAATAATATTTCAAACAAAACCATTCACAAGTGATTTAGACGAGTTCTTCATTTGTGATGAACACATCCATGTCGTAACCAAAAGAATCATTGAAGAGCATTGAAGACATGTGGATAAGAAGGAAAACTCATTTGCTAACCCGAGTCATAGTTCGTATGAGGATTGTTGAGCATGAAACATATAGTTGAATCGATTAAAGGATTCTATGATGAAAAACATGGTTATGGTGAATTCTTGTTCTCCTCACCATCCTTCAGTTAGAAGACAAGAAAATAAGTACTCGTATTCTTCATGAAGACATTTTCCATTAATTCGCTGCTTGATTCCATCTCACAAAGAGGAAGTGTTTCCATTTAGAGGATTGCTATGTTTCCATTGAGGATTCTCATGAATATTTGATACCGTCAAATCCAAGAAAGTTCATGGTTACCAAGTTTGGGGCATGTGTGGTGTGAATGCATGCTACATGATGATTGCAATATGGTTGTGTGCTTGTGTGGGAGACAAGAGATCATGTTCGTGAAAAATATTTGATTTTCCTAGCCAACCCTTGCTCATAGAGATGAAGAATTAAAAGAGAGCTTTCAAGACATGACCAAAGATGATAATTCTAGATAAGATGTGGAGCAAAATTTCTAAGAAAATCCATGATCAGAGAATTATCTAATGAATATCTTATTCAATTGTAACATTCATCTTCACAATAAGGAAGAGAAAAAATTCATCCTGGATCATCCTTTTCGGATCACACCTCTCTCTCTTTTTTCTCTCTAACATTATATATCTTCATTGAGGAACAAATTTTGTAAAAGTAACTTAATTCACTTAAAGTTTCTATTCATTCATTGAAATTCCACTTTGATTGGAAAGACCACATGGGAATGTGAAGAGTCAACGGTTTTTACTATAAATTGCAATGCCCTCTCCATTCCAAAGGATCATTTTTTCCCTCTCTAGTAAGCTATATTCTTCTATTTCCTACCTAGAAATTTTCCTCCATTCTCATCTTATCACTCAACCCAACACATATTGGCATTTGTAAGAAGTTGAAGGAAATTTTGCCTTATTTATGGAACAAATATATCTAGCTGAGACTTTGTATTTATCTTGCATTATTTGTTTCATTATCTTGTTATAAGGTTGTTATGTGCTTTCTTGTTTCCTCCAATTGAAACTTGAATCATCTCTGTATTGTAGGTAGTGAAATATAGGTTCAACTCACTCATACAATTCCCCTCATTATTATTATCTACTCAGTCACCTGCATTTTCCCTCTCTCCCTCTCTTATATATTGTTGCAATTATAAAAAGGACGTTTGTGCACATTCCTCAGTTGTAATGCAATTACTTGTATAAATCTAATTATTAGAAGCAATAAAACACAAAAGAACACAATATCAGATAAATGATGTCGATATGTAAGTAGAATAGCTTAGCCACTTTAAGAGGGCAACCTCCAAACTATACAATAAGACTCTAGTACCCGATATCATGATTAACTAATACCTTGACTACCACCTATATATATACCATTCTTATGTTATGGTCAACAACAAGGCCGACCCTCTAATGCATAAATGAGTAAGATATATGACAAGAAGAGAGATTATGATAAGCCAGTTATGATCAGCCACAAGTCCGTTATATACATCAAATATAAGCTATAGGACTAATGGCGTAGCAAAAACAAGTGCCCTTACACTCAGCTGCAATTAATTTTATAACATTGTCAGCAATGTTGCAGCCACAACTCAAGGTGCTAGTTGCAGGCTCTTAGACATCCTCCTATGTTGCATCTTCATTTTCCAGATTCTTCGGCACTTGATCAAAATACTCAGTAATAACCCATGTCCTCAATATTTTAGTGCATGTTTGAAGGATGCATTTAGGTTGCAAGATGACTCTCCCCTCCTTATCAAGCTCAGGTAGACCCTGTTGAATCAATGCAAACCCTCTATCTTAGCACTTTGCCCCACTTGGAAAGAAGCATGAAATACTGGGCTGTATTATGGAAAGAAATGGTTGAAGTTCTACCTTTAGTATGCTAGTGCAAGTCCATCTTCTGCAAGAATACTTGACCACACCTCCATAATTGCTCATGATGCAAGTTTTTTATCCTTTAGTTGCTAGATTTCAAATATATCACTTCTTATATGGTTGTAAGCACTTAAGATATCTCAGTTATCTACTTGAAATATGCCTTCCCATAGTGTTTTTGATCCCCAAGGCAAGTTCCGCCATCAAGCAGTTTTGTGCCATGGCCTTGAAGGGATCTCCTTGATACTAGAGTGGTTTTCGTCCTTGATGCACAGATGAGTTCCTCCAATGCTACAACCTTTACCAAGAAGAAATAATAAGATGGTGTAACATATCACATAGAGTGGCAAAAAAGTAGTCCTCCTTTGGATGAAGTATGGAAAGAAGTGTTATACCATCATAACTGGAAGTGACCACCCATTATGACCCATATCGCTTCTATTATCTAATTTTAAGCAATAGATATATCCCTTCACAACATCAACTAACAAATTTTGTTTTCCCATCAGATTGAGGAGGACTAAGAAGAAATACAAGCTAATAGGAAGTACCCAAGCATGAGAATAAATCACTGCAATACTTCCTAGTAAACTATAAGGTCCAGATCATCTTCACTACAATCTTTGGTGTCTCGTGTAGCTTCTAAACTCCTTGGTCCCATGAGGAAGGAATGTTACTACTGATGCTCTATAGCAACTAGCTTGTGAAAAGGGGACACATTACACATGAGAACAATTTTGTGATTCTATCCACCATCAACCATGATGACATATTCTCTTATGGTCGCAGGATTTAGGCAATCTTATGATGAAGTCAAATGGAAACCTTTTCCCAGCAAACTTGCTAGGAACAGAAAGACAGTTTTATGGAAGATCTGAGGACTCAATACTTTTTCAGCAGTTGAAATTGTTGTTGACAAGTAATGTATGCAAAGTTCTGCCATAAATTTTCTATTTTGGATATATCCTTTAATGCACCAGGAAGATGCGAAGGCAAACCCAAAGGTCGTCGGTTTGATTCGATGCATCTTAGTACTAAAAATAGAAAACATCATAGACTTCATCAGCCCTACAACACAAGTGTACATATAGGCCCAAAAAGCTAACTATTTTTTAGGGTGTACCCCAAAAAACAGCAATTCAATCTATCTTTATACCAAAAAAGCATTCCCTTTCCATACAATTTTTTCACACATGCTCAAATCATTCTAGAGAACAAGCATGACGTTTTGTGTAGTCCTGTCATTAAAAGATTTGGATCTTGCCTCCTCTAGGTTGAGCATCCTGTAAGATGGCATTTGTCACATAGTAGCAATGTTACAACTACTTGCATCTTCCACTGGACAGACCAATCCACGTAGCCAACCCAATTCTCCTTGCAATATTATTGGAGCCTAATATCCTGATCATATACAAACATCTTTGAGACCCAATTTTTTTTGTTCTTCAGATTGAGGAAACAGGATGTAATCCAAGAAGTATGTCAAAATATCATGATATGTAACCAGTGCAGAAAACCTTGGCATAATGAGTGTGTAATACCTAAGACTTGTTGAGTCTTAATTTGACTGCACTACTATGAATGAAGCACTAAGCAAACCTTCTCAGAAGTTAGATTCTCGAAGAAATTACCTTAACTTCGCAAATGCAATCTCAAAAATGCAATAGGCATGCCCTTCTGCCATCAGAACTTCAGGATCATTGCTAGACCCTAATACATCACTTGTTCAATCATGAATGTTTTGCAATACCATATGGAGTATGTCAAGACTAGAGTGGTGCATATGGCCTCTTGTAACTTACATATAAAAGGCCTTCTCATTGCTTCACTTCCAATCATCTCCAGTAAGGGCCCAATCCTTCATGGAATTGTAATATATGAGAAATGTTGTTGTACTTTTAGGAATGCATTTTACAGATTTCTACGATAAGCTAATTTTTATGCCTCAAACTTCTTAGCAGAGTTTTTGATAGGCTAGTATGTTGTTTGTGAACCTTTCACTCCATCATGGCAATGATCTTAATAGGATCCAATTCAACACCTTTATGAGAGACAATGCGACACAAATATTTAACCTTCTTGACTCCAAAAGAACACTTAGAGGGATTTAATCATGAAAAGTTGATGTTGTTAGAATTAGTTTCCAAAACCTTGATTTTCATGATGTAAGTATTTCCTCCATGTTTTTCTATAAATTAATATATCATTAAAGAACACTAAAACAAATTTTCTACAAGAATGGCTTCCCAACAAAAAATTCATCAAACTTTGAAATGCAGAAGGTGAATTTACCAGTCCAAAAGGAATTACGTCCAGAATGGTATCATAATGTTCTTCATGTGTGGATGCAAAAGTGAAGTTTTATGAACATCCTTCTCCTTGATTGGGCATTTGATGGTATCTGTGAATGAAGATCACAGCTTTTTAAAGTAAACAACACCATGTAACTCATCAAGAAAATCATAAATTAAAAGAATAGGAAACTTATCTTTGACTATGTACTTATTAAGTTCCCTATAATTGGGACACATGTGCCACATGTCCATATTTCTTATGCACCATCAGCATACTGGTCAGAAGAATAAGCACTTTGACTATGACGAATGATTCCTTCTTCCAACATATGCATTGTAAATCTTCTCAATCTCAGTCTTTTGCACATACGGGTACGTGTAAGGTTTGATGTTGGGTAGTTGGCTTCCTAGTACTAACTGAATAGCATGATCCTATGATCTCTCTTTGGAGGTAAACCACTTTGGCATATTCTCAAACACAACATAGAGTGTACATCTAACATTTCTTACATATCTGATGGTATAATGTCCTTAGAGCTTGATTCAACTCCAATGAAAATAGTTATGCCATGAAATCCCTCTGCACTATTTTTTAGCATTTTTGTGTATTGTGATGAGAGATCACTAGCTCATGGAGACTTTTCTCTTAAGCTTCTCTTAGCTCAATAATTCTTACTTTCATACTGAAATTTGCATCGCTCAATGCAATAGGTTGGAAGTTCATCTCAATGGTTCATACTAAGGTGGTAAGCCTTTAAAATCCTAACATAATGTTTCTCCTCCTGATATAAAGTTAAGGCAGACATGGGGATATTTGGTATGATAATATCCCAATGGATCAAGCTTAATGTTATGTCAATTTTCCAGAACAAGTAACAGTACCTCCATGCAGTAATCATTACTTGACATTCTAGGAGCTGGATAAATAAAATAGGTTTAGGTGCATTGATAACTTATGATTGATGAAGTTGTGAGTACTTCCTGAGTAAATGAGAACATTGGGGCCCTCTCTGGATTTGTATAACCTTCAATCTAAGTACACCTTGTGGGTTTTAGGGAGGTGATAATTCCTGAGATTGTCGATGGCAGCGAGATTGTTCACTGCGGATCTCCTGATTCGTCTAGCTCGACCATGAACCTCATGACTCTTCATCTACATCCTTCTTTTGATATTCACTAGGCCAAGTCAAACGCCATGAGGAACAACTTCTATATTCCAATACGGTTGCTATGATCATGGTACATATGTGGAATCTCAAAGTGGTAAAAGATGACCCAGTTGGACGGTTAACATCAAGTTTTATGAGTATATGACATCTAACTGAAGTCAAGTTGCGTGCATAGAGTAGAAAGCTAAGCAATCACGCTCTGACTATTCGTATTACCTGTCCCACAATCGAGTAATGCTTGGCTAATTCCGTAGATGTTCCATGTTCTTTGTTGTTCTCAAATTCTTAGAGGATTAAAAATACCTACCTAATGGATACAAGGGTAGATGAGGTTTGAGACCCCCAAGAAAGAGGTTGATTCAAGATTAACGTTCAGTCATAGTTTTCGTACGTACAGTATGAAAGGTTTCTGGAATTGATGAATCAACTGTTTATTGGCATATCTTTGTTCCAATCAGAGCTTCACACTTGTGATGAGGAGAGTGATGAATGGAGTGTCTCTCAGCACAGCTAGAAATATAGTGGAATTTCAACTCTTTATTGAAGATTGCCCCAAGCTTTCATTAAGACAAGTGCTTTTGCCTTTGATCACATAGAACATTGGTACTAGACATGTAAATTAGTTGCTTGAATCTTGGAAGGGTACAAACATGACATGGTCACATTTCGTTATAAGGGAATCTGATGTAGACCCTAATAAGTTTTCCATCTGGGTTACGCCAATTAAGCTGCATAGTTTCCATCAAAATTAACACATCTCCTTGTATTTTGGAAAGACATGTTACGGGCCTACAGAGTGTTTGTATTTGGATTAGGCATGCTCGAAGATCCACCCTGGCTCATTTGTCTATTACTTTGACTTGAAGATCCATCTTGGTTGATAGAAGTATGATTACCCACTATATGTGTATTGAATTTCTACATGAACTCCTCCAATTTTTTTCCAATCCTTTCCACATTGTCTTTACTAGCCACCCTAGACTCGAGGTCTCGCAGGTTAAACTCAAGTTGGCTTACCTTATGATCCGTCAAAGTAAACCCTAACCCTGATGAATCTGTAGTTACCTATTTTGACTCCAACTCCTCAACTATTATCTCATCTTTTTCTAGAGTTTTACCTAGAGTGATGGGATTATTTTTTTTCTCTTGTGGAAGGCCCTGCCATGATGCCCCAAATAGTAAGATTTAGGGATTAAGGTCAAATTTTAGGGTTTAGAATTTAGATAAGAGCTAGGCCAAATATAAACAAACTCAAACAAAAAAATCCTACTAATTTTTTATCCTCTTTCCGAAAATGTAAAGAACTTGGAAAAATTCCAGAATTTGCAACCTAGGGAGTGATTTTAAGAAAAAATCTAAATTTGTAATAACGTTTGAAAAATAAAGCAAAAAAGGCTGAAATTTTCAGGGAACCTTACTTGGAATGATTTGCAACTTTCGTAAAAAAATCTTCAACAAATTCACTTTGGTTCACAAGATGTAGAGGAAACAAAAAAATTAGGGTTTTTGCCCTAATTTTCGCCCAGATCAGAGCTCTGATACCACTTGTAATGCAATTACTCATATAAATATGATTATTAGCAGCAATAAAATGTAAAAGAACACAATATTTCAGTTAAATGATCTCAATATGCAAGCAGAATAGCTTAGCCACTTAGAGGGGGCAACCTCCAAACCATACAATAAGACTCAAATGCTCAATATGATGATCAAATACTACCTACTAACCCCTATTTATACTATTCCTATGCTATGGCCATCCCCAAGGTCGACCCACCAATGATAATATAACATATATGAAAGAGATATATATTGATAAACAATTATGATTGCCACAAGTCGGCTATATACATCAAATGTAAGATATATGATTAAGGGCGTAACATCGGTTAATGACCACCTCGAGAGATAGTTTAGTGTACAATTTTTCTAGCTTTCAATAAATGGGAGATTCCCCATCTTAAAGTGGAAGGAATTAGTCCTAAAAGCGTCGATGAAATCCCCATTTTGTCCTTGAAAAAATATTTTTCTAGCACATTGTAATTATGAATTTTTACACTTGTATTAATTTCAGTTTCATTGTTGGTGGGAAACACAATCGATGTATAAGAAGTACCTTTACCTTCTTTGGCATCTTTCACCCTTTGTGTCACTACTATTTTTAGTTCTTGGTTTAGCCCAGAAAATAGAAATAAGAGTGTGGAAAGCTGATGATTCCTTTTACTTATTTAAATCCAAGTTAGGGTTAGAACATGATGTATATTCAAATTATTAATTAAACATCAATATTGAGTCTTGACCACACATATAGAACATTAAAATATAGATCAATTAGAACACATTAGAAATAGAGTAAGACATGAGTATATGAGTGAACTTAGCTATCTAACTACTATGGAAGATGATTTGGGTATGAAAAAGGGATAAAATGGATAGAAATATCCTATAGGTGCTTCGTCCTTAACTCTGGAGATGCACTGTAGAAATTGACAAAACCATTCTCTTTGGACCAAATTGTTTGGTAATTTTATCTTATTGGATGATTTGGCCTAGGAAATAGACGATGCTATGTAAATTTCTAAACATGTGTGAGTGAATGAATTATGCTTTGATGTGAAATATTAGGTCTCGAAAATATGAGGAACCCTCTAAAACCAACCAATTTGACCCAAAATCCTAACCTAGGGTAAAACACTTACAAACATGTTAGTGATTGGGTTGAAGAGGGATTCATACACCATCTATGTTGACACTACTATGAAGAGGCCTCAAATCACACATAGCTCTCCACCTAAATGAGATGAATTTTTTTTCTAGGAAGAAGGAGATTTAGATTATGTGGGTTAATTCTCATTAACACACCAAAAAAATCTAGTTTAATATGAAATTGAATCGAGCATAAAAAAACAAATGGAGTTAATTAAATAAATTTCTTAGAAAAATATTATATTTGAATGAAATCATAAAAGTAAGGATTATAAACTAAACACAATACTTTATCATGATGACAATTTACATGGTTACCTTGTCCTCTATGCATGGTTCTAAAACAATTACTTTAGTGCAATCTTGTGTCTCTCCCTCCATCATTCGAGGTTGATACGAGAAATCCTCTAAGTAAGAACTTTGATGCTAAAGCTTATTATGATTATCATATATGTATAAGTCACTTTACAGATAGATGTCTTGAGCTACGACACATCATTCAGGATCTTATTGACTCTAATGCAATTTAATGAGATGGACCTACTAAATCTTCTAAGGCTACCAATCAAAATTCTTAGCTGAGAATATTTAATGATCGTAAGCATACTAATGAAACATTTACTTCGGAAGTTCATAACACTCATTGTGCATCCACTTGATGCTATGATTTGCACTTTTACTCGCACATCATCTTCTACACCAATCATTTCTTTTGATGATTCTAATCTAGATTATTCACTTATCTCTGACACATTATCTATTCTAGTATATATTCATTAGATTCATATTCAAGGTGTCTTGGTTATCCCACATAAAAAAGTTAATGTTTTTGCATGGCCATTACTTAAATCTCTTGGAATTCCTTTTGAGAGTCTCGCGTTTGATTCTAATCAACACTTTTGTGGCATCATGTTACACATTACAGTTGGGTTTGCCACCACACACGCTTCATTCTTGGTTTATAAATATGTTGCTACTGGAATATTACATCTCGGTCTCCCTTCGATATGTTCTCTTAGGGATGCTCCATTCATCATTGACATTCATCAATGTATAAAGTTTATTCATCAAAAAGTTTTCACTATTCAAAGTATTCCTTTTTGGGATATCTCTCATAGCATGCCTAGTTCTTCTACAATTTCTATCCCTTCTAGTGCATCTACATATGTCTATTGTCTCACATATTACTTCACATAACACTAGCCATCCTCGGTCTAATGATAGGCCTTTTATTGCACATGTGGATTCACATAGTTCTTAGTCTCATGATAGGCCTTTCATTGCACATGTTGCACCACATGGTTCTAATGCTTCTAGGTCTCCTCCTAGGCCTTCTTTTGCGTACATTGTCTCTAGCGGTTCACACTCTCACAAGACTTTACACAAATCTTCTAGCTTTACGGATCACTCCATAGTTTCTCACAGGTCTTCTAGGAATCCTCATTCTCCTAGTCCATTCTACAGGTAAAACACACACTCTACTCAATGCTCTACTATTTTTGGTTCTCCTCATAGGCCTTTTTCGACACATATCACCACCTTGGTTCTGCTTACATTTGAGTCAATTTCTATGACACATTAGAGGATTGGTCCTCCATCATCTTCGGTAGTCATTGCACATGCTCGTAGAGTTCTCGTGGGATAGCTCTAATTTTATCCCCCCTTGCTTCTTGGTGACACACTCTGTTTATATGTTCAACTTGACTATATTAAGGGAGCAGTTCCACACCTGAACCTCACTTTATGTGCACGGACACACATAAACCCAAATGCACGCATGTGCACGCATAGGCATAGGCACACACACAAGGTAAACCTTGCTTCCCATCTTTAGTTGCATACTCTATATCGACACTAAAGTACATTCAAAATCCAAAACCATTCAAATATTTGTAAAATTACAAAATTGGGACATGTTTTTATAGCAGGCATTGTTGGCACTTTACATTATACATGATGTCAATGCCTTTGTTTTGGTAGATAAGATTTATTCTTTACATACATACATTCACATGGTATATTGAGCATGATACAAGACATACACAAAGTGATATACGATTATAGGTTCTGGTCTCCCCTTTTCCCGGACTATTAACCTCTGGGGGCATCTACTTTTACATACTATATCCAGGGGCTATATTTTCATTATAGTTAATTTCTTTCCTCATTATAATTGGTTACATATATATTGTGTATTTGTTATCTTTTGGGCTAACAAGACTAAAACATGTGTCTTGTGTAACACTTACAAATATTACTTCACTAGCTCTTTTCTATCATATTCTATGTATTTAGATAAACATGTTTGTTCTACATGCTTTCTAGTTGTGTGTGTATGCTTGTTTTCTACTTTGATTGTGGCCTAAGGGCCTTGATTGTCTTGCAACATCATGCCTTGTTTGTGGTTATGTATCTCTTATTTGCAGGATCAAGGGCCTTGATTGTCTTGTGACACTGTGGGTTGTCCCATGTTTACAAGAATTTCATCTTTTGTGTGACACTGTTTGACATATTTGCACTTGTTTCTACATTATATGCACTTGTTTTTAACTAACATATGGTTTCTATCGATGTTCTTATTATTTTTTGGCATTAACATTGTTATTGTTATCATGCTTCTTGTTGTTGTTGCCCTCATTTTGTGTCATGGTTTATATCCTGTGAATCCCCCTTACAAGAACAATTTCTTCTTGGTGGCCACCACATCAGTCATTTCAAAGGTTATATACATAATTGTAGATACTAAGCTATGAGTGTATATCTTTTCTTTTGAGTCATGCACTCAAATTATTCTTCGCACATGACTCAAAAGAGGTGGAACACATCTAAGGTTTATTCTAAATTTCTACCAGATGCATGCATTATTTTGGGCACATACATGAAAAAGATGACAAAATACCTCAAATTGGACTGGGGCACAAAAAATCAACATAATTTATAGGGGTAAAAAACATACGTTCTGATTAGGACTCTATGAACAGTTCTGACCCTATTATATGGTTTTACCCAAGGAGCATTTTATTCAGATCTTTCAATAGTCTCAGGGTTTTCATCATTGTTACAACATTTTTATATGGTTTCTGTAGTGCCCACATTTTACGCACCCAAATTAACATTCCAAGGACATTATGAGCAAGGATAAATTTTCTCATTTGTCCACCTACATTTTCTTAAGTTTGTTCCTTGGTTGAAAATACAATTTGACCTTCTCAAGTTGGTTTCTTATACTTTATATAAATTTCCATAACTGACATACATATTTGGCATAAATCAAATTGCATACAACGTACTTAATTATCTTATTATTATGTCAAAATATTCTTCTCCAACGTTTATTTGATGTCTACAATTTTACCCTTACAACTCAAGCAAAAGTGACTTGATGTCCAAAACACAATAAAAGGATTTGACGGAGATTTAGATACAGGGCAGCTTTTCACCAAAAATATTTCTTGATTCACACTATATTTATTTCCCTACCATTGTTATTATAATTTGAAAACTTATTGAATTCCTATAAGATTTATATATATATACACACATATCTTTTGTTTTCTCAAATTTTGGTCGCACCAAGGTAACTTATATTCTTTGCAACGCATGATAAAGTTTAAATTAAGTTATAAGGACTCTAAGATTGACCTTAATCCTAATCTCCAATCTCATGTGCAGCATTTATATAATATGCTTTTACATCGCACCAAGATCTCATTCTTAGCATTGTTTTGAAATCAGGAGTTACATAAGCATTTGACTAACATCTTGAAGGGGTACATGACCAAAAGAATTGTAACTATACAGAAGAATGAACCACATTTAGATTTATCTAGCTTACATGAACCTCAACGTTCAAGAATTGTAACTAAAAACCACCAAGATACCAAGATGTTATTTTTATAGAAACAAAGGTAGCACCATTGAATCGTTCCTTCGAACAATGACTCATAAGGTGACTTCTAAGGTGGTCTTCAACACTCAACCTGGTGTCGGACCTGAAGACGGACATTCTTCTCACGATTACCAAAACTAGAAGGAAACCACATACTCTGGGTAGGTTAGACCATGTCATTCCTAAAATATGGGTTCATGACAATGTCACTAAACCTAATGACTATGACGGTAAACTCTGACTAGGGGTTTTATTTACCTAACCTAGGAGGTCTCATCAAGTGTAAAGTTTAAGGTCATTCTACGATTTTAAATTTCTTATATGGTAAAAAGGGATCACACATGCAGGAAAGCTATGCACGAGTATGTTATTAAGGTTGAGTGTTCCCACTAAAACTCTTTATTATGTTTGCAAGGTAAGAAGATAACCCAGTAGATTAATTTAATCATTTATTGAATACTGAGAAGGTACCACAATATCTTAACTTCAATTTCAAATTTACTTTATATAAATCAAACCCCCCCCCTTTTTTTTTCCATACACAACTAAGAAACAAATTGAACCAGTGATTAGATGCACATTTACTAAATATCCCTAAAACTAGCATATCATGCATATTAAAAAATTTCAATTATAACTTTTCTGTAACAAGAGACTACATTAGGCAGTTATTCATTTTACAATGACCTATAAAAGTTACAATAATAATAAATAATTTACACATCACCTTTTTTTTGTCGTCATTCTTCCATCCTGCAAAGCCCACGTGAACATGATATTAGCGATAAATCGCTGGCATGGCATCCACCCTAATCAATCATAATTATCATTTTTCAATTTCTCATTTACATCTAACAATAATTACAATTTACAATCGAAATAAAAAACAGTCTAGAAACATGTATTCATTGCATTTCATTTTTCTTCATTTTATAAACCCAGGAGAGAAAGAGAAAGGGAGAGACAGAAAACATCATTTTGTCAAAAGTTCTAATACACATAAAAAGTTTCATTATAGTGTTTTAAATAGTTATTTACGTGTGTTTAAACATTTTCAGGGGGATTTGGCAACCCTAAGAGGTCTGCAGCTTTCTACTTTTACATTTTCTCACCAGCTACAAAACGTACAAAACGGGCTCGAAGGCTAAGAAAATTCTTCCAAAGGTTATCTTCCGATGTGCACGCACATCACGATTAACTTTCTACGTGTCCCCAAATATACCAAGAGTTCATTGCAACTGACGGAATTGAAAAAGAGCACACGGTTTACGTTTGGCGGTTAGTTCTCTGGGGCCAGTGGTCGTAGTTCACCCAGTTGTAAAAAGATAAAAGCTAGCTTGAGTGGCCCATATCCAAAATGACGTTCAACGGATGCACACACAACGAGACTCTTCTTTCTAGTTCCCTTATATAAGGAGAATTTGTCAGAGTCAATGGGATGGAGAACTAGAAAACCATGTTCAAACGGCGACAAGTTTTTTGGAGTGACAAGACAAAATTGGACAAGTTTGACCTCGTCAAACTGCGACCTGAGGCCTACAAAATGGCTTCACCAAACTATCCCAAAAGGTTCTCTTTCCTATGCTGAATGTTCCATGCATTTTTCTAGTATAAACGCTAGAGTTTTGTGAAGACGGAACGTGATTTCTCTTTCCAGGTTTCAATTGGTGGTCACAAATGAAAGCCAACTTTCTAGTTTTAACAACTCTCTACTGTTGTAAACCGGTGTAACATGGCTCCTATAAGGGCATCAAAGGGATGTTATATGATCATTTTGGGTCAAACCAAAAATCAAGGAGACTCCTCGTATACCAAGGTACACGAATGAAACTTCACATCTTGTTTCCAGAGTTGCGAAGGGTACTTAGTGAGTCTCCGAAAATTACAAAATTTAACTATTTTAAGTAGGAAGGTCAACTTAATCAATGGAGAGTCAAATTTGTCTGTTCGATAAAACAATATTGAAGTGATCAAAAGGGAAGATTTTTCTAGATCATCTCGAAGTGAGGGTGATGGTTCATGGTTTAAAGTAGATGAGTTATAATGGCTTCGAGAGTTGCGACACGACACTTTATTGTTTTGCAATGAGTTGAAGAGACATTTAGCTGTATTAAAAATCTAATAACTTAATATTCTATTTGGTTGCAAAAGAGAACTAAAACACGAGAATTATGAGAGGTAAGGAAAGAAGAACCATGCCTAGAGAATGAAGTCGGTCGAAGCCACAGGCTTCAGTTCAACATCTTGCTTGGGCACTTCATCAACCAGTTCACGACCATCCTCAACTCCAGCATTTTGCATACACATCTACCAGGGAAGTTGTATTGCAAACAAAACATCTTGTTTTCTATGCCTTGATGGTTTTCCATGCTCTATTTTAAAGCTCTTATTTTTGCACATGCGGGGAGGATGCTGACAAAGGTCGAGGAACTTCACTTCCAAGTTTTATCTTACATGCCTCGTTTATGTCTATCTTACGAATGGTTGTACCAGGTCCCTTGATACAAAGAAGTGCAATAACCACATTCCTGAAAGGATCCAAGTCTTTTTTCCCCAAAGAAGATAAAAATTATACACTATTAACATTTGTAGCAACTTGATCCATAACACTTTTTAACTCAGGTTTAGGTGCAGATGCCCCCTTTGAAGTAGCTACAACAGCTGCAACTGCCCTTGGATTTAGTTTTTGAGCAAATAAGTTTTCTTAGAATCTCTTTGGGAAGTTTTAGCTCTTCCAATTGTTCATGGCGCACTAAACGATTCTTATTGAATAAGAGAAGGATATAGTCCCTAACTTTGGATATTTCTCCACTGTAACGAAGTGGACTAGCTGGTACCCAACACCCCTAGACAAGAAGTGCATATAGCTGAAGTATATCGAGTACTTCTTAGTCTGTCGAGTCAGCAGGAACAAGCCACATGAGGCGTTCAAACTGTAGAACTTGAACACATCCCTTTGAGAGTAACACTTCAAACCGTTGTTCTAGTGGTAATGTATCCAAGAAAATTCTCGAGAATCCTTAATTTATGTTTTCTTCATTGGGTTTTGCCTCATTTAAACTGGCATTTTTCCTCCCTGGTACTAGTGTATTGACATAATTATATGGGTTCATGCTAAATGGTATCTGGAAATTTTTAACTGCAACCATTTGTTGTCGAATCCCGTTTGTCGCAGGGCTATCACTACCATCCACCTCCAATGGAATCCAAGTTTGTGCCTCATCTAGATGCTTGATATATGCATGCAACTATAGCCTCATTTTCTCCTGCAGTTCTGTCTCTTTCTTCAACTCAACCTTCAAATAGTAGTGCCCCTGTCTACTAGCAAAATGTGGGAGAAAGAATTATCTAAAACACGTGCTAGAAGGAATATGGTTTTGAAATAGCACAACTGTAGACTGTGCACAAACCATCTAGTTTTAGTCTGCACAAAACAAAACACCACTAAAATAGTGAAAACGACCCCCCCACCAAACACACGCCATGCCAAGCACACTCCAGCAGTTGGGTTAGACATTTTAATGAGAAGGCGGCTAGAAAGGAAAACCAAGGACAAAAAGGCAGCCATTAAACTCCACGCACCCACTTTTTGGGAACCAAGGAAACAAGGAATCCCATATTTCCACGCTAAGCAGAGGAAAAATTGACCATACATATTTACAATTTCAATGGGTGAGAAACGTCAAATAGCAATAACTTGTGACAAAAGCATGTGTAGGGCCTAGAAAGGCTTAATTAATTCAAAATAAGATTTTATTATTAATATACACATATAAAAATGTAATTGATACCCATTCATTTATTAATTATTTTTATTATGTTTTAAAACGCCCTCACACCTAAAAGGGATTCGAATAATCCTTTAGGATCTAAACGATAGGGACAAAACAAAATCACTTAATCGATAGCCCAAGCATAAGAGTGATCAACAGGTAAGCTCAACAATTTGAAGCCCCTAATGTTTAACAGAAATGCAACAACATTCGACACTTAGCAACACGGACGTCGAAGAAGAAAAAGAGCATTTTTAGTAGATGAATATTCAAATATATTTAATAGAATATCCTTAAAATTTTAGGATTTAGGATTGGTTCTCAAATCCTTCCAATGTAGTGACAATAATTATTATTTACTTTTAACTAATCCCCTCTTATTGATTATTAAAGAGATGTAAAAAAAATCAGGGTTTCATCCTTAGTTAAGTTATCTATTAGATATATTTAATCTATATATAAATAAGTATTTGATTTGTCCCTTAACATTATGACACATTTGCATATCTAGGTAGGGGGAGATTTATTAGTAAATGTTTATTTTATTGTTTGCATTACATTTTTGTGTTACTCGATTGGTTGATTGTATGTTGGTTGAAGGAATTAAATATTAAAGTTAAGGTAAATCTTGATCCATCTTATTTGATTGTTCCCATCTCAGAAAATAACTCAAGATCATATGGATACTTGTCTACTTTATATATCTTCACTGTTTTATGATATGAATATCTAACCAATCCTAATATGACTCAGTCACGGTTTTTGTTGAAAATAACAATATATCAAAGTGTTTTCTTTTCTTCTATAATTGGTTGTATCTATGTATCTTAGTGTAGACACTAATAGTTTTTTAATCTATCCTTGGTATACTAATAATCTAGACATTGCAAAAATGCATATACAAATAAAGGTCTAACAATCACGGGGTAAGTCCTTGCACATCTTGGTAGCCCTTTGATTAAATGTTTATATTTTCACAAATCTATGTACTCCATCAGTTTATGACATTTTACCAATGCATAAAATATTTTACCCTATGGGATATCTAGGGCTTCCAAAAACACCATGAAGTCAAAATTATCTTGTAGGGTGGAGCCTGATCCAATAACGCTCAGTTTCGGTCAAGATGTTGAAGTATATCCTGAGATAATGATTGAAAGGGGGATTTAACCATTCCATGACATTAGGTTTAGGGTCATGATTTCCATCTTTTTCAGCATTCTTGTAAAGAACTCAAATAACATAAGATTGGTCGACCTTACAGGAACAAATAATTTATCATCACAGAGGAGCATGATGTCTACTATCACGGGTAAATCATGCCAAAGGTATGTGGTAACCTGACAAGAATAAGATACTGATAGTAAAATCAAGCACATAAGACAAATTTAATATCCCTAAACTATGAAGAGTTCCTCATGCTCATGTCATTAAAGTAGGACCCTATACAGGATTCTCTACCAAATCCTCCTTAACAAGGTCAATATTGTGTTAATGAATCTACCTTCATAATCTGACAGGTCAATTTAAAGTTACCTTTTCCTACTTTCATTTAAAAAAGTCTAAATCACTTCAAGAAGAACATGTGGTCAAAGTCATGGTTTTCTATTTTTTCTTCTTCATTCCCTATAAATCTTGGTGAGATTTGGCTACATGATAAGAAATGGTCCCAACCCTCTCACCACGATGTCATACTTATTCTATAAGCACTTTGATTTAATAATTGTGACATACTTATCTAGTGCACAAGGGTCTCCCTCCTCCTACCTAACTCTTATTAAGGATACCCCCTTGCACTACAAGGCCTATGATTAGTCCCTACATCAAAATCCTCCTACTTAAGCCATGCTGAAGGTGAGAGAAGAAGAACTACTACTCTTATCGATGCATATACTATGGGTGCATACTGAAGCACTCATGCTATTATGTAAACCCAAATTGGCAAAAAATTCCAAGATCGTACAATATGGACTTAGCACAATGATATGCTAACTTGGCTCATGACCGAGTCGCACAAATTTTTGACCAGGTTCTGAAATTCAGGGGATGTAAATTCAGCCATTGAAGCATCTGGAAACAAGGATGATCATATTGGTAGAGGAGATGGAAGATCATAATCAACACTCATTGAAAAAGAACATGGAAAAATCAGCAAAATGTATTTTGTGACTCTTATTTCTGGCATTTGCTTAAGGGAATAGTCACTTTGGAAAGCTTTAATCTCCATTTGTGCTTGTCTAATTTCTGGAGAGTTAAACAAAGGAAAATTAAAATATAAGAATGATACTTATATTAAAGACATCAAGGATAAATGGGAGATCTTCAAGAAGAACTTATCCAAGATCATGAAATATATGCTAGTGACTGGGATTGTCTTGATATTTGTATTGTCTAAATATTTTTCTCTATGTTTGTAGTTTTTTTGTGGGTACTATTGTGGTCTTGTTATGGTTTATTTGTTGTTATGTTTTGGTTATATAATACTCTTCGATGCTTCTTCGCGTGATCCAGGCAGTAATTATAGTGGCGTAACTTCCAGAGACCATAACTTTTGCACCGTAGCTCCGATTGACTCCGTTCAAAAGGCAACGGAAAGCTTGGAATGCGTAGAATGTGATGAGAAGGTGCGGAACTCTGTTTGGCAATGTTTGACCCCCGAAATCCATGTTTAAGGGGCCCAAATTGTGATTTTTGTACTGCTGTCTAAAAATAGTAAATTCTAAAAATAGTATGTTTCGCAAAATTAGTGCACATGTAAGTCTTGGAAGATGAAACACCTCGTCTCCCTCGAGACTGGTGACCTTCCACATCTTTCTAGGTGTCCTTTCGTATTTATAAAATTGTTATAAATACATATGTAACCGGAAGAAGAGATAGACATCTCTTGGCAGAGATAATTGATGTATTTTGAAGTCTTTGAGTAATTTACATCTCTTTTCAGAGATAGTTGTTTTGCAATTCATTTGGCACATTTGTTAATCTGTTCCTTAAGTCTGAAACCCCTCGGTTTTGGATCATTACAAGAGGTTTTGAAGAGATTCTTTCATTGTGAAAGATTGCTTTTTCTATTTACTAGCTTTAACAAGACTCTCATCATCATGAGGATTTCTCCATTTTTTTGTCTCTTCTATATGCTTAATCGGTGTAATACTCTCATCATATATTAGTGGGACATGCACACTTGCATAATTTCTCTTATGCCCATCGTTATATGTGTTGAAACTCAAAATTTCTACGTCCATTCTCTTGCACCTAAATTATGTACATATGAATCCATCTCCATGGTCATGTATATGATCCTCTACCCAGTCCCCCCTACCTCTCCACACACCATCATTATATTGAGATGTGCCATCTTCACCTTCTTTCATAGTTTTTCCTTTGCTATCACTTTTCCATAACCACAGACAAACCTTCCCATGCCTTACACTACTCTTTGTTTTCCTACATAACATTTCTTCCTTCATTATACACTAATACTTATTTTTGATAGAATGTGAGATATTCCGAATTCACAATGGATTGATTTGCATAATCCATTAACATAAGGTGAGATATTCTATGCACAATATATTCATATAACATCAAATCTTATCTGTGTAACCATAAACATGACCCACTTTGATAGTGAGCCTATAAAATTCTTTAGTGTAATATTTTTCACCAATTAATTCTATCACATTTTTTGTAATTTCTTAAACAATTCCACTTGGTAATCCACATGTAAGAATTTTTATTTCAACTGCATAATCAATCTATACCAACTTTTTATTGTATCTTTAAATCTATTCACTCTTTTAATCCTGTTGTATCCCCAAAAAATTTCCTTCAATATCTATAACTTTTGAGTCTTAGATGTTGTCCTTGTCAAGGATCTGATTATAAATTTCTTGTCTAGAGCCTTCAAGTTGCAAATCAACAGACATTGCCCTTGAAAATTTTGGCCCATGTGCATGATAAAGGGAAATAAAATTAGGAATCTATGAGGTCGCATGCATTTCAAGGGGAAGATATCACCATGTGATCGATATCAAAGATGGCCATAAGTGCTAGATAAGAATATGTTATGTCAAGACCTTGCAAATTGACTGCACATGTGCACATGAGCCCACATGCATCCCAAACCAAAGTTCACAAACACACAAGGAGTAACACTCAATGAAATCATGTATCCCATATGTGCATGTGAGGATAAAATATAGTTAGAGAGAGGAAACTAAGTTATATAAAAATCAAGGCGTGAAGTGTGAGTTTAAAAAACTCATCGACACGCATGTGGTAAGAGGGATCCTAAGTGAAAGACATAATAGCCACACACATGTGCATGAGAGGACACAAGGAAATAAGTCAAGATGATACACCTGAATCACACCCTCAACACACACTGAAAAAAAAAACCCCAATGCTGCTTCACTATAATGCTTACAAAACCTAGGGTCAAGATCAAACACAAAGTATGTGTTAGAGAGTGCATGGAAGAAAAAATTGTATGCACTCACTATTATAACACATGTGAACCATACTGACATATAAAAAGGTAGGGGATGTGATTATAGAAAATAAACTCAGAATAAACCCCACATTTCTCTTACCCACAAGTGAGACTTGAAAAATGGGTACCAATGGAGTTGTAGGGTAAGGTGTTAAAGCACACAACTATGTTTATCTGCACCACTTAAAAAATCATACATTTTCACACCCCCCACACATGTACACTTTGTTCTCAAACCCTAATCACCAAAAATGGTCATATAATCAATCATCGGCCATTGCATTCATTATTATCTCCAATCTCCTACATGAGACTTCATTCACTCAGTTCCCGCTCCACTCTTCTACAACGAATAACCCTTAAGGTAAGTTATTTTTATGTTTATTTGTTAGAATCCTATCCCCTCTCTATCATATTGTGTGGCAAAGCCTTGACAAATTTTCTTAGATTTTCTAAAATTTACTTTATACATTTTTAGGCTTCATAGGTCATTCTCCCGTTGCATTTTTCTAGCTTTATGAGTAATGTTGGGGTCTAGGGTTGACATGTTAGAGATTATGTGTTGGCAAGAATAACCATTCCTACATTGTTCTATAGGTCAATGTTGTGGCTGATCGTCTCACCCTAAGCACAATACAAGCAAAAAATAACCTTGGTGTTGTAGAGTGACATGAAAGAGGCAATCAAATAGATGACTGCACAAGATGGATGAGATCCAAACATACAACATATAACTACACACCATCCATACATATTAATACATTCATGTAAAAATGTACTCATGACCCTCACTTCCCATTATATTTCATAACAAAAATATAATTATACAATTACACATAGAATACATGCAAACTTCTAGTACAATAACAATTTGTATAAATCCAAGAAAATAAAATCACTACATTGTCTCTTCCATTAATCCCTTGAACCAAACTTCCCCTCAAATCCAGTGCTTATATCCTTGCACATGTGCCCCTCCAGGGTCTTTGTAACACCCTGTCAGGCGAGTTCCTATTAATCTCTCAAAATTCGGACCTCTCTCTTACTAGTTATAGATTTTATAGGTACTCAAATATCCCACAAAGATGTTTATGTGATCCCAAATATTCCCATGCTTTTTTGGTGCTTATTTGTTACACATTACCTTTATTAGTTAGAACCTAGTTGTCATGCACTATCCACCTCTTGTGATCCTTGATCATCCTCCAACATTTCATTCTGGTGCTTTCCAATGTTCCTTAGACATCTATATTTCTAATGAAGAATGAATGTAATTCACACGTGTGTTTTTTCTTTGAATGTATTACCCATGCAACAATATTAAAGGTGATCCCACAAATTACGCTATCAACATGTCCCCATATCAAAATACTTGTTCATCCTTGAATAAAATTTTGCACTCAAGATCTCTGAAAAAATGCTAAATAATGTGTATTTTTGTAAACTATCAAAATAATAAAGAATAATTAGTTGGTTGTCCTCTGTATACACATTAAGCTTAGAATCAACAATTCTACTTGACTTTTGTATCTCCATCTCTTGGCTCGGTCAATTCTATTGCCTTTTCTTGCACAGTCATGTAAAACCCCTACCACTGTCTCAAGGCATCTTGTGTCTCTTCCTATAGCTCCCACAAAACTTATACCATTGGTTACCTTCTCAAGATCCATCTCATTCTATAAAAATTTTCAATTGTTGTCCAAATCTCTGTAAACCTCTATCACAAATTCCTTTATTTCTTCACAATCCTCATGTTGTTGCTCCACAAATGCTCAAGGATCATCTCAACATCATTGATCTATTTATTCAACTACGCCCCTTTGTTACACACTTCTTTCAACAAGACTCAATGTTTCTACATATATTCTATCTTTAGTATCTTCTCCCAACGGTGTTGTACTTCCAATTTCATCTCTACAAACCTACTTTCCACACACCTCTTAAAAAGTGAACCGAATCATTATTATCTTTTCCTATTTCACACAAATTTATATACTCACAACTTCATCCAAGGTATTCTTGATTTTAATCCCCAATTAGCAATTTGGTCTTCCACAATTCCATATTCATCACCTATTTCTTCCAAAATATTTCTAGTGCAAAAGATAATTGCTTTATAGGATCATATGTAATTGCAAAAGTATTGAACATGATTTACTTCTTTTCCACAATGATTACACATCACTCCACTTTATTTTTCAACCAATGTAATGTGTCATTTTTACCTTTAGAGCATTCTTATCTTCTAAGGGCTCAACCAAAGTAGCCATTAGATTCCACATCCATTTGTTCATACTTTTCAATCATCTCAGTCATATCTCATGTGACCATGACCATGGTTTGTACTTTTCTAATTGGAAGTCTAGACGGATCATAAATCTAGATTGGAAATGTAGACACTCATTTTGGTAATTCATGTCTTGCAACAACACAAATTGTACAATACTCTTGCATTAGTCCACACTTGCTCAATTTTTGCCAATCACGTTATCCCTCTCTATATCTTTTTCATCCTTACTTGCACTCACAACCTAGTTGTTTGCATAACAATCATTTTACTCCATCAAATCAGACTATACCCTTGCACATTGCAATTCCAATTACCAGATCATTTACACATGCGTCTAAGACCAAATCACTTAGAAAGGGCCATAACATCCATACACTATGGACCCACCTAGCCGCTTTGGCCCCTTTCGCTCAAACGACAATTTTTATTTATTTCAATCTCTTTGGTACACTTTTAGTTGGCATTTTCCATGTTTTCATGACCCAAAACATATATCAACAAGTTATTTATCTCCCATTGAGGAGGGCATTCTATATACTTGACTCCTAACATTCCAATGAGCAAACACTAAGAGCAATAAAAAGAAAAGCTATTCCAAGACTCACTTGAGCTCCACATACTCATTCTAGGGCAGTCATCCATTCAGATCTACAAATACAAAAGACACATTATCAAAGTCAAGTCAAACTAGGGCAAAGGTCAAGTACAATCACATTGTTGCAAGATCATGATTATCAATATAGTTGCATATATTCTAGATATCACATGCTAGGTGAGAAAGATGTGTGGTTTGCGACCTCTTCAAAGTAGTGGCGATGTTGTTGGTGCATAGGGGTGCCCATAACCCAACTAATGTTTGTTTTGCAGGACTGTCTCACCATTTAGGATTTTGAAGGTTCAATCAGTTGCACAACGAGCATCGCACATTGTTAAAGGTCCAAATTACAGACATGAGCAAATCAGGAAGCAGTGTGCAAACCTAGAAAGTTGTGGGAGATGAAAGTGTAGAGGGACAAGGGTGTACAGAAAGGGCCATAACGAGGGTACGCTTTGGGCCATGTCATACACTTTGGTCTAGACAACTATTTAGGACACAATTTCAACAACGAAGCTCTGTCAAATCATTTCCATCCTTTTCTAGTGATCAGATCAACCCAAATCAACACACAATCCATGATATAAGCTAAGCCCTCTTCTCCTTCTCATTGCTAGTGCATTGTTTCATTAACTATCATTGTTTAGCTTTGTTTAATGATTATTCGTAATATTATTGTAATAAGCTTTGGAAACTGATTGATTATGATAATCTACAATCTATTGCCACCCCCCTATAAGGATTAACCATTTAGGTTAAATCAGATATCTAATAAGTGGACCATGCACCTCATGATATTCACAGTAGATATCAAACCATGTCATCTAGAGCTGAGAATTGTACATTGAAGAAAAGCTAAACAACCGTTGAGCATCACCAGTTTCTCCTGAGATTCATTCACTTTATCCCACATTCGTTGAATTACTGGTGGAGCTTTTCCTAAAAATTATAGAAAGCACAAGCAAAAGCATAGTGTCATGTTCGCGCGACAAGTCACAAAATGTCATGAATCGATCAAAATTACGGGATAAGAGAAGTTACTGTTGATGCAAAATCACAACACCCTTGGATGCAGATCAAGTTTCTAGGTTGATCACTTAGGCATCCAGTGTGATTGCATAACATTGAATCCTTTCTCCAAGTGTGGGACTTGAAAAATGAGAAAGGATTCTCCAGAGAAAGGCTGGTTCCTATTCCTCTGTTCAGATGCACCAATGAAACGCAGAGGCTTACCCAAAAACCTAAACTAACTACCAAGGAGACAGGGAGAGAGAAGTGCATATAAATAAACCTAAGCTAAGGGGGTGATGCACCGATGAATTAAGAACATAAGTTTTGCAAAAATAAACACAGACCATATAGATGCAATACCACACCATGCACAGGTAACCGAAATGCAATGAGAGATCAAAATGACAACAATGAATACATGAGAGGATTTAAATTTAATCACAGACATATATATTGCTCAAAGGGTCGATTCAATACATTGCAATGGCCAAGAGGCACAATGGCATTACAGTCCATGTGGGAGGTTTGAAAACTCCACGAATTCTCTTGCAAGCAGGAGAGAAGGGAGGGGTTGCAAAACAAAAATGTCCAACATTAGAAAGAAGCCCCTCCTTACAATTTATAGGAAGAATGAGAGAGAAAAGAGAGAGGAATTCGAAAAAATGCCCCAACCACCTCCAGAATGCACTTAACTCATCTCATCATGGCAGAAGCGGCGGATCATGTCAAAACGGCGGGCTGCCTAACAGAAGCGGCGAACTGTCTGCTGCATTAAAGTTGTTCGTTGAAGCATTACTTCTGCTTATTATTTCGTGTCAGAGGCGTCTTCTTGATTTTCTCTCTCCAAACTGAACCAAAATGCAAGATTGACCCTGGAAACGTGTAGAGAATCTCACAAGCTTTCCGTTGATATAAAGAACGCGCAAATCTGAGCTCTGGATCGAAAGTTATGTCGATCTGAAGATTTAGGGCACGGAACAGGCGAAAACGGATTTTTTGAATTTCTTCCCGCGCTCTGCCACCTGGATGACACGTGGCAAGCTCTGATTCGCTGAATGATTCTCTCTCCTCTGCTTTTCGGCGGGCTTTCCTTTGAAATCTCCTTGTGGGCCCTAGCTAGGACACGTGGCATTATTTCATTGGTTGGATCGGTGCTCGAAAACTCGCCCTTTGACTTTTTGACTTTTCTCTTGTGAGGACACGTGGCAGCTTCTGATTAGTCCGCGGGCCTGCCAGCTCTTTCGCGCCCTTCACGTCTTTTTGTCCCGGATGTCCCAAACCGTTTGGGACAAAAACCTCCGATCCGCCCGAAATGGGCTTCCTTGTCCCTCATTTGGCCGATGACACGTGGCGCAATTTTATTGGCTTTCGGCTTTTTCGGCGATCCGCGTCCCGCCCGTCCCTTTGTCCCATTTTGCTCAGTGCTCCTTGTGTTGATTTCGGGCGAACCGGTTGGTTCGCGTCCATTTGTCCCGCTTGTCCCATTTTGCTTTGGACTGTCTGACCCTTTTTCGCCCGGTTCGGCCGGTTCGCGCCTTTTTGGCCCGCTTGTCCCACAGGCGTCCCTCTCAGCAGTTAGCCAATTTTTTCTCTCTTTCCGCCGGATCGGCTTTTCGCGCCCGCCGCGTACTTTTGTCCCAGATGTCCCGATTGCTCCTTGGGCCGCCTGGAGGCTTTTCGGTCGATCCGCGCATTTCTGTTCCAAATGTCCCTATTGCTCCTACGACTAGGACTTAGCCGATTTTCACGATTTTTCCTGGATCAACCTATTTGCCTTTCTGCAACTTTTGATGCATGTTATCGAAATTTACCCTGGGGGGTGAAATTTTGACAACAGTTACATTTGGTGAGGTGATGCGCTTCGTATGTGCGTCATAATCAGATTGAAGCTTTGCTAACCATAGAGATAAACATTTGATCTAAGTTGAAACATCTACCAAATATGTGATGGGCAGATAAGCTTCCAATCCTTCCCTCAAAATCAAATGCGTAACTAATTTTGCATGCTTTACAAAATATAACAAATTGTCATTGCCTAGATTTACCATGGAGATGACGAAGAACTAAACATAAATCATCTTAACTCATCAATATTTAATACTTAGATCTTATAACCTAGTTCATTGCTCGGAGCTTTCCATAAGTTGAATGCGGAAGTAATCTAAGCATTCTAGAGATTCAAATGGTAAGAAAACATCATACATTTTGGTCAAAGATTAGAAAGACACATACTTGGAGGAATATGAGTAAAATGTAAATTCTCAATATCCAATTGTGAAAGTGTTGCTAGTACAGTCTTTTCTTTTTGTTAGCAACACAAACAAAATCATCACATTTTAATTGTAACATTAATATGATATTTGTTGACCATAAGGAGTATGCTACTCTTAATGTCCCAATGACACTACAAAATATATTTTAGTCCTACTACTATGTTAGTCCTTTTATTGGTTAATATTTCTCCTAAGTATTTTAGTTACAAGCAATATTCCAGTTTAAACATAGCATGTAGGGATTCAACACATATAATTGTATTTTTGCTTACCATCATGTATACAAAAATGATAATAATCCGAGTGTTCTTTGACTTGGAGTTGGGAGAAAGAGAATTATTATAATAAAAGACAAAGCTTTAAAGCAATTATGGTCAGAAACATTAAGTCTTGTAGAACTGGTATCATTGGCCATGGTCAATAAATAATGTCTTGCAGAATCGTTATCCAGCTAATGTCATTGGCTGGGCCAATGACGTCAATTAAGTCAGAGTCTTTAGGTTATATATCCCTATTTATAAGCATCACTATTGTCATTTCATTTCGAATATATATCTTCATACAATCTACTTTTCCTTTTCTCACAAATTTGTGCTTAAGGTTTAAGAGGTTTTAGGGTTTAATGGGGCCTACACATTAGTCACCACTAAAGCATTGGTTACTAGGAGAAGTCAAGAAAAGGGGCTTTTGAATAAGGTCTACCTAAATCTTTGGAGTCACCTACTTTGGTCTATTTAGGTCTTTGTCCTATCCTTTTTAGTCTCCACCCACAAAAGACTCCCACAAGCTGCTACAAGCCGAAGAGGAATATTAATGCATTGATAGTGTCCCCCAAAGTAAGTATGTATATCCCAATTCTCTTTCCTTTACTTGGTCAATGATTGTATGTGCATGTCATGTATTGGATGGAATAGCGTAACATGTTCTTATCTCTTACACTATAGATCTTTATATTACAGCTCTTGCTTAGCAGCAAATACCATCTTACATCCGTTAAATTATGATTGCTCTTATTATCTTTAGCTCTTGCTTAGGCCTAGAGGCCATTGTTAGAATCTAATTAGAGCCCGTATCTTTGATATTGACTGTGGATTACCCTCTTCTAAATGCAGTTAAAACCATCATACTTATGCCCCTTCAGTTATATCTTGCTTGCGTGTTGGCTCTAGTATGGTCTTTTACCTATATCCTAATTTAGAGAGAGGATTCCTATATTGACCATCTCAGCATACGTACATTGTCATGAATTCGATGTGAATCCTATTTCATTGTTGATTCGGTCATTCATGTTTCTCTTCCTAGCTTCTTAGTGTTAACAATTTGTCTAGTATACCTTGCCAAATTTCTTTTCCCCCTTTAGAAACCCTAAAGATTATATTTCACTTCTTAGAATGGAATATATCTTGAATACTCAAGTGGAGGAGTTTGAATGGACTCCTTTCCAAAGTCAACCATACTCCCACATGGATTGCAACTGGAGAAGTGAAATTTGAATGCAATTACTTGCAAAATGATTTCTTTTGCTTCAGGAAGCTAAACAGTTTAAAACTGGGGATTATTCAAATTTCACTGTTATCCTTATTGCTTGAATTAAGTTGTAATTTTGAAACATCTATTCCAAATAAAAAATAAAAAATAAGCCAGATTCCATGTTATTAAAAATTCCATACCAATTCACCCACAAACCAATATTTATGGAGTATTCTTTAGTTCATTACAAACTGTAAGTACGCTCTTTCTTGTGGCGATTTCATTTTACAAGGAATATTTAACAATACAAAGTAATATTCTGATTCACAGGCCTAACATTACATTAAGAATTCTTCAATATTGAATATCTGTAGGAAATAGATTAATTTACTGGTAGAGATAGGACGGGAACATCTCAGCTAAAATGCATGCCTCCACCTAAGCCGTGTATTAGACAAAAAAGGAACTCTCCTGTATTCATGGAATACCTTTTCAAATTTTCATTTGTCAGTACGATACTGGAATTTAGTGAGAAGATGGACCATGCACCTCATGATATTCGTAGAAGATATCAAACCATGTCATTTAGAGATGAGAATTGTAGATTGAAGAAAAGCTAAACGACTGTTGAGCATCATCAGTTTTTCCTGAGCTTCATTCGCTTTATCCCGCACTCGTTGAACAACTGCTGGTGGAGCTTTCCCTAAAAACTATAGAAAGTACAAGCAAAAGCATAATGTCATGTTCGTGTGACAGGTCACTGCATGTCATGAATCGATCAAAATTATGGGATAAGAGAAGTTACATTTGGCGAGGTGAGGCTCTTTGTATGTGCGTCATACTCAGACTGAAGCTTTGCTAACCGCTTAGATACACGTTTAATCTCAGTTGAAACATCTATCATATCTGTGATGGGCAGGTAAGCTTCCAATCCTTCCCTCACAATCAGATGCACGGCTAATTTTGCATGCTCTACAAAATTGAACTTGCTGTCAGTGCCTAGATTTACCATGGAGATGAGGAAAAACTAAACATAAATCATCTTAACTCAGCAATATTTAATACTTAGATCTTATAACCCAGCTCATTGCTTGAAGGTTCCATAAGTTGAATGCGAAATTAATATAAGCATTCTGGAGATTCAAATGGTAAGAAAGCATCATATATTTTGGCCAAAGCTTAGAAGCTAGGCATACCTGGAGGAATATGAGTAAAATGTAAATTCTCAATATCCAATCGTGAAAGTGCTGCTAGTACAGTCTTTTCTTTCTGTTAGCAACGCAAACAGAATCATCATATTTTAATCATAACATTAATATGATATTTGTTGACCATAAGGAATGACACCACAAAATATATTTTAGTCCTAGTATTATGTTAGTCCTTTTATTGGTTAATATTTCTCCGAACTATCTTAGTTACAAACAACATTCCGTTTTAAACATAGCATGTAGGGATTCAACACATATAATCGTATTTTTTCTTACCAACATGTATACAAAAAGGATAATAATCTGAGTGTTTTTTGAACTGAGAGAAAGAGAATTCTTATAATAGGAAACAGGAAGCTTTCAAGCATTTATGGTCAGAATTTAGAAACATGAAGTCAACAATGTACCAGTGAAGTTTATGCTCTTCGAGTCAAACTTCAGCAATTGAAATCAGAGTGAGCGACATCTTCACACTCACATCCAAATGAAACTTCCGTTCTAAGGATGCTTTCCTATTCCCCTCCTCCCTGTTCTTTACTGATTTGTATGAGTGTTGTCTGATCGGCGATGGGGCTCTGACTTGTCAAAAGGGGGTATAATGTAGACTACCTTTCTCAATAAATGTAATTGTTGTTATGATTATGATGTGTTATTTGTTGGCATTTGGTGACGAACTACATGTTCAGTTTAGCAGTTGTGTTAACTACCAATTGTTGTATATTGGCTTTCAAATAGCATGTTACATGTAATGGTAAGGGTGCTTGTATCATGTCCTCTCTGCTGCACTATTGCGCTGAGTACTTCCTTTTGTTAATGAGAAGTTATTGTTACAGTCATTCTTGTCTATACTTTATGGTATGCGATATTATCTGTGACTGTTCTTGGTAGTGTAGTTTCTCTATAAACAAATATTTCATTGTTTGCACATAAATTTATACATCATGATGTCCTCTACGTATTTTATACAAGTTATGCTTTGCCTATCATTTCCGATTGTCTAATGATATACTATCTTAGTCTACTTTGACAGAGTGGAACTCACACAAATGTAATCCTGTATCTCAGGTGCTGCAACTATAGTTGCTGAAATCCGCTGTGCAGGCTCTACAGAATATTCTGCTCTGGCATTACGAATAGCTCTAATCTGTCAAATACATCTGGGCCTAATAAGCAAATAGACTACCCAACAAAGATGCAAGAAAAAATGAAGTAAATCAAGTAATTTTTGCATAATATTTTAGTCAACATTTTCATGGATTAAAACATCACCAATGCTTGAAGATTTTCAAATTTTTCTACAGCCTTTGCATCTCTCGGAAGCAATATTTTAGGCCATTCTGCCACAATAAGAGCCGAGTTTCTTGCAGGCAATGCCTGCATGAAAGAATTGTTGAAGAAAAAAAGTTAGAAATAAAAACATATCATTTCAAAATTCAACTTTTCTCTGTATCAGTATTTGTTGCATGCAGCGTAGTCAAGAAGTTTCCTTAGGGATTGAAAAGTAGAAAATTCAGGTAGTAGTTCACACCACCAAATACAATAAAAATAAATTGAAATATAATTTGCAGAAGAATGATATGATACAAGATTAAAATAAGCTTTTTTAAACATAGATAGCAACAATGTTTAAGGAACTGCCAACTTTGCAAACCATTTGGTCAAAATCATTCTACTTTTACATTGACAAAAATTAAATCAAATCCTATGTGAAACCATTGTAACTAAGGTCCAAATATACTCTTATTTTGTGTTCATCTTTCAACTGGGCTAAACATCAAACTTGCAAGCAATTCACATATATCTTTGGAGATTGTATGAGCATTCAACCCTCTAATTTTTGGAAATCACCCCCACCCTCTGAATTTATTAATGATTTAAAGAAATATATACATGATTTTGCACATTCATCCTTAGCACACTCACAAGACTAAACAAGAAGGCATGGATTTTTAATCAGAAAAACATAATATATACTAAGATTTATCAGTCATTTACAAAAAGTGCTGAACATAGTCTGCTGAAACTTTTACTGAAAACAGAGGATAAATCCTAACTTAAGATAGCACTTGCTTGATTTAGCTATTCCCGTATGGCAGAGGTGTTGGAAGTACTAATGCTTCCGGTAAAACTACTCATGGACTGTTTACTGCAATTAGCACAAGTCAAAGCACAAGGAATAGTACAAACACAGGAAACAAACCCAAAGAATGAAGATGGGGGTGTGTTTACTTGGAAAAGATGGTATACCAAAAGTAAGCATTGTGAACATGATTCTTACAAATTCTTTGATAGATGGAGGATTCTGAGTAAATATCCTTCTGGAAAAAGTATAGAAGAAATTAGGGACACCATCTCTGTTTCAAGCAGATTTTTACTTAAAGCTCACAATTTTTTGCTTAAAGCTCACAAATTTCAAAATAATAACTCCAATTGAAATTTCATTTGATCAAGACATTGTGATAGCAGGGAATAAGTTAAGTGTTGCCTTTGTAATTATCAAAGTGGAAAGTGTATTCCAACACTATGATGCAATACTTGGTAGATCATGGCTGGAACAGGTTAAAGCAGTCCATGACTGGGAACATCAGATGATTACAATAAAAATTGGTAGACAATGGATACTTTAAGAGATAGTAATTAGAGAAAAGGAATCATGTTCAAGCAGTGACTCTGATTCAAATGATGAGTTTGAGACTGATGGAAACTGGAGGAATATTACTCTTAGATGAATGTTAAAGGGATAGTAGGTATAGAGGCCATGGATTGCTGAATTGGCAAATGGGGGAATATGTAATGATGAGGCCTTCATACCTAATTGGGACTGAAAAGTATCAAAGAAAACAAACAAAGAATAGAAGATTAAGGAGCCGGCTCTTCTGTATGATTGTTATTGAATTTGACGAAAATACACTAGTGTAACATAATGATCCAGTAGAAAGAACTGGGAAGGATTTCAGAGATTATAAATCTGAAGAAGCTGAACTAGATATGGAACCCATGTATGACTTTCCGCAAGTACCAGTAATTCGATATATGGGACCATCCATACAAGTTGAAAACTGGGGGGCACAGGAAAACCAAAAGTAAATACAATGGCTGCAAATTTAGGTCTATAATTGGCAAGAGCAGCCAGATAATTTTTCACAAAACATAAAGAAGTATATTCTTGGATGTATACGCATTTGTTAGGTAAGCCATGGGAGCTAGGTGAGTGCCATATTGATGTAATAACAAGAGCCGATCCAATACAATGATGACCCTATACAATGAATCCACAATATGGATCTTGACTATATAAAAAAAACATGCTAGAAGATGGTTTTTTGAAAGTATCCACACATGATTGGCTATCACCAACAGTGATTGTGCCCTAAAAAGTTACAGAAAAACACTGTAGTGACTTAAGAAGTCTGAATACAGTCAGAAAGAAGGATCTCTTTCCAATAAAATTTACAAATGCATTTTTGGAAGTAGTAGGTGGCAAGTTGTACTTATGTCTAGATGGGTTTTGGAGCACATGCATATTATGATCCTCAACTTGCTTTACACTTCAATTTCCTGTTCTTACTGCACTATTGTACCTAAGAGACACTG
Source organism: Taxus chinensis (assembly GCA_019776745.2). NCBI lineage: Eukaryota > Viridiplantae > Streptophyta > Pinopsida > Cupressales > Taxaceae > Taxus > Taxus chinensis. The sequence continues at coordinate 501,054,350 of CM034156.1, forward strand.
ATCCTTCATTTTATGATATATGGTGATCAGAGCAGTTCATTTATTGCACATGACTATGACAGCACATCTTTTGGATTACGATGATTAGTTATTTTGGATGTTATCACGTATTTATTTAGAATCTTACATTGTTCAGATGTGGATGTTAGACATACACTGAGTAATATATTGGTGCTTGTGATTACATGAATTTTTAATTGTTTGACCATGATAAATGATTATGCTTCAAATTGTGAAAATGAGTGTTTGGCATTGTGATTATTGTTTATGTGATTGATTTTGACAGTTGTGCCCCAGGACAGGTTGTCTTGGCCAATGATGAGATTATTCTAGTTTCATAGTACTGGTCTTTATGCTATGTGTTGGTGTACTTTTGTGCAATATACTTCTGCATACTTGTGCGTGTGTGCGTGTGTATGTGCCTGTGTATTGGATGCATTGATAGGTGCAATAAGTGTGCATGATAAAAGTATGACCAAGAGAAGCAGGTGTACAAGGGTCCACACTTCCGTTTGATTTGACGATGGAATTATTGTTGGACCTCAGTATTGTGCAAACCCAAGTAACAGAATGTGCCACATTTAATGGATGAAATTCAAAATTTGCCAAACTTCAGCTTTCCCTAAACAATTGTTCAAACTTGCAATTGAGTTCATACAGCTGGATTTTGGTGGCCAACACTATACTTTTATACAAAATAATAATATTATATATAAATTTATGTATCCGAGACTTTATTTTTCATTTTGGGTTTGCAGACAATTTCCATTCTGTTTGTTGTTGGAGAGAGCGATTTTTCCAATAAACCTTGGTTATTGTTAAGGAGGCAATAAAACAGGACACGAGTACAGTAGAATACAAGAAGAAATACTATGTCAAATATAGTTTGTCCTCTTCCAGAGTTTGCATACAGATATAGACGAGAGCAAACCCGTGGGTCTCTATTGGAATCTTTGCATGCAAATACATGTGTGAGGAAAGAAGCTCGTTGTTGGGGTCTATTAAACTACTTTATTGCTCTGGTCTGTTTGGAGTTACCTGTTTTCTTCTCCGTACATGTTGCATGCAAGTAATCCCTTTAGTTTATTAGTTAGGCATGGATTTTAGCTTTTAATACGATTTTAGGCTTTAACATAGGTTTTGATTTTAGCATAAGATTTTTATTGTTTTGATTTTAGCATAAGATTTTTATTAAAATTTAATACGATTCAAGTTTTACCCTTCAAAGTTTAAGTAGATTTTATTATTAGTTTTTGCTATTATTTATTCAATTTTAATTTACAATTATTAATATTTGAGAAATGTTTATGAATAGGTTTATAAATTGAATTTTGTTTTAGAATTTTATTTTATTTTTAAATTATTAATATTTGATAAATGCGTATAAAGATATTTACATATATATTAAAAAAATATGCACATTAATGTTTATAATAATATCTCTAATAAAGGAAAGGAAAGGGTGAGCCATTATATACAACCAACGTCTCAGGGGAATGAATGGATTTCTCCATCTCTACAGCAGGTCAACTTGTCTAATGGTCAAATTCACTTTTTTCAAACACTCCTACAGAACAAGATACTTCCTATCACCTCTGAACCTAATATCCTTGCATGGGGAAAATCTTCGGATGGAAAGTACTCTGTAGCTTACGGATATAGAGCTTTGGTAGTTTCTCAGCCACACCCTTGGAAGGACATCTTTGATGATCTCTGGCAACCTACTTTGTGGCCTAAGGTTAGATTCTTTATTTGGCTTTTATTCTATAAAAGAATTCTCACTAGAGACAATTTGATGAAACGAGGGATGGTTGGACCCTTTTGGTGTCCTTTATGTAAAGAAGCAAATGAAACTTTGAGTCATCTTTTTCTTCAATGCCCTTTTGCTATATCTCTATGGAATGCCTTGGCGGATTGGCTATCTATTACTTGGAACTCCTCTATGAATTTAGTGGATACTCTTAGAGATTGGAAACACTCAGTCTCGGATACTCAAGACTTTAACAAAGGGATCTGAATTGTTATGTCTCTTATGTCGTGGAATGTATGGAAAGAAAGAAACACATGTATTTTTAAATCAGAAAGTAGAGACAATTGGTATGTTAAGGAACTAACTCGAAGTAATATTGTGGAAACTATAGGGCATAATTTGAAAATTCCCTCCCCAACATCTGGAAAGTGGAAAGTTTTATTACAAAAACTTAATCCGAGGGAAAGTCAATTACAGACAAAGCTTTGTTTTAAACCTTTGATGCCTTATGTTTTGGGAAATTGAAAACCACCCTTGTTTGGATTTGTTAAATTAAATACCGATGGAGCAGCTAGAGGCAATCCGGGTCCAACCAGTGTGGGAGGGATAGCACATGACTCTTTGGGAACTCCCCTCTTCTTTTTTGCTCATCAATTGGGACACTGCACCAATAATGTTGCTGAAATCATGGCTATCCAGTGAACTCTTTTGGAGGCAACTAAACAGGGATGTCTTAGTATTATAGTGAAATTTGACTTCAAGGTTATTGTTAACCTTTTGTCAGCTCTAGAGCAACATCCATCCAATAATTGGCTTATCACCAGAATTCAGAATAATATTACTGTTATAGCTAGACAATTTTAGACAATCATATATCAACATGTGCCTAGGGATCAGAACAAGGTGGTAGATGCTTTGGCCAACTGGGCGTTAGATCATACCAACCTGATCAACTTTGGCCCTTTACCTTTGACATGGCCTCCAGAGAAGCGGAAACAAATTGAAAAGATCCTCCACTTGCAAGCGCGGGATGGATAAATTACAGATATGCTCTTTCTCTTTTCTTATATGTTGTTGGAATTCCAAGGATATTTCTTGGAGCATGAGTATAACTTGGCATTGTAATTTGTAGACTATATTTCTATTAATATCATTTTGGTGTTTTTTATAAAAAAATAAAAATCTCTAATAAAGGAACTAAAATCTGATCCATAATTTTTGTTGGAGTGTTCACACTTGCTGATTGCTTGGACCATTTCCAAATGGGTTTAGTGTTACTTGTGTCCACACTCCCAAGTGAGTTAAGCTTAATTTGGCAGTTTGTTTTATATTGTTAGGATAAACACTAATTTGTGCATGTTTTGGAGTGCATAAATATAGTGCAATCCCTTATTTTGAGGGGTTCACAATAATCTCTTAGTTGTTGTGTAACCACCTCTCAAACCTATTTAATAGGCACTCCCACCTTGTGATCATATTCCAGATTGTACACGTTGAACTGAATAACATGGAGACCATTATTTTGATCCTATGTTGCTAGGATACGGGTACGGGCTCGATACAGGGATACGTCAATTTCTAAAAACCCATGGGTACGATACGTCTTGGATATGTTCGTACATATATATATTATAAAAATATATTAAAAAAATAATTTTTTTAATTCATATACTCATTTTACTCGGTTTTTAGTCCATAAGAAATACAAAACATGAAAAATATAGTACAATCAATGTTCAAAACATTCAATATACTTAAGATTTTACATTGTCTATGATATATGAATATTATATTCCTTTGTGTTTCATCCATTTCCTTTGAGATTAATTTTTTTGTTGCGATGGTGGCCATAAAATAGGGAGCTCTTGAAGGACCTATTTAATTAGGCTGACTCTAACCTGCCAATGATAACTAAAGAGGTCAGTCCAATGGTTGGTTCTTGCATTTATATTATCCAAAATTACCTTCTAATCCTCCTTAAGGATGCAGGAAAGAGTCAATGTTGTGCCTTAATAGTTTCTAGGACAGGATGCTCTTTGAAACTTTAAGCCATGCAATTTGCGGTTCCAAATTTTTCTATTAGTATTGAAGATCACTTGAGATTTGATCTCGTAAATAACTTGTACGGAGGCTGTCCAAATTTCTATGAAGAGCTTCTTTCCTTGGCCAATTGCGATGATCCCAAATAATTACCTCAAACGTTCTTGATATCCTTTGAATATTTTCTCTTCAATAAGCTAGAGGGGTTTTAAACAATCTCCAGGTTTCCTTGTGGTTGCCATGCCCTCCTAGTCAAGTCCTCAATAAAACTGAAGTTTGTTTGAGTCAAAATAAAATAAAATAAAATAAGTTTAGAGCCCCCTACTGCCCAACAATACTGATACATCCCGGGTATGTCATGGATATGTCAAAACGTCCCTAGGACATACCCAGACTTCCTGTGACGTATCAATACCGTACCCGGGACGTATCCGTACCGGGTATGTATCCAGGGGGTACATGAGGGTGGGGGGCGAACCTTGGTAACATAGTTTTGATCCATTTTTGTGTTCAATAATTTTGCTGTGCATTGTGAAGCTTTTATCGTTGTGGTAATGGTGGTTAGGCATGGATTTTAGCTTTTCATACGATTTTAGGCTTTAACATAGGTTTTGATTTTAGCATAAGATTTTTATTAAAATTTAATACGATTCAAGTTTTACCTTTCAAAGTTTAGGTAGATTTTATTATTAGTTTTTGCTATTATTTATTCAATTTTAATTTACAATTATTAATATTTGAGAAATGTTTATGAATAGGTTTATAAATTGAATTTTGTTTTAGAATTTTATTTTATTTTTAAATTATTAATATTTGATAAATGCTTATAAAGATATTTACATATATATTAAAAACAATATGCACATTAATGTTTATAATAATATCTCTAATAAAGGAACTTCCATATGTGAGACACATGATTTATTAGGTATGCACTCTAAAAGCATTACCAATGGGGAAAGAGGCTAGACGGTGCAAAGCCCAAAGTGGTGTATTACATTCAGCATTCTGCCCCCTTATTAAGAAATGCTTACAATGTTGTGTGGTAAATTGGGTACCCTTTCCTTATGATTATCACCAAAAATACACGACGAAAAAATATAAATATCATCATGGTGATGATTACTCGTGGAGGTCATTTGGGTAATGACTCTAACAAACATAGGCAGAAATTACACAAAAATATTAATTATGTAATACGACAATTATATTTTAAAATTTAATTATCTGTTTCTGATTTGTATCAATTACATATTTTTTATGTTCAAACATTAATTATGACAGTTCAAATTTGACAGGATCTCTATTCTTAATATTAATTATTATTATTCTCCTATATTGACAATCCACCGTGAATGCCTCATTCTTTTCATCTGCCCTTAATATTTTAAATCAATCATAGGGATAATTTAAATAAAGAGCTTCCAAGAATAGCACCAGTTTTGGAGAAAAATAATTAACATGAATTCATAAAGTGCAAAGTCACCCAAGAAAAGGGAAAGTGTTCCTTAAGTGGTGAAAAATTAAGAAGCGAACGAAAGACTATTTTCCTGTGATATTTTGTTTGTGTATTACGTAACTTGTCATTACCCTAGTTTCAAAATAACAACCCTATGTATTTATGTGCAAACGTTTGATTTTAGTAACATTGGCTTGTGTCCATACAAAAGGAAAGAAAAAAAATTAATAATATAATATTACAAATAAGATATAGTATTATATTGCATTTTACTCATTAAAAATATCTCTTTATTGAAGTATCTTACCTGCCAAAGTTCTTCTGTAACATAAGGCATGAATGGATGGAGTAGCTTCAAAATATTCTCAAAAACATATAGCAGCACTGCTTGTGCACAAACAATGGTCGAAGTATCTTCTTTTCTAATAAAACGTGTTTTACTACACTCGATGTACCTAAAAAATCAAGATAACATAAGGTAAGTCTTGTACCAAACAGTAAACTTATTTCAGGTTATTTGCTTAAGGTGTTGGCTTCATGAAACATATCTTCTTCATTTTCTACTGATGATACACAACAATGAAACATTATATAAGTAATCAGACATAAATGATCCATAAAGGATCAGAACACACATACCTCAACAACAATCAAGAACTTTATTGAATTCAAAATAGAACAAGGTACTGTATGTACAATGATATGACCACTGCAGTGGTCTAGACTCTGAAAACTAGCGGTTACACTTGTGTCGGTGGTGGTTTTGCAGCTAGTGGCAGTTACAGAAATGTTTCAACAGTCATGGTGTTGTCGCCATTGGCTGCACTTGTTTCACTGGCTGTCTTTTTTGCAAACTAATGACTGTGCATGAAACAGCCAAGAAATTCTCTTCCATTTCGCAAAGTTGGGTGTCCTTTAGTGCATGAAAGGACACCTCCAACACTTGAATTAGGAAAAGGAAAATCCCAATTGTAAAGCAAGAGTGTAGGAAGTGAGTAGCAATTAAATTCAGTTGTTTGGAATGTGAGGATTTTTGTTGAGGAAATAGAAGGTTGAGAGAAGTGTAGCATTGTAAACACACTCCAATTTTCTGTTTGTAATTAAACAAGTTGAAGGAGGGATGGGTAGTCATTAGTTGACACTACCAAGTTGGATTTCCCCACACTGGGGTTTGTAATGTAAAATTCCTTGTGTCTATAATGTTTTTTGCATTTTAAAATATTGCCGTTTTGTTTTGTTGGCTAGATTTTATGCACAACGTAAAACCTAGGAAGTCATGAGATAAATCTCCTTCATTTAACGGTGAAGCTCCCGTGTAAGATGTTTATCTATTTTGCAGGGGTGAATCCTAATAACTACTTTAAGGGGTTTTACTTTAATTCCCTCAGCTCGTGAACCACAGTATGGTAATTTGGCAGCAAGTAAGTAGTTGTGATGGGATATTTGTAGAAAGGGGAAAAATAGTAGGGAAAGAAGAAAGGAAGATGTGCTGACTCAACCAATAGTTATCAGGGTTGGTTTCATCCACACAAATTAAATAAACAGATAAATCACAATATTCAACCAAGAGGGAAAGGAATAACTTTAAACCTAGATATAAGATAACATAAAGTTTATCTAAAACCTTTGAATAGAAGTACTCAGCAAAGCACTGTAGACACAAAGTTCTCTAGAAATCCACTTTTTATTCAATCCCCAGCTTTCACAGAAATCACATCAAGGGTTCCAACACAAAGTCTGAAAACTCAAGAATGCTCTAGTTACAAAAGCCTCTGCTAAACAAGTTCTGACGAACAAGTTGTGTTTTCTTAACCCGTAGGTTCTTCCTCTATTTATAGTGCATAGAGGGCAAATACAAATAAGTAACTTTCAATGAATTCCTGCATGTGGAAGCTATAAGAAAGGAAACAATTGGCAATCTTCCTCCTAGAATTCCTCTTTGCATGACATGCATGATTTACAATTGAAGACTAAATCAACGCTCTGCATGTCTACCATCTATTCCCAAGTAATTGAGTTTTTCTAGTAACTCGAAATAACGACTTTTAAACCAATTACCTAAGTTTTACAATTTAATTGATTACTCAATTACTTTGTTAGAGAAAATAAGAGAAAGAAGAAGAAAGAGGAGAAGAAATTAGAAGTTAATCTAGTTGCAACACTCTCAGTCTTGTTCTCCTTCCATACTTTGTATGCTGATCCAACATGTATTGTACTTCCGCTTTATGAATGATATCTCTGCCTTGAATCTAAGAAGCTCTTTCTCCCATATGCTGTTGAATCCTTTCCTTTGACTCTAATTCGACTCTCATCAATCTGGGTCTGGCATCACTGTAGATTTTATCAACTTCTCAATTGGATAACTCGTCAGAGGAACCCGTGAGAGGAATAATGATTCCATCTATTTCCCCCTGAGCAGTTAGCTGTGATTTGCTTGCGGATGTTGCCTCTGTACTGTCTTCACCTCTTGTCCTTGAAGCTTTTGCAGTTCTTTTCAAGTATGTGCACGAGTGAATTGTCATAAAAGAATTCAAACAAACATTCAACTCATCCCCCTTTTATTTTTTTATTGCATATGGGCAGCCTTTAACTCTGGGAATTACTTTGGATGAAAGCAATGAGAAGTAGGCTCAACATGGGCTCAATTGGGAGATTTTAGACAACATGCATGGGATTTTAGAAGGATTTAGCAGGGCAATGTGAATAGTTGCATTGAAACTGGAGGACAAGCTGGCTTCACATGCAAACACTTTAAATGCTTCTCTTTCAAAAGGCTACGTTGATTTCCTTGTGGATGGATGCTTTCAATTTGGAAGACTCAGCTGCCAGAAATCCATGATTTACATTTAAATAACTTTTTGCCTTGGTTCCTTATAATAATTGCGTGGAAAATATAAAGGAAGGCTGCCTTTAGTTGGAAGAAAAAGACTTCAAAATCCACGATAAACTTAAGACTTGCGTGGATAATATAAAGGAAAGCTTCGTGGATTTCAAGGGGGCAGGATTGTGTTAAACTTTAGAAGACAAGGCTGCATAGATACACGACTTGGTCTAAGTGGCCTTTCCCTTTAGGAAATTGCGTTGAAAACACAAGGTAAGGCTGCTAAAGTTCACGATTTGGTTTAAGTGACATTGCTTCCTTTTGTAATTTGCATGGAAATCAAGAAGACATGCTACTAAAAAACCATGATAACTTAAGTGATTTCCTCTTTATAGAATTGCGTTGATTTTTGGAAGAATAGCTTCTAGAATTCCATGATTTGGCTTAGAGGATTTTGCTTTTGCACAAGAGGTTGCGTTGATTTTCAAGAAGGAAGGCAACTACTTTTGCAAGGAAGACTAGACACTTGAAATCCACGATTGGGCTTGCAATTTCTCCCTTTCATATTTGTGTGGATTTTGATAAAACAAGGCAGCTGCCTGGGACTCTGAAAAACCACGATTTGGCTCTCATATTCATAGAATGAACAAGCACTTCAAAATCCACGATTTCTTCTTGGTATTTGCGTTGAAATTCAAGGAACAACTGTGTGGATTTTGAGGAAGGAGGGCAGCGTGGATTATAGAAGACATGGACCTTTGAATTCACAATAACTTAAGTGGCTTTTCCTTTCCTAAGAATTGCGTTGAAATTAGAAGAGGATAGCATCATGGAAAACATAAGACTTAGCATTGAAAAACCACAATTTGCACTAGAAGACTTTGCTTTGATCCTTGACGCAATTGCCTGAGTGATTTTGCCCCTTGAATGACCCTCCAGAATGCTGGTTTTTCTTCATTGGCCATGGCTACTCTGTAGAAGGAAGACAAGCTCTTCTAGATCCACGATCTATTTAATCATTCAACCTGGATCAAACCTCAGACAAGGCAAAAATCCTGAGCTTTCCTCTTGTTTGATCCGGTTACCTTCAAATACAAGCTTTGACAGACAAATTGATTGGCAATTAAAAACACTGGATAGCTTTTCAAAACCCCAGGCCCGGGAAAAGGTCTGGCAGGAAGAAAGAATAGGGTACGGGGATTGCCAGATGAAAAAACGGAGAAAGACCAAAAACCAAAACACAAGAAATAAATAAAAACAAAATACCAGAAAGAAACTTTCGGGCAATTGCTCAAAAAAAACTTCTCCAATTAGCTAGTCTGTAAAAACTCTTCCCTGGGTGAATGCTTTGTGGTAATAGTGATGGGGTGAAGTGCTTTATATAACCCAAATTTCTTAATTTTAGCGCAATCTATTTTTAAACGAATTTTTACTTTTTTAAATATAAAAAAGTAATAGTGCTTTTATAAAACTAGACTGGGTTTCAGAAGTGAATTGAGTGAGCTTTAGCATGTGGGTATTTGATGAATGTGGATCTATGACTTCTTGGAGATACCTTTGAGCAATGCGAGCAACTGCAGGAAAAACAAAACAAAACACGACCCTTTACTTTAAAAAGAACAAATTTTTTAAAAAGGGGTAGTCCCAGATGTCAGGGTGAAATCTTGAGGACACCATGTTTCTGTTTAATTTCTAACAAATTTACACTAATCTCTGTATAATCTACATCTTAGCAGCATCATTTGAAGTTTAATTCACGTAGGAACATTTTCCAGTCCATATACAATTTCCGGCAAGTTGCAAGTTGAGAAATCATAGATCGTAAAGGTATTAGTAATGAAATTAGTTTAATCTTTGTGCACTCTTGAAATGGTCGTATTCATTGTAGGACGGCAACAATGTTCAAGAATGAAGTTTTCCAGCCTTGCCAATAAGAGATTTCTACAAGTGTAATCACAAAGTGAGAAAGATGGCTAGAGAAGGTGAAATCTCATGTGACACCATTTGCGTAATGTCCCCAAATGGACAATTTTTACCCTCACACGGATTATCCACAAAACCCCACCAAAAATGCAAGTTATAGAAAAAAATTCTAATGCAGATCTGAATTTATACCAGAAAATGTGACTTGGGTGGAGAATGGAACTTATTCAAAACTTAAGTGAAATCAAGATATTGCTACCAAAAATAGACTAGCTGATTTTATTATTGCAAGTACACAAGAAAAATACCAGATTGGACCTCAAATGAAGGCTGAATTATTTATTAAAAATCTGCAGTTTGCTCCTTCAGACACACAACTGGAAACACCAATTCCTTGGGTCAAAAATCACACAAAATGGCTGATTTGATGTCTAAAAATCAGAAGTATGAACAGCAATACAGATCTGCTCTAGAACAGCTCTAAAACACCACAAATCAGCTTCCTATATGGGTCGCTTTACCCTGAATGAGTTGGTGATGAAGAGGAATCACAACAAACTTCATTCTTCTTCAAACCCTTGCCCAGATCTGCAAATTACAGCCCTCAAACACTGCTGGAAGACACAAATAATTTCTTGATCTTCAATGGAAACCCTTGAAAGGAGAATCCTCTCAAGAGAAAGAAGAGTTTTCGTTCCTCTCTCTAATCCTCAAGAGGGTTTTTGTCCTCTAGAGATGACTTCAAGGAGTTTTTCGTCCTTTGAAGTTGATTTGCAAAGCTTACAAAGCTTAGACAAAATTCAAAATTTTTATAAAAAAAAAAAAATTTCTTCTAAACAATTCGACTTGTTTTTATAAGCAATCCTGGCTTAGTAGCCACCCACAACCATCAATCATCTTCTTTTTCCCCCATTTAATTATTTTTTGGATTTTTACCCTCTCCCACATGGGTTGCATTTCCTCTAGGAGGAAATTAAAAATTAAAAAGTGACTTCCCTTTTATTTTTTAATTAGTCTTTAATAAATTAATATAAGTGCTTTTGATACAATTTCTTCTTATGCACTTTATAATAATTCATTAAGACTAAAGTTCCCCTTTTATTCACTACTTAGCCATCGAGAAACAAAATTGGGCTAAGGGTCTTCGATTTGTTATGTTAGAGAAAAGGACATTTCAATTTGATAGAGAATCCCACTTGGACATAATTATGGAATGCACGATGAAGCAACAAGACCTTGTGGCCAAGTACCAAGCATCCATGGATTTGGAGAACATGTTCTTGCCAACAAACTTGGAGTGGAAGAAAGCGGCCCCATGAAAAATATGAAGACAAGGATGAGTTCATGGATGAAAAAGAGTAGTGCAAGAAAGACACCGACAAAGATAAGATAAGGTTAATGCAGTGTCCCCAAATGGATAAACTTTGATCCTAAACGGAACAACAGTAAATTCTATCCAAAATAGCTCTTAAATAGTGAAGTATAGGACATAAAATTGATAAAATGCCGCAAATCTGAATTTATTCTAGAGAAGTGTGACTTGTCTTGGTGATGAATGTTGGAAATATTGTCATTGTTGTGCTGGACTTGAGTAATCAATAATTGGTAATGTTTAGAGCCACGATAAGAGAAGTTTAAGTATATGAAAATGATCATTTTTGCATAAGTCAGCGATATGATCGAGATGTGAACAACAATCAATAGAAGGAAGATATCAGTGTTTATTGAAGGATATACTCAGCAATATGTTGCAAAAAATGATCAACATTCACAAAGGACAAATCAATTGTTTATAATCAGCATTAGGCAGCGTTCTATTGAAGGGAAATAAGTGTATGAACGGAAGACAAATAGTCAACAATCAGCAAAGAAAAAACAACAATCATGATCAGAAATGGCGCAACTCCCAGGGACCTGCAATTTGCCTTTGGAGCTATGATTTGCCCTTGGAGGGTCCATGATCTTGTATGGAGGGTGGTGCTAGATTTTGAGGAGGCCTCATTAATTGTTTGTATAGTTATTTAATTAATGGGAAGCATTTAATATAGTTATGGCCAACATATGTATTTGCATTGTTACAATAAAACATGGTTAATTAAATTAAATGAAAGAGTGTGTTGGTTGGAAGAAAATATGCCTTTTCGAAAGGGTATGAATAGCTATATAAGGAAGATTGTTTGAGATTTATTTCAAGCATTCAAATTGAATATCTTAAGGGAAAGAGAAGAAGAGAGAAGAAGAATAAGAGATGAATTTTTGAGCAGCAGATCTAGAGTTAAAAGAAGAGTTTCCATCATTTGCTGAGACAACAACAGTTCAAAGGTGGTAAGGAAGTTACATATGGAGGTTGGTGCCTTCATATTCAAAGAAATTGGTGCCTCTTGCTAAGTTGGTGCTTGGCGAAAGGGGTTGGTGTTCCAATAGGTTGGTGACTACAAAATTGTAATTTGGGGATGTGTCTCCAGTAGGTTGGTGCCTACAAACATTTGAGAAATATATTAAGAAATATTTTCTCCGTGGTTTTTCCTGAAAGGCTTTCCATGTAAATATGGTGTCTTCTTGCATTACTTTGTGTTGTGTTCTTTGATTGCTTTGAATATCTAAATTGTGAACCTAAGATTAAGTGGTTGAGAATAATAAGAATATATTATACTGATTCATCCCCCCTCTCAGTATAATCTCATGCTTAACATTTGGTATCAGAGCAAGTTCCTTTAGGAACAACGTAACCATTGGAAGGTAGATCTTAAAGACACACATGGCTAGTCACTAAATACCAGAAGATTTCTTCACAAATAAGGCACCTTTGTTTGATGGAGCGAATTATGCATTTTGGAGTATAAGAATGTGGACTTATCTAATGGTTCTTGGTTTTGATATTTGGCGATCAGTTTTAGACGGTTATACAATCCCACAAACTCTGCCAACAAATCAAGCCGGAAAGAAGGAAAGCAAAAATAATGCAAAAGCTATGAACGCAATCTTATGCGGTCTTTCAGAGATAGGGCTTGTTAAGGTCATGCATTGCGAATCCGCGAAAGATATTTGGGAGAAGCTTAAGACTATCTATGAGGGTGATAATAAGGTGAGAAAAGCAAAGCTCCAAACACATACGAGGCAATTTGAGAGCCTGAAGATGAAGGATGAAGAAAATATTGCGGGATATCTTCTTTGTGTTGATGAAATTGTTAGTATCATTTGAGGGATCAGAGAAAAAGTAGAAGAGTCCGTGATCGTCCAAAATGTACTAAGATCCCTACGATTAAGATTTGATGTGAAGGTTTCTGCCATTGAAAAGATGAAGGACCTAGATAAGTTGAACATGGATGAACTACATGGAATACTAACAACATATGAAATGAGGACTGAATTTGATAGAGACCATCGAAGAAGGAAGCAACATGCAAAGCCTCGAAGAAAGAGAAAATAAAAAAACTTGAATCGAGTGATAGCTTAAGGAGCAAAAAAGATGAGAAGGAAGCTTTGTTCATACGAAACCTAAAGAAAGGATTCGGAAAATACAAATGTAAGTTACCGTTCAAATGTTTTAATTGTGGTAAAATTGGTCATTTTGCAACTAAGTGTCCAGAAAAAGAAAATAGCGATGATGAGGAGAGCAAACCTAAGTTCAAGAAAGGATTCAAGCAAAGAAAAGGAAAGAAAAAATTTAGAAAACAGAAGAAAATCCTATACTCCAAGAGGGGTAACAACTCATCTGAAGAAAGTGGGGCAACTCTGATAGCAATAATGAAGAAATATTATTCATGGCTATAAAAGATAATGCTTCCACGAGCAAAGATGACTTGGAAGAAGATGAAGATATGGAAGAAGAATGTGAGGTAAATCTTGAAGAAGAATTTATCTGTGCTTTAGGAGAGATAAAAGCACTCAAAAAGAAGAATCATAAACAAAAGCTACAACTCTAGAAATATGAAGAAGAGAATCAAATTTCTGAGGCAAGGATATCACAAAATCTTGAAGATTCGGAGAAAATGAGCATTGATCTGAAAACCCAGATCGAAGAGCAAAAAGAATTGAGGAAGATTTAAGAAGTCGGCTAAAGACGAAAGAAGAAGATTGTGAGAAGCGTGAGTCTGAGATTGTTGCTTTAAGAAAGGACTTAGAAAATGCAAATTCCAAATTGATAAACAACCTGAGATTTGAGAAGAGCACTGAGGTTCTAGATGAGATTCTAGGGCATCAAAGGTCACTATTCAACAAGTCAAGTCTTGGCTATGGAGAAGAACTAGAGAAGGCTTCAAAGTCTACCGAGCTCCCGAAGAAAAGTGTAGAAAAGGCCAAGAGCTATGCAAAAATTCTAAAGGAACCCACAAAGAATGAAAGCAGGAAGGAAGAGGACATCACAAAGACCAGCACCATCCACAAAGAAGGCAACAAAGAGAATAATTCCAAGAGATAATTTATTCCAAGACATATGAATATGACTAGGTTTGGAAGTTCCTACCATTGTTATTGTTCTTATCGCAATCTCTTTGGTCATAAGAAGATAAATTTTAGAAAGCGAATGAAAGATAATGAAGCTAGGAGAAAAATTAAAGGTGCCCATGGAGTTTCGAATAGAAACTACAATTCATTTGTCCCCTTATCATACTATAATGAGGATGTTATTGTCTGCTATAATTGCAACAATTATGGACATATAACACGTTTTTGTAGAAGTGTGTTCGAATCCTCTAGACAGGATCAAAAGATAAGATCTTCAGATATAAAGAAAAAGGAACCTACAAAGCTCTGGAAAAAGAAGCAAGAGGAGGTTAGGAAAGATAAATAAAAGTCCATGCTTGTACAAATGACATTTCATGCAAGGATGAAGGGCAGCAGTGGTACTGGTACATTGATAGGGGATGCTCAAGACATATGACTGGCGATAAAAGCAAGTTTATCTCATTGAAGAAAGTAAGTGAAGGTACCGTGAAGTTTGGTGATAATGCCATGGCAAAGATAACCAGAAAACGTACACTTAGCCTGGACAATGGAGAAACAAAAAAAAAATGTTGAATATCTTTAAGGATTAAATCATAGTTTTTTAAAAGCCAAATGTGTGATCAAGGTATATACTTAAGTTTTATGCCGAAGGATGTGAAATCAAAAACGCAGACATAGGAGAACTAGTTGAAGATGCCCGTAGAACCACAAACAATCTATACATGCTCGGTGATGTGAAAGGAGAGAAATGTTGCTTGAGTCAAATTGAAGAAAGTTGGCTATGGCATAGAAGGATGGGTCATATAAATTTTGATAACCTTGTAAAAAATCAGCAACAAGCAAGCTGTGAGAGACATGCCGAAGATAACAAAACCTTCAAGCACTCTTTGCAAGCAATCCCAGCATGGAAAGCAAACAAGAGCAAGATTTAGAATGAAAGAACATTCAACCACCAAGCCACTAGAGCTGGTTCATACGGATCTTTGCGGACCCCACCAGAACACAGAGCATACAGGGTGAGAGTTTATTTCATGTTACTCATTGATGATTATACCAAAATGATGTGGGTTGCCTTTTTAAAAGAAAAATATGAGGCATTTGGGAAGTTTAAAGCGTTTAAAGCCTTAGTTGAAAATGAAACCGGGTTGAAGATCAAATGCTTAAGATCAGATCGAGGAAGTGAATTCATCTCAAATAAATTCATTGACTTTTTTGAAGAACATGGAATAAAAAAAACACTACTCAACTTCAAGAAATCCACAAAAAAATGTAGTGGTAGAAAGGAGAAATTGAACTGTCCAAGAAATGGGTAGAACAATGTTAAATGAGTCCAAGTTATCAGACAAGTTCTGGAGAGAAGCGGTTAGTACACCAGTCTATATCTTGAATAGAGGACAAATCATAGTACATCATGATAAAACTCCGTATGAGTTATGGAAGGGAAGAACAACCTCTGTCAAGTATTTCAAGGTGTTCGGGAGTAGATGTTTCATTAAGAGAAATGGATAAGACTTGGGCAAATTTGATTCAAGAGCTGATGAAGGAATATTTCTTGGTTATTCCACCAAAAGCAAAGCCTATAAATGCTATAACAAATGGTTACAGACAATTGTAGAAAGTGCCAGTGTTACACTTGATGAAATCATGAACCAAAAGGCAAAAGAACCTTCATAATACTTGATCTCATAGAAGAAAAGGAAGAGGAAGTAGAAAAGCTAGATGAAACAGAGTAGGAGGATATGAAGGCACCATCACGATTTGTTCAAAAGAATCGTTCTGAGAGTCAAATTATTGGCAACATTGATGTTAGGGTACAAACTAGGAGAAGAATTATGAGTACACCCGAGCAAGTAAATTTCTCTTTGTTATCTAAGACAGAGCCTAAGAATTTTTTAGAAGCCAACCATGACAAGCATTGGATAAAGTCAATGGAAGAAGAGTTGCATCAAATTGAGAAGAATGAAACATGGGAACTTGTACATAGACCCAAAGATCAAAATGTAATCGACACCAAGTGGGTATTCAAGAATAAATTGAATGAAGATGGCCAAGTGACATAGAACAAGGCAAGACTAGTTTGCAAACGGTTTGTTGTCAAGTTTGGAAGGTCCTTGACTTTGTGAGCATTTACATTCTTTGTCATGGTTTCAAGACTTATGAAGCCATCAGGTAGGCTGGTTGCATATGTTGATGAAAAGCCAAATTCAAAGTTAAAAGCAAATGGATCTAAAATGAGCTTGTGTCTAAATGACAAAGCAAAGTCATGATCTGGTAGAAGATCCGGAAAATTTGGACAGCGCTCTTGCCACCTTGTCTAGTGCTCCTAGATACCATGTTGCAGGTTAGAAAGACCTACAAGGACAGAGTCACGGTCTTGAAAGAAGCTCGCCAAAAATAGATAGAATTCAGCGAGTTTCTCGCCAAAAATGCAAAAAAAAACTCGCTGAGTATAGTTGGAATACTCGCCAAAAACTCGCCACAAACTCGCTAAAAACTCGCCAAAGACAACATTTCTTTCCTTTTTTGGATTTTTGGTGAAGAAAACACAAGGACAAATTTTTTTTTGCCATTTTTGGAAAGGGTCAGGGAAGATGTAGTAGCAAAAACTTGCATGTGCCGTGACTTTCATTCTGTGGCTCTGTTTTAGGTGCCGTTTTCTCTAAAAGTGCATATTTTCTCGAGCTCTACGCAGTGATGGCAATATTTTTCTTATTTTCATAAAATCCATTTTTGCACCTTTTTGGACCAAGCAACTTCTTGCAATCTTCTGAAAGAATCATGAGCTTTGATCACCTGTAGACAGATTAGTAATTAAAAATATTGGATAGCTTTCCAAAACTCGGCGAGTACTCGCCAAAACTCGACGAGTATTCTCCCGTGCTTAGACTAATCACACGAAGAAGCGCAACAAGTTGACTCAAAAAAGGCTCAATGACTTGGTTTTTGTGCAATACAATCTCTGGCTTCGCACAAAAAAAGTTGAGGCCACATCAGAGGAGCTCATTGATTTGGATGAGATAGATTCATATAGTGAGTGGACTGGGCAAGAAGAGGAAAACCCTGTGTTCACAGCGGACGAGATTGCTTCTTTTGAGAGGGAGGCTATGGAGGGAGAAGCACTAGCAGGACTCCGGGGAGATATTGGACTGGATGACATCTTTGGAGGTGATCTCCAACATGCAGCAGAGGAGCCACCAACACCACCATCTAGTTCCATGATCGAGCCAGATTCGCAGCCTTCTAGGAGGAGCGTGGAGACGCAACCGAGTGTGGGGACTAGTATCAGCCGGTTGTCGTATTCGCATGATGATGCGATTTTGTATTGTATTTGTATTCAAATCTAATAGAAAACACTTGTCCAACATTTTATGGGCTCATTTGATACATTTTGTAGCTATGTGTTGCTTAAAATTTATGTTTTTTAAAGAAATTTGAGTATTTTTAAGTTGCCAAGTATTCCCGAGTATTGGCCGAATATTGGCGAGTTTTTGCCGAGTTTTTTTTTTGGGGGTCTGGTGAGTTTTTGGATTTGGCGAGTTTTCCTACTATGGAATGTACAACCCAGCCAAGGATAGCAGCAAGAAGGCAGCCTAGAAACTCTTTATGGTGGCCTCGAACAACGAATTTTGGACAGCCAAGAAGATTACTACAACAAGGTAACTCTCTCAAGTGGTCTTGGGTCAGCTTTGCAAAAAGTTTCCCAGTTTGCCATTGAGTGAAGAATGCCATCAAGATTTGGAGAATGGTTTGATATACATCCCTCCTGATGAAGAAACCAAAAGCACTAAAAGAAGATCCCAAGGGGCAGCCCACTTGAATGTTAGAGTAGCACAACAAAAGCAGGGTGAAAGGGCTCCTAACTTGAATCTTCATGCAAAGGGTCTCCAACAAAGTGTGGAGGAAACATGAGATGATATATTTCTACCTCCTAAAGCTAGAGAAAGTGCTTTCATGACAGCTATGAGCCAAATTACCACCATTAATGCTGCTGTCATCATTAGTAACAACCACCATATTATTTCAGTCACACTCGTATTTGTGAATATGGGATGTCCTTCCTCCATAGTTGACAAGATTGGAATGAGAAGAATATTGCTTCAATCTTTGATGTAATAATGTATAAATATTGTCATTGCCAAATAAATTGATTATTCATCTACATTGATTTTGTATAGTGAAAAGCAGATTTGAACTCATAGGCATCAATGCTCTTGGAGAGCAAATTTTTATTGGTTACATTCTGAGTATACTCAACTATTTTCAATTTGTTGATGCTGTGTACTTGAAGGAGAAAATGATCAAATGGCTAGGTTTAAGGATAGCCGGTATCCCTCTTTTCTGGAAGTTTTCAGTCCAAAAGGGGACATTACATGAAATCGAGTAATTGAATCTAAAGAACATCATTAAATGCTTTTCAAGACTTCAACAAGAAATATATGAGCTTGTTTTGGAATGAACTCTTTCATTTGACAGGTACAAGATCCATATTATTGGAGCATCTAAGCTTGCAATTGCTTGAGGGCAAACAATTTTGGGAGGGGAAGACTGTTATGCCCCTTCTCAATGCTAGTTCTTTTTGAAGACTTTGGGCCCATTCCACTTCCTGTGGGCTAAAAGGGAATGAGCGAGGGAAGTTAATGTCATTATTTTTAGTTGTTTTTGTGAGCTTTGCTTTAATTTAAGTAATTTTCTAAATAAAGTTAGGTTGGTTGGGAAAAGGTGAAAAGCCAACGGAAAAATAAAAGAAAAAGGAACTATTATATCTCCAAGGAGGTCGGTCCTCCTTAGGAGGATTCTATTTGGTTTTTGGCTCCACCTCTAGCTATTTAAAGGGGTTGCTTGGCTTGGAAGATGTTTATGCTTGCTTTGGAATTTATTCTTTTGGAGTTGGAGCACCAAACTGCTTTCTCTCTCTTGCAATTGAGGACATAAACCCTCTTTGCACTTGGTTTGAGGACGAAAACCCTCATTTCTTCATTGGTGGTCTCACACGGAAGTCACACTTGGTGATTTGGTGTCCCCCAGATTTCATCTTGAAATCTGCGACTATCCTATCCAAATTTTTTTCGTACTTTTAAAATAATGGGTCATTTTGTGTTTTTATTGCCTGAAAGTTCTTGTATTGTGTTCAGATATTCCCAAAGAGCCATATTAGTCTTTTTCCGCCAAATACCCAGATGCCCAAAATTGTTATATTCTGTCGTCGGGATTTGTCTGCGGGAAATTTGTATTTAATTATTTTGAGCCCTGTCTGAGGCAATTTGCACTCTGTTTTAACCCTGTTGTGATCGAACATATCATTATTCCTATATACCAGAAGGGTTTTAACTTGGAATAAGTTTTGGGCTTTTATTTATGACTTTTGGCAATTTTTCCTGTTTTTGTGTTGTCCCGTTTCGTTTTTCTGTGAAATTTCTCTAGACCAATTCCTTTGCCGAGTTAACTCGATTCTTGGCATGGAGCAGTTGGAAAACATATACGCTGGTTTTACGTTATGCCTGAAGGGAAGTCACCATCGGAGGTCTGGTTCACTGGGAAAAGACGAAGTTGTGCACTAAAAAACCCCTGTGGGGTTGGGCGCATTTTTGGAAAACAAAGGATTTAAGTTGCAGTGGGAAAAATAGAAGCAGCAGGCCGTGAGATTTTATTGCCTGCCTTGTAGGATAAAAATTCCCATGGTGGAATAAAAGAAAAATGACTTAAGTGAAATCATGAGATTTTATTGCCTGCCTTGCAGGGTAAATAATCCCATTATCAAAGTCAAATCACTTAAGTGGATCATGGGATTTCCGGGGCTGCCTTGCAGGGTAAAAATTTCCATTGCCATAAATTTTTAAAAATAGAATTCTATTATGCAAAAAAGTGCGCCCCCTTTGGAGAGAAGAAGGCAGCCTTTAAGTGGATTAAATTAATTATTTCTCCTTCTAAAATAGGTGCCCAAGCATGGAAAAAAGTCAACAAAGCCAAGGGGAATAAATCAATTGCAAATAAATGGTCTAAAATTAAATAAATTAATTTATTTAATGGCTGCCCCCTTCATGAGAAAAAGTGCACCCCTTTTGGGATAGATATAATACTTTTTAAAATCATTAAATGATTAAATTAAATTCTATTTTCAGTGGCTATGGTCAAAGCACATTGTGAAGCTTAAGTGAAGTGGAAAGTGTATGATTAAATTGAATTAATTTAATTTATTGGATGCCTATCCTTAAACATGCTATTTTAACACACCAGTTAAAGAGAAGAACATGATTTTTAATTAATTAATTGCCAGGAATAGGAAGGGCAATTATTAATTATAAAATTATGAGGGTTATATAAGCATGGGCTGCCATAAAGGTGAATTAATTAATTCACAGGTAAAAAATTGCAGCCAAGAGGAAAAGTGCACCCCATTTGAAGAGGATTTTTGCTCAGACAAAGGTGAAAACAAGGCTAAAAGTTTCCAATTTTGGCGCATGCATTGAAGGAGGTTGATTTGTGTTTGCATAATTGTTTACATAAGTGTTACAGGTGCTCAGGTGAAGTTGAAAAAATTCATGCTCTCTTTGCATACAAATTAGACATCAATTTTTGGGGCAACAGGCTTGAAAAGTGCAGATTTCGTATCTTTTAAAATTCACTGTTCATGCTCCGGTGGCCGTCTGTTGTCTGAATTTATTGCCTGGATTCAGTTACCTGTGCTTGCATCAAAATAATCCTAAAGAGCTCTAATCAATGTCCAATACATTCGCCAAATATCCTTTGAATGCCCAAGAATTGTTTTAGATTTGTCGTCGGGATTGTAGAAATCTGCGGCCAAATTTGAATAAAAAGAATTATTTTGAGCCCCATAGACGAGGCTATTTGCGCTCTGTTTTAACTCAATTATGAGCGAATATGTTATTATTCCTATGTACCAGAAGGATTTTAAGTTATTTTAAGTCTTTTCGATTTGATTGATAGATCCAGAGCGGGAAAAATTTCACTCATGCGTGCAGTTAAAAGCAGTGGAATTATCTGAGCTGCAGCTTTTCCATGTACAACCCAGTTGCCAGAATTTGTTATGGAGTGCGCTAGATCTTACCATCCTTCATCTAGATTAGTGCGTGATGCTTCGGGAAAGACAATAATTCGTTTGGACGCAGAATTCATCAATTATTGTTTGAAGATTCCAGTGCGAAAGGTGGTGACTTCCATTAGTCTTCAGGATGCCGGCAGCAGGTGGGAGAAGCATAGAGCTGATTGCATGAGCATAATGAATAGTCGATACATGAAGAAGCCTAGATCTCCTTCAAAGTTCCCGAGAACTCTTCCGCGGTCCAATTTGGTGCAGGAGGTAGATGATGTTGTCAAATTGCTATGCAGGATGAATGGCAAGGCGAATGCTTACACTTTCCGTACATGGATGTATGCTTTCATTACGACCATTGAAGTCAACAAGGTTGATTCTATAATCAATTGGTCGGAAATTATTAGCAACAACATTGGTGAGCAACTTCAGAATGTGAAGCGTACTTTTAGCTTCAAAATGACTTCCTACTTGGTGTATGCTGCAGCTTCACAAGGCTTCTTTTCCAAGCTGGATAGATGTGGTGTTCTTTCTAAGGACCCCATTTTCGAGTGCTACCCATAGCTTACTGTGCCTGCGTGCGAGAAAGATTTCAAAGTGGTCAACGATGAATTCTTCTATGATTTCATTTGCAGGCTAGACAAAGACTTGAAGACCAACAGGGTAAGCAAGGAAGCGTGGGAAGTTGTGTCCAAGATTGGCAGTCTATTCATTCAATTTGCAAATTTCACATACCTCAGGGTTATGGGTTTTTCTGGAGAACCAATAAAGATGCCTAGGTATCCGAATGATAGATTGATCGCCATAGAGTTGAGCAGGCAACTTGTGGAGTTACACGACCTTTAGTCAAAGCGGCACAAGTCTATGGGCTTCTTCCCAATCACTGTGGGACATTACAGCTGCTTAGCATTCATAGAGCTCAGGGGATGGAGGCGCAAATGTTATCCGAGTATGAGCAAGAATTCTTCCCTGCATGGCTAAACTTCGATCCATTTGGAGTAGCCAGGAAGACGATCTCCCAAGATTACGCACATGTGCCTTCATTAGAAGATTTCTGGATGAAGTGCAAAAGTGAGTAGAGGTTAGAAAGAGAGATTTCAGTAGGCTATCAACAAAGCAAGTGTTCAACTTTGGACTAGCGCAGATACCTGCGGATCTTAAAGATGATGGGAATGTGGTACTTGACACTTACCATCAAATGGGAGGAGATAAAGCCATACTGCAGAATAATGTAGAAGGCTGCAACACAATTGAAGAAAGGTCGGGAGTTGTGTTGGTGAATACTTCAAACTGGTTGCTGACGAAGGGATATTGCCTTGATGAAGCATTGATGAATCAAGTCACGAGCAACTTTGGCGCAGGAGATTCCCTCAAGCGGAAGCACGGAGGAAAAAGCAGCAGGAAAGCCGAGAAGTTGAAAGTGCATAGAAGATCTCAATCAAAGGAGAGAATCACTTCTACGACCATGACTTTAGCTCCGATTTCTCTAGTACCCAGTACTTCACCAACTATTGCACCGCAGCAGGATGCTTCCATGCCTCTACTGAATCCAGCGACATTCATATTCTCCCCTCAGCCACTTCGTTCAGCGCCTCTTCCAGAGGATACGTTGAAGCTGCAGATGGAGGAATTCGAAAGGGCTTTGTCCTTGGATGATTCAGAGGATGGCAGCCATAACACTGTGGCACTTTCTGACGGAGAGGATGCAGAGCGGGAGATGGTAGTGCACTCAGCAATTTCTCACTCTCCGAGAAGTAACTTCTCGGAATGGTTGGCTTCGCAGTTGGTTCTAGAAACGAGAATGGAGATGAACTTAGAGGAGCACGACTTGCAGCTACTCCAGAGTCTGGGCGGAAGAGACAGAAGGCCTAAAGTTGCCAAAGCAACCTCTAGGTTGATCATCGAGGATTCGGGAGAGAAGTTTGTTGAGATATCAATTCCGGCAGAAGGAAAGATAGAGGAGGAGCTCATGGTAGAAGATGTGACAGTAATCAAAGTACCCCTCGGTCAAGCCACCACTGAAGGATTGAAGCAGGACATGCAGACATTGATGGATGCTTTATTCCTTAGGCTTGACAGTGAAAAGGTGGAGAAAGAAGAGTTGCAAAAGTAAGTATCTCAATTATGTGAGATCATAGCCAAGGTTTCTAAACCTTCCATTTAGCCCATTTTAGAGCAGGTGAGTGATCATCTTATGTAGGAAATGGAGGACGCAATCAATCAAGTAAAAGCTATTGAGGAATGGGAGGATTTGATTATTCGTCAAGCTTCTGTACAACTTGGAGAAGTGCCAACCCGCCTAAAGGTTATGGATGATGCAACAAATCAGCTGAAGCAACTGATGGCGAACATAGAAGGCATGAATACAGTTGCAGAGAGTAACCTGAGTATTTTGGCCGAGATCAACAAGCTGCCGGGAGATGTATTGATTGCGAAACAGATTGTACCGGATGGATCAGTTGAGAAGTGGGAAGTAGCTAGAATTTGCAGTATCTTTCCGTTTGGAAATCTGCAGAGTTTTGCTGAAGAGGATGTAGGCACTTGAAAGTAGGACATCATCCTTACCCGACAATATCATTTCTTTCACTGAGGAGAGAGTGGACAGGAATGTTACTTCATACGTGCGGATTGTCTCAACTAAGGTGCCTAATTCTCTGAAAGGATCTCTTCTGATGGTACAAAAGAGAATTGATAAAGCTACAAAGCCTTTCACGATGAATTCTATCAGTAGACTGGTGGCGCTGCAGGCGGACATTGCGAGGTTTGGGCTGAGCTTGGAAGATGTGGAAGCGTGCATCAAAGTGTTGAATGAAGGGTTGTTGCAGTTCAGGAAAAAGAAAGAAGCAGTGGCTAAAACAGATAGAAGGTTGCTGAATTACATGTTTGACAAGTATATCCGATATCAGAACAAAAAGAAGACAAACATTACAGTTGACATGACATCTATTCTTTCTTCTTCTATTTTCTATGTTCCTAGATGAAATTGTAAAACTTCTAAGTTATTGGTTTTGCAACCATTACTTAAAGTCATGTGGAACCATTCCATTAGTTAAGTGATACATGTGTCACTTAAGGAGAAGATAGTTGAGGATGATTGCCAAATGTCATCTTTACTTGTTTATGTTTCAGTTCAGTTTGAGTTTTCCATTTGTACTTTCCCTCCTACATTCTATAAGTAGGAGAAGAACCTCCGGGTTAAAGAGATCATAATTTGTAAGTAGCAATCTTGTGTTCTAGACTTTGTGCTGAACCCTTGAGAGCCAATTGGAGCAAAGGAATACAAAGGAGCAGGTTTCCGGAGAACTTTGTGTCACGGTGTACTGTGTTTCTTGCTTTTAAATCTTAGATCTCTTAATAAACTTTGTGTTATTTTAGATCTGGATCTAGAGCTGCCTTTGTTTTAGAATTCTGTGTTTATATCTATTGGATTCTTCTATGTGCATGCCATCAGCTCTGCCATCTACTGATTGGAATGCACATCTTCCCCCTTTCTTCTATGTGTTTATGTAATTACCTTCTTCTATAACTTTCCTTTCTTTAAACAGCTGCTTACTTGCTGCAGAATTATTCAGTTATGGTTCATGAACTGAGTAATTAAAGTAAAACCCCATTTAGATATTAGCATACTTAAATTGACAAATCTGACACGGGAGCCTCACCGGTTAAATGAGGGAGATTTATCTCATGACTGCCTAGGTTTGATGTTATGCAGAAAATCTAGCCAACAAAAACCTATTATGCAATACCATAACATAAAAGACATAATTACAAAAAATATCAACTTGCCAAACTTGCAACTTACACTGCAAGGTGATTGACTCGCCTATGACTTGCATGGTGAATTTCAGCAAACCACTCTTAAATCGGAAGGAAAATAATTCTTTCTTTTTTCAAATAAAAATCCTTGCTATAGATTTGAGGAATGTCTGAACCAGTTTTCCACCGAGACATGTTACCCCCCAAAAACAATTTGACGTTTTTTGGGGACAAGGGCATCCCAGGGACTTGGGAATGTCTGGGAAGCATCCTCCCCGCCATACCACCACCACCACCAAGGATCAAGGGACGTCCCCAGGACGTTTTCCTAAAGAAGGGGATGTTTCTACAATGTCCCCAACGGGATAATTTATAACCCCAAGAAGAATTCCTGTAAATCTGATTTATAACAGCAAATTGATAGAGAAAATATTTGATAAAATTGCAAATCTGAATTTTATTCAAATGTGACTTACCTTAGAGATGGATGACACTCAAAACTGATCTAAATTGGATCAAATAATTACCAAAAGTAACCACGGTTCATCATAGATACATAAATGACAAAAATATAAATATTTTGATCCTAGAAGAAGAGTTGTAATTTTATTAAAGTCTTTAGAAGGTCAGCTTACAGACATGAATGGAATAGAAGCTTCTGATGTCCAAATCTCATGTAGACAAGCTGGAAATGATCTCTAAAAATATGATAAGGAATATAGAAACTAGATTTATAACAATCGTGCCCTAGGAAGCTCATATTCCTCCCACAAGTGGGTTGCTTCTCTAGAAATCAGCTGGAAATGTATGCCAAAAATTAGCCACAATACTTCTCCTTCAAACCCTAGCTGAGATACCACAAATCTGCACTGTAGGGTCTTCAAACACTACTGGAAATTCAGAATTATCCTTGAAACTCAATGGAAACCCTTGAATAGAGCTTCCTCTCACAAAGGATGACGAGTTTTCGTTCTTCAACCTTCGCAATAGAGGGTTTTCGTCCTCTAATGCAACCACATCAAAGGGTTTTCGTCCTTCAATGTCAAATTAGAAAGCAATCAGCTCTACCAAATTTTAGATATGAAAATATGTCAAAAAGATGTTCCTCTCCCATGTGTGGCAACCTCCTTTTATAATTGCAATTGGCAAATGATCCCACCCAATGATCCAATCAGCTTGCTCCACTTGGTTACTTTATTTAATATTTTCATCCCCTTGCTTTATTTCCCTATACGGGTCGCCTTTTCTCCTTAGGGAGAAATACAAATAAAGTGACCTTTTTTATTACTTTATCACTAATAAATAATTACAGTGCTTATAAAAAATCATCATGCGCTACAATTATTTTATTAGGATAAGTGTTTCCCTTATGTTCTACTTCCCTAGCTGTTAGGAAACCTTCTCAGAGGGGACATTTTGGGGACTTCAGGACATCCCCGAGACAAGGATGAAACTTTCCCAAGTCCCTCAACCGTCCCAAAGACTTGTGGTCGTCCACTACTCCAAAAATGCCAAAAAGGTGCTTTTTAAAAATTAAAAACACACTTATTTTGGATGTTTGTGTCCCCAACCTTAACCCTAAAAGTTTATGGGGCCCCACTCACACTTTAAGCACTAAAAAAAGCTATAAATGAACCTCATATACTCGCTCCAAATCACTATCAAATCTTGAAAACATTGAGCAAGGCTGCAAGTGCAAGAGAGAGAGCAATTGCAAGAGTGAGAGCAAATGCAAGAGTGAAAGCAGGAGTGTGAGTAAGCAAGGCTGCAAGAGTGAGAAGTTGAGAGCATTAGCAAGTGGGGAAGCAACAACAAGAGCTTGAAGAGCAAGTACCAAGTCTTCATTGATTAACTGTTCAAGTTTCAACACATTCATCAAGTCGGAAGCCATCAAACCAATTGTATTTAAAATTTGAATGTTATCATCATTTTGGTATAAATTATGATATAAATAAATAATTTATTGATATTCAGCATTTTCGTTGTTCAATGCAATGTGTTTAGTATTTCAAAGTTTCATTTGTTATTCCTCATACATTTTTTATAACTAAATTTTCAGGTACTATATATATATTTGCACTGCACTCCCCCCGTCATCCCCAAACCTAAGCCCTTGGTCTCCACGTCCACCGGTTCCGAGACTCCATGGAACTATGGTTTGAACAATTTTTCAGCTTACATGAAATGATGATCATTGGATTTAAAGGATATACAACATTTTATCTTATCCCTAGGTACTTAACATGAAAGATATAGCCAACTCATTAATTTGCTTTACAATTTGACCCCCCAAAATGTATTTTTTCTATCAAAAGCAATAATTTTAGATTAAAAAAGATAATGATTCAATATATTTAAGAATATATTTTAGGACCATCTTTGAGAACTAGTGATCAACAAACCGAACATACAACTTATGCATCAATCTATCTACATATAAACAGAAAACCATATTTGGTAGTTGAAGCAATGTGCAGTCAAAAGATGCATAAAATAATATCCATACCAGTCAGCAAATTCACTCCAAAAGAAATCATAGATTGCACGTCCAACCTCTCCATAGTAAAACCTTTCATAACTTGATGTAACTGAATCAATAAGTTCATGAAGTTTCGTGACCTGGATTGACCACTTCACATGTAATTCACAACACTTACAAAGGAAACAAAGCAAATAAAAGGCAACTAATGAATAAGAAACTTACCACCCATTGCTCGCTCAAACATAAGTTTGAAATGGAATCTTCGACATCAAACTGTAGCCAACCAAAACCATTGACCAAGGATTAGCATTTTCCCAGGTCCAAACTAAATACAAAATAAAGAAATTGCCAAAAATATCCATTTCAGCTCAATTCTACTCGATTATTCTATCTTGATCATCCCAAATGATATCCTTAGGTTCACAAATTGTATAAAGCAGTTAATTAATGATCTATAAATAAGATTGTACTTTTTTTCCGAATTTTCTTCCATTGATCTTTGTATTATTTAACAACAAAGATCAGTTTTTCCCTCTCTCATTCTTTTGTTAAACAGGTACAAAGAAGGCAAGCAGTCCCTTCAATTGTAATGTTGAATCATTATTTTAAACTAGAAACCCTCCAAAGCACTCATTCAATTGAATTTACATGTCTACATAAATAGACACCAAAGAAAATTTTGTGACAATCTAAACTCAAAAGTCGAGGGCAACATTTTCAATCCAATTTCAAATGAATCATTATTGAAGATCCTAGACAAGAATGTTGAGGGGATTAGGCCACACAACAAAAATTCAGCATAACAAGAATATTTAAAGAGTATAGGTTGTGCATCCTATCCTTACAAATGCACAATAATTAATGTGAAACTCTTACCTAGTAAAAAATTCTGCTTCATCATAGAAAACCTAAGTAGCAATACAAGTGAAAGGCTGCTTATTATGGATCTTAAAAGTTTCGTATGCATGTAGAACATGGAAAATAGAACATGAATCCACAATTAATGGGAACTATTAATCTGGAAAGTAGTTGAATACACATATAAACATTTCTAAATCCACCTACCTTTAGCTCAAATTTGAAGAAAAAAAAAACCACATCCAAAAGTAGTTTATGCTAGTTGAGTCTAGGACCATGGTTAGCAATTTGTTATCACTGCAAATGAAACACATAAATGATGAAGGATACCACTATATGGTTAGCTTGCAATGAAAGCCCACTCAATCAATAAAAATATCTAACTATTTAACATCAACCTATGACTCCATTTACCTACACAATATGGAACATCACTTACAGCCAACCTAACTAAGCATTCATCATTACTTCATACCAAAGTAGTTCACAAATACCCACAGATTAAATTATAATTCCACAACACATGATGAACATTAGTAGTGCGTTTGAACACTTCTTGTAAGAGGAATGATAGGGATCATACCAAGCCGCACGGACTCTCACCTCACCCCAAATAAAAAATATTCTATTACCCAAGCAAATCGTTATCTTCTTCCAAGCATAAATACATAATCCATGTTTGTGCCAGACCTCTTCAGTGTGTCCATGTATGTTGCAGCTTTGGGCCATAGGTAACATTGCGTCATAACACTCGTTATGTGCTAACTACATACTAGTGAATATGTAATAGAGATTGACAAAAAATGTATCATCTTAGGAAAATGAATATAATGAGATTACCAAAATGTCAATGTGGGGAGAACCTACACTCCCCAACGAAAAACATGGCTGCATCTGCAACCTAAGAGGAAATGGATCCACCTACAATCCAAGTTGGAGGGAGAATTCTCTAAAGATGAAAAATTCATAAAAATGAACTCTAATTTTGGTAGAGAAGAGTAATATTATACACACGGAATGTGAGGCTGCCCAACTCATCACCAATGCTATGCCATATGCACATAAGAGTCATATACAATTAAAAAATATGAGTTGGAATCTTCATTGTAATCCAAGCTAAATAAAAAAGTATATTGTTAAGAATTTTTATTTGAGTTAATTAATAGACATGTTTTCCTATGTAAGGCACAATATATTCTCCCTCTTTGGATTGTGACATCTGCTTGGTAAGGCTTGATTCTATAGTGGCGCTTATTTTCTATCCTTCCACTACTATACATTTTGTGGGTTATGGATTGTACCTTTTCTTTTGACAAATAGGCTGATTCACATGGGATGCAACATAATCCATGCACATCTGTGTAGAAATGTGCAACTCTTTCCTTCGCACATCTCTTGTGCAACTTCACAAATTGAATGACATTTTTCAAAGCCTCCACAATGTTTTTGCAGCTTAGGGCATCTCATAATAAGGCTTTAGTCTGAGAACCTCTAGATTGCAAGTTGAGCTTTCCAAAAACATATTATAGTCCACTATCAGAGCACATCCAAAAAAGTTATGCACAATTCAAGTTGACTTGCACCATTCTGAATGGCCCACCCCAGATCGTAGAATAACATTCATGTTTCCTTGTTTGATGCTTTACTTGATTGGCAAAGCCCAAGGTAGTGCATGACAACAAGGACTTCCTAGGCATGTTTCACTTGTTTGATGCTTTACTTGGATTGGCAAAGCCCAAGGTAGTGCAGTGACAACAAGGACTTCCTAGGCATCACCTAGCTTGATTGGTTCACCCAAAGTTGAAGTGAAGCACTAATGTTTCACTATTGTGCATTATGCACAACTTGTGCACCACTGCAACACCACTTGTCATCCGCGACATCTCACCCTTGCACACACGGACTCACAATATCCTTGTCTTCTTATGCAACACCTAAAACATGTCACAATTCATACTGGCTATACATAGGAATCAGGATGATCAACTCTCTGCAGCATCCATAGGGACTTTGTAACCTTGTGTCCTTCCACAATGCCAAGCTGTAACCCACATCATAGTCTCTTGCTTACTAACAACCTCTCGCAATACTATGTAGCATCACACACATCTTGCAACATTCGTAGCTACTACAATGCCGCACACTTGCTTCATAGCACTCACAGCTTTTGCAATTTTGTGCAAGCATACCACAACACTCACAACACCCGAGTCTTGTGCCAACTCATTTTGCAACATTTGCATCTTTTGCAATGTCCTGCACCACCTCGCAATGTTAAACAACACATTGCATCCTTGTAGCACTCCCACACTCTTGCTTCTTGCTTCTCAAATAACATGTGTCTTCACAATTTTCCACAAAGCCTTTACAACCCGCATCCACTTGTAAGCATCCCGGTACCATGTAGCATGCCAAGTGGCACTATCCATGCTTGCGCCATGTCAGATCACCTGTTAGCATAACACACACTAGAAGTTCAACCACCACACCCACAAGAAGTCCAACCACCACTCGGGTAGAAGATGCACTACTCTTGTAACCATCCTATTTTGTAAATGATGTCTGTTGTAATTGATTTCTAGTAATGCTATATATTATAACACATCTAATATCCAAGGCAGCAATCTAGAATTGGCAATGTTCCCAATGTACTCTTAAATACCTTTGTGCCTTGATTATCATGTATTTGTTAGCCATCTTTGCCACGTGTTAGCATGCCCTAAGCATGAAGATGTTATTACGGTAGTTAAAATTCGGGTGTTGCATCCACATGTTATCAAATATGAAAAAGTTAGTATAGGCAAGTCTAAAATTCTAATTGTATTGGCCTATGGTTTGGCAATGCGGAATCACGAATATTTGCAATGGACTTCCTTGTGGCAAATAACCAATTGGATATTAGAAATCTATCTAACTTTTTAGCTATAAATTTCTGTCCCTTCCTGCAACAACACAATGTGTGGAGTCCTTGAGCAAAGGATACATTAATTAATCTATTCCAGTCAATTAACTGCTTGTTGAAAATGTGTTGCGTATGTTGCATAATTTTTACCCCTATTATAGACTATAAACTCTGCCATAACATATAGTCTGCCACAATGTAGGGGTCAAGGGCAATTTCGAGTTTGAATGGGTTGTTTTGGCCCACTAGTTTATGATCCATGGTTTTCTACCCATTGTATTTTAGTTCCACTTTGACAGTTTTGAATTGATGTTCCTATTAACACTCACACATACATTTGGTTATAGTAAGAACTATGAAATACATTATTATATTGTAAATGGTTGAGTTAATACAATAAGTGATGAAGGTGGTTGTGCTAGGTTTTTTCCTGAAAGGGTTTTTCAATGTAAAAAATCTTGTGTACTTTGCCTATGCGCAATTTCTCTGTTCTAATATAGTTAAGATTTTGTTAGCGCTGCTTCTCCTGCATAAGTTTATCGTTATTTTCTCTTCATGATTCATAGCACCAGTTAATTCCTTTTTTTTTTTGTTATGGAGATCTTACTGCATTAAAATCTCCTACAATAATGATGTTGGTGGTGGTGTTGTGAACCCATAGACACAATACAACAACCTTTGAAATTCAAAAGAATCAAAATCTGAAACAATTCCCAAGGAAAATATCTGATATAGGTTATGGACTTCCTAGCAGGGTCCTATTGAATGGCCATTTTTACTTGAGGGCTTGTGATCATGTGCTTTGAACTCCATGATCCTGTGAGGTTGGACTATTGTGAGGGAAGATTTCTGGAAGCAGATGGGTACTATTAGTTCTGAGCATTTAGTTCTAAAAGTATCATTTTCTCCTCATAATTTTCCAAACAACCCTCTTCAAAGGAAATAGGCCTCACTAAGGGAGAACTTCTATATAGTAATATTAGTCTAATGGATCTGTGTAATTATTGCACAACCCTAGGATCTATTAAGAAAATAAAAAATGTCAAGGGAAAGGGACATTTCCATGTAATTATTGTACAACATTGGGAAAAAGGTGAAATTTAGTTTTTGTATAAATAGTAATTCATTAGGAGATAACATTTCCAAAAGCTGCCTCACCCTAAAAACTAGTGATGTTTTCAAAAAAATCACCATTGCCCTACAAATGTAACCCAACAAGCTAATATGACAGTAGATCCCTTTGAAGATTATAAAGCCAAAAACAATAACAATTGAATCTAGATACCGTCATGTTTTAATATCACTAGTCCAGGTATCTTAAATATATCTATCTGAAAATCACTGTGAGATATCACTCTCGAGGTGTTTATCTTGGAATTGTCATATAATTTTTCCTATTCAACGTTTCCACATTGATTAATGACTCCATCACTTTATCTTTATGCACTCT
Source organism: Taxus chinensis (assembly GCA_019776745.2). NCBI lineage: Eukaryota > Viridiplantae > Streptophyta > Pinopsida > Cupressales > Taxaceae > Taxus > Taxus chinensis. The sequence goes on from CM034156.1 coordinate 501,087,288, forward strand.
GGTGATAGATGGCCTCAACCTAGCTACACCACTGACGGATTTTCAGGCAAACGATTTTGTTTGTTGAGCAACAATAGAAGGGAGAGTGTTGAATTCAGTGCTAGAGATTCCGATACTAGATTCAACATATCCTATGTCTAACAAGTATGGTTTATAATCTTGCATTGACTATTTATGCTATACTGTTTCCTATGTTTGCATTTGACTCACGCGCTGGGTATAAATACCACCAAGGTGTTGGTAGATTGCCGCCTTTTATCAAGTCTAGGGTCTAATTTCCCTAATCTAGCAAAGAACGAGTATTTATATAGGCCAACTTAGGGGCTAGCGCAGTCTTCAGGTCTCCCCTCTACTCTAGGTTCGAGCCCAATAGAGTTGCCTTGATTCATTGGGAGTCACTAGTCTATAATATCCCCTTTCGATCGAAGACCTTTAGCTCAATTCTGTTTCTCAATGGCTAAATGGTGTTATAAAAGAAAACTTATCATAATAAATTAATTATAAAAGTGCAAAATAAAATAATATTATAAGCACTTTATATTAATTTATTAATGATTAAGTCAATTTAAAAATAAAAAAGACAAATATAAAGTGATAAAGTAAAATAAGAAAAAAAAAAAATCACTTTATATTTATTATTCTCCCCTAAGAGAAAATGCGACCCCTTTAAAGGAAGAAAAAGGGTGGAAACAACATTAAATGTGGGAGGTGCAATCTAATTGGAAGATGAGGGTGGCTATCTGGCCCATTACATCTATAAAAGCAAGTCTACTTGTTTGTATAAGGCATGCTTTTCTATTTTATACAATTCTGAATTTTGTCTGAGCTTTATAGATTTACAAAAATATTTATAAGGACGAAAACCTTCAGAAATAAACTCTTGAGGACGAAAACCCTCCAAGAGTCTAGTACAAGGGTGAAAACCCTTCTCTTAGTTGAGAGGATTCTCCACCTTGGGGTTCCATCGTAGATCACGGAGTTAATAGTATTTTTTTAGGTGTTTTCCAAGCATTTTGAGGGTTGTACTTGCATAAAGGAGATAGCTGATTTTCCAGTGTATCAGATCTGAATAAATCTATATGTTTCTGCTGTAATTTCCAGCCTAAAACCCTAAGGGAGAATTGGTGTTTTGGTTGTTTAGGGCACTTATGGTGGTCATTTGTATGAATGGGTAACATCATTGCATTCTCCCTATTTTGTGAGTCTTTGCATAGTTTATTTGTGTGGATCGGAGCATTTTTGAGTGAGTTATGAATTTTTGAAGTTGCCATAATTTTTTGTAGATTGGGGTTTCAAAATAAATTCATTTCAACTATTTATGGGCTCTAAAAATTCAGATCTTTGCACAAATATATTAAGGGTGAAATATGATAAGTTTCAGCTTAGTTTATGGTGGAAAATATCATGATTTATTTTTTATTTTTATAAGTTTCATAATTAGCCCTAGTTGCATTTTCCCTAGTAAAATTCAGATCTGCAATATATATTTTATCATAAATTCTATAATCTGCAATTTTTAGTTGGAATTTTCTTAAAATCCATTTAGGGGAAAAATTTGTCCATTTGGAAACATTTACAACCTAGGAAGATGAGCATGAGGGCGTCATCCTGACACATAGGATTACTTCGCAAAAGGACTTAAATTCTTTCAACCAAGATCTAGTAGATATTTCATTAGTACCATCAAAAAATGGAACTTGGGTCCACTTCATTTTTTCTTACTTGCATTCAAATATGATTTCCTCATAGGTTGGGAGAACACATCGCTTTGATACCACTGTAATGACCCCAAATGGACACTTTGCAACCTCAAAGGGATTTTAGGCAAATCCCATACTCAAAATGCAGATTATAAGAGATATTCAAAATTTATTATTGCAGATCTGAAATTAACCCTTCATTTCCAGCCATTTCTATGCAGAGTGACCATGTGTAAATTTCATGCCAAGTTCTTTTCCATCATTTACCTTCAACACAACTCTTACCAAATTCATGCTTGGGGCTTCCATAATCAACCATACAGTTGGCAGCCCATCACTCAAAAATTTTATGACAGAAAGATCAAGATTAGGAAATGGTCCCAAAATAACCTTTATAACAATGAGAGTGGTTTCATACCTTTGTGTAGTGATCCTACTTAGGTAAGGACCAATTAGATGATTGGGAATTAGACGATGCTCATTCTTCTGGGGCCGAATATCATAAGGATATAACTGTTGTTCTAAAAATGCTGTTGTATACACCTCGTAAAAATTGCATTGACTGCCCTTTACACCCTTGATTCTCTTCCATTAAACCATATCCTCAGTATTTCTCTTGAGCGCTTCAAGGCCCAACTTTGGATTTTGTCTTGCACATATATATGAAAAGACAAAAGAACAAACCTAAGTGGCTTCAACATTAGAAACTCTTTTCTTACCGGGATCCCAAATCATTGTGTGTGCATAAATCTGAATTTGCATCAAGGGATTTATATGTCTTATGTTGCAACCCATATCCATCATTCTATCTCCTTTCCCATAATGATCCATAATTTGACATGACATGAGCAACAATTTTTCATACCTTAGTCTGTTCTCCGAGTGTTCATCCTTCCTTGATGGATAGACATATGTTGAGCAACCCTCAACACCACTGTCTATGTGCCTTAGATCTCCAAGAATAGGAACAACAGCTGCTCTTTCCTTATCACTTGCATCCCCATCACTAAGGTTACCCTTGGACTCTTCCCTTTCGCTAGGGTAACCACTGGGGTATCTATCAAATGGAAGTGGCAAAGTAGGAAGCATAAAACACCAGTTAAATACATTTGAAAGCTTACCAAGGGTTGTTGTTTTGAAAATTACAGCAGGCTGCAACTTCATGCAAGTGTTCATGGGAGTCTCCTCCTGTAATATCCCCTTTTGAGATTATTTAAATCTGTAAATTAATTAACTAAAATCAACTTAGAACGATTTACTCCTCTTAGTTCGACCTCAAATAACACAATGTCGGCTTTAATACAACCCAAATGGGGTTGGAGTAAGCCAAAGTGGTGGGTTAGATGGGAGAACCAATCAGATAATTAATTTTTTTCAGATTTGATTTTATAACAGCAATTACTTAATTAATATTGCACCCAGAACAATTCAAACTTAAACAATTAATATCTCACTCAATATTCCATATTTTGCCACAAAATAAAATGCACAATAAACTAGAAATCAAGGCTTTTCCAATGAACTAAGAATCTTAATTTTCTGATCACTGAAACCACCTCAAAACAACCCCAGAAAATTGATATCAAGTCGCTAGGGTTAGAATAAATTGCATAAATTATTATCAGCTCTTTCTATGCTTCCAAAACCCCCAAAATAGCAGCCCCACACTTGGAAAAATATGCCAATACAGATCAGATTGCAGATCTAGCTCAAAAGACACCCAAACATACCAAAACAACCTCCCATGCAAGTCGCTTTAGCTCTAATAAATGTAGCAATAACAAAAAATTATAAATCACTATCAAACCCTTCAATAACAATCAATAACCTGCAAATTTCCTTCTCAAATAAATGTGCCAAACATAGAATAAATATATCAAGCAACATTCACTCAATGAAAGCTTAGAAGGTCTCACTCTCTTCACAATAATGGTGGTGTTGAAGAACACCTTTATGATGTGATCACATGGGCATACATCCCTCTTCAAGCATGAAAATATTTGAATAAAAATTTCAACATGCCCCCAAGGGGTCGCCTCATCTCCTTATATAGCTTTTGGCATTTCAAATCTCCAAGTTTCCCTCCTTTCTATGGTGCATTTCCTCATGTAAAAGGGTCTCTTTTAAAAATAGTCTTCTCTCCTGAAAAGTCAAACTCTAAATAGAATATTAATTCTCCCTTTTAATATTTAAAAATAAAACATAAGAGGAGAATTAATTATTTAATTTAAAAATAGGAGTAATGACAATTTCCCCATTTTTATCCTTTAATCTATGGGAAGAGTGGATTAAAGGTCTCCAATATTCTTAATTAATTAATGTCCTAAAAGGGGGACATTACAGTCCTCTCTTCCCAAGATTGCTTGTCCTCGAGCAATAACAAACTTGGATGCTTCAAAACTGAATCACTTTCCCATGTAGCATCCTCTAATGGCAAATCCTTCCATTTCATCAAATAATCCTTGATACTACGTCTCCTCAAATTCTTATCACTTGAATCAATAATAGATTACAGAATTAAGACCAACCTACCTTCTTCATCCAAAGGGGGCAACTCCAAAGAAGGAACAACATGCTACCCAAGAGCCTTTTTAATACAAGAAACATGAAATACATTATGGATCTTACCATTTTTCGGAAGGTCTAATTCATAAGCCATCTTACCCACTTTCCTTATGATCTTGTAAGGCCCGTAGAAACGTTGTTTCAACTTTTCCTTACCACTTTGTTTGAAAGTAGATTGCCTATAGGGCTGCAATCTAAGGAATACCCAATCATTCACCTCAAAAGATCTCTCACTTCTATGCTGGTCCACATACATCTTTTGCCTATTTTGGGCTTGGTGCAAATTTTCCTTGAGTGCTCTCATGACATCAACACTTTTTTGCTCAAAATCTTGAGCACTAGGCACTCTATTATCTTGAACATTTGGCAACCCGATGATGAAATCCATAGATACGCTTTCCCATTTTTGGGATGGAATAGGAAGGGGCTGCAACAGACCAGCTAGAAAAGTATGTTCATTCTTATTCTTTTGACAAACAACACACTCCCTAACACGTTTAAGAACATCTTTCTTCATACCTTTCCAAGTAAACCTTTCTCTTACCACTTTTTAGGTTTTGAAGTACCCTTGGTGTCCACTCAAAGGAGCGTCATGTGCTGCTTTTAAAATCAGATTCTTTACCTTTGAATTTGGAGCCAAATACACCCTTCCTTTATAGATAATGAGGTCATCCTCTATCTTGTACCTTTCTGTAATGTACCCATTTTCTGAAGACCCTTAGCCTAATTTTCCCCATGGGCTTTGGTATGTTGCAAGGGGAAAATTATATTAAATAATTAAATATTATTGCCTGAAGAGTAATTTTTATCATTTAACATTAGAAAACAATAATTATTTAATTATGTAGATTATTTAATTTAATTCCCTAAATATAAAATTAAATGGGGAATTAATTAAATAAATATTTAGGTGACTTTTATTGATAAAATCACCCTTAAAAAAGGAGACGCCACACCTAGGAAAGATATACTACTTTTATTTAATAATTTCTCTCTCCTAGAGATTTCGAATGTTGTGCCTCCTTAGTTAGAAAAGGAGTGCTAGGATCATTTTGAGACTTATGTTATGATGAAATTATTTTGATACTCCATGCTTGGAGTTGGGATGCATGCCCATTGGTGTTTTCTCTCTCTCATGCTTGGGAGATCTTTATAGCTGGTTATTGAGAATCAATTTGAAGAAGTTACTTGTGCAATCTCAAGTGAGATTCATGTCTTTGGCTTTAGTGAATTTTTAGATGAAGGTTACCATTCAAATCTGCATTTTTTACTGTAGCGATTCACTATAGCAGCTGGTTTGTGATAAAAATAAGTGTTTTTGGAGTACTTTTGGCAAGTCGACTTTGGTGTGTTGGTTTCTAATATCAGTGATCCCTTTCATAATATTTGTGAGCTGTTTGTATGCATTTCTGAGTGTGGTACAGTCAGCCTTTTGCATGCTTTCATGCCCTATTTTACAGCGACTTGCTTTAATGATGATTGTGATTAGGTTTAGTGCATTGTTGTGAATCGATTGAGTTAGTGGCATGGTTTGGAGCTCTTGGTCGCAGCAAGTCATCGAGGGCATATTGATGCTAATTTTTGGTGTTATATGGATCTGATTTTAATATAAATTAAGACTGCTATTTACCCTTGGCCAGTGATTTCATGGTGTAACCATTTGGGTGCCTAAAAACATTTTTTAATTGCTCTAATGTGCAGCGACCAGTCTGGGCATATTGGGTGATTATTTTTGGAGCATTCTTAGCAATTAGATCTGTGTTGTGTGATCTCTATTGCCCAGCAAAATTCCTCATGAATATCTAATGCATTGTTGTGGTGGTACGACTTGATATGTGCATGGTATGGTAAGATTATAGCTTCTATATGGCAGCGTGGCAGCGACTTCTTCTATGTTGCATGTAGACTGATTTGGAGTGCTATTTGGAGTGGATCGACTAGTTGTTTGCATATTTGTATGATGTTTTTACAGTCTCTCTTGGCAGCAACTAGAATAGAGCAAGTTTTGTACATACCTCATATGATTTCCATTCAATTAAATATGCTGCCATTTCCTGGGCAACAATGATTTGTTTTGGGATGTCTGGAATGCATAGTGGGTGCCTAAAATATCCAGTGATTGCCTAAGTATTTTGATAATTGGTTTATGATCTTCTAAAGTGGATCGACTATTTCTATGCATGATTACATATTTCTGAATGCAGCGATCAGGATTATTGCATGCTTAATAATAATTTTGAATTCCTTTTAAGGAGATTTAGGTGACTGTTTGTAGCTGGTTGAACGAGGCTGAGTTTAATTGTATCTTGGAGTTCTATAACAGTAGAAGTAATCTGAGTTGAAGTATGTTGAATGTTGTGAGTAATTTCAGTAGTCATTTCAGCAGCGCCATTGCTTGTTAGATGCTCAATGCAGTGAAGCTTAGATCTGATTTTTAAAGTTCAGTTGAGGAAGTAGCTGTATGGGTTGTCGATAGAGGCCATTAAACCCCTATTTTTGGGTTTATTGAGTCATCTACTCGACTGGTACAAGTAGTTTGACTGAGTTTAGCTATTTACAGTTGATTGGTGTATTGAAGGGTTGTTGATTTGCATATTTTCCATTGATCCCGGAGTTGGGACATTACACTTTCATCCACAATCACCCCTTCAACCAAATCATTAGAAAATTGTTTTTTAGCATATTCTAGAATAATTAAATCCTTCCAGTCAGCTGCTACAAAAGATACATAACAGATTTCTACCTTCCTTGGTGGATGATCATAAAGAATGGAATTAGTGTGAGATGTCCCACTTGTCATACCTTGGAAAATGATGCTCTTGCCACCCATCATGAACTTAAGCAACAAGTTTTGATAATTGAGGGTGAAATCCCCCAATGAATGCAACCATTGCACTCCTAATACAAGATCCATATCTTCCATGTCAATCATATAAAAATCATCAATAAGCTCATAATCTCCTATGGAAATGGAAAGCTTGGGAACTCTTCTAGAACATGGTAGGATAAATCCATCTGCTATGGTAACATTAAGTCCTTGGAAATCTTCAACATGCAAATCAAACCTTGTTGCCAACTTTTCACTAATGAAATTGTGAGTTGACCCACTATCTATTAGAATGATTACCTTGTACTCGTGTAGTATGCCTTCCACCCGGAAAGGAAGATATTTGGGAGTGCCAGAAAGAGTTGTAAATGTACCTTCCACTTCCTTTTATTCTTCCTTATGTGCATGCTCATTAATAACCTCATCAACAATATTATTAGTATCACAAAAATCTGATTTCAATTCAAAATCTGAATCAATAACTTCAATAAAATGAATTTGCCATTTACCCTTACAATTGTCGCCTCTTGTCCACGGGTTCTTACAATCAAAACACAAACCTTTCCTTCTCAACTCATCTCTTATATCCCTTTGCACGCTGTTTTGTGCCTGATTCCTATGTGGCAGTACATAGGGCTGATTTGGCCCTTTTTGAGCCTCTTTTGATGACCCAAGGGGTTGTCTCACTTGTGCTTTCATGGACTTCTGCAAATCAGACCTTTGCTGCCCTTGAATTCCACTTTTGGGCAGCGAATGGGTGACATTAGTACGCTGTCCTCTTTGCCCAAAATCACGTCTATAAGCTGCACATTCCAAATCTAAAGCCTTAGTAATAGATTCTTGTAAACAAAGAAGATTGAAAGCCCTTACCAAACCTTTCAAAGGCTCAAACAAGTCTTCCGTGAAGAGGACAACCAATCTTTTCTCACTAACATCCGTTACCATGACTTTAATTCTTTGGAAATCCGCCACATACTCCTCAACATCATGAGCTTGCTTGAGATGTGCAAGTTCCCGGAAGTGTATTTCCGGATCTTTCCAGTCAAATCTCTCCATAATCCTCTTGCTAAACTCCTCCATTGCGTGGATCAAATCATGCCCTTGTGTGTGCATGCCATGGAACCACCATTCATGTGTGATTCCTTCCAAGTGAAGAGTAACAAACTTAAGGGCCTCTTCCTCATGCATGGGGTTAAGGGAGAAGTAGATCTCCATCTTTTGCAACCATGCTCTTACTGATATCCTGCTAGTTCCAACAAAACTTGGGAGTGAAACCTTTTCCAACCTTTGTTGAAGCTTGTTCCCCATCTTTAGAGCACAAAATTCATCAAATCCCAACATGGCCCTTGTGGCTTGACTCAAGGACCCATACTCAAGCCTTTAGGCATCAATTAACTCAACCATTGTGGGCTCCTTTTCTTCTCCATTATGGTTTTCCTTAGGTGAGAAGATACCTTTGAAGAACTTGGGAGGGGGTGGTGTAGAGTTTCTTTCCCCACTATGTGAGCTCTCTTCAGCATTAGAATTTGGGGACTTGCCCTTACCCAAAGCATCCTTAATGAGCTTAGACATTTGTTCACTCATTGTCTTTTGAAGCTCCACGCCACAATTTTGCATCAACTCTTGAAGGAACTTCACTTGATCCGAAGTGAAAACCCCGTCCTCCATTGACCTTATTTCTCTTGTTGTAGTATAATGGCTCCTTATCTCATCCTTGCATCTCCCACAAGAGTAGAGGAAAGATGCTCTGATACCATTGTAATATCCCCTTTTGGGATATTATTTAAATCTGTAAATTAATTAACTAAAATCGACTTAGAAGGATTAACTCCTCTTAGTTCGACCTCAAATAACCCAATGTCGGATTTAATACAACCCAAATGGGGTTGGAGTAAGCCAATGTGGTGGGTTAGATGGGAGAACCAATCAGATAATTAATCTTTTCTAGATCTGATTTTATAACATCAGTTAATTAATTAATATTGCACCCAGAACAACTCAAACTTAAAAAATTAATATCATATTCCATATTTTGCCAGCAAATAAAATGCACAATAAACTAGACATCAAGGCCTTTCCAATGAGCTAAGAATATGAATTTTCTGATCACTAAAACCACCTCAAAACAGCCCCAGAAAACTGATATCAAGTCGCTAGGGTTAGAATAAATTGCGTAAATTATTATCAACTCTTTCAATGCTTCCAAAACCCCCAAAATAACAGCCCCACACTTGGAAAAATATGCCAATACAGATCAAATTGCAGAACTAGCTCAAAAGGCACCCAAACATACCAAAACAACCTCCCATGCAAGTCGCTTTAGCTTTAATAAATGCAACAGTAACAACAGATTATAAATCACTATCAAACCCTTCAATAACAATCAATAAAGTGCAGATTTCTTTCTCAAATAAATGCACCAAACATAGAATGAATATATCATGCAACATTCACTCAATGAAAGCTTAGAAGGTCTCACTCTCTCCACAATAATGGTGGTGTTGAATAACACCTTTATAATGTGATCACATGGGCATACATCCCTCTTCAAGCATGAAAATATTTGAATAAAAATCTCAACATGCCCCCAAGGGGCCGCCACATCTCCTTATATAGCTTTTGGCATTTCAAATCTCCAAGTTTCCCTCCTTTCTATGGCGCATTTCCTCATGTAGAAGGGTCTCTTTTAAAAATAGTCTTCTCTCCTAAAAATTCAAACTCCAAATAGAATATTAATTCTCCCTTTTAATATTTAAAAATAAAACATAAGAGGAGAATTAATTATTCAATTTGAAAATAAGAGTAATGACATTTTCCCCATTTTTATCCTTTAATCCATGGGAAGAGTGGATTAAAGGTCTCCAATATTCTTAATTAATTAATGTCCCAAAAAGGGGAAATTACACTGCCTCATGTGCAAGTTTCTCAATAAGGTCTCCTTTGATTTTTTTGCTTAGGTGTAGATCTGATTTGTCTTCCTTCATGGGTGTAGACTCCATGGCTTCATTTCCTTGCTCATCCTTGCAATCAAATCTTTCTAGAAACGTTTGTGTGAAATCTTCAAGGGAAGCAATGGATTCAACCCCTTGGGTATTCAACAGATGATGCTAACACTTATGGGCTATTCCATCCATGTATCTAGAGATGAGTACGAGGGCATCATCTTGACACAGGATTACTTCACAAAAATGACTCAAGTTATTTCAACCAAGATCTAGCAGATATTTCATTAGTATCATCAAAAAATGAGACTTGGGTCCACTTCATTTTTTCTTGATTGCATTCAAATATGATTTCCTCACAGGCTGGGAGAATACATCGCTCTGATACCACTGTAATGATCCCAAATGGACACTTTGCAACCCTAAAGGGATTTTAGGCAAATTCCATACTCAAAATGCAGATTATAAGTGATATTCAAAATTTATTAATGCAGATCTGAAATTAATCCTCCATTTCCAACCATTTCTATGTGGAGTGACCATGTGTAAATTTCATGCCAAGTTCTTTTCCATCATTTACCTTCAACACAACTCTTACCAAATTCATGCTTGGGACTTCCATAATCAACCATGCTAATGTTTCTTATGTTTGCATTTGACTCATGCAGTGGGTATAAATACCACCTAGGTGTTGGTAGATCGCCGCCTTTTATCAAGTCTAGGGTCTAATTTCCCTGATCTGGCAGAGTCCCAGTATTTATATAGGCCAGCTTAGGGGCTAGCGCAGTCTTCAGGTCTCCCCTCTACTCTAGGTTCGAGCCCAATAGAGTCGCCTTGATTCATTGGGAGTCACCACTTGTCTAATTGTAGTTATCTTTAGAAAAATAAAAAATTGCAAAAAGGCATATCTTTAGTGTCCCTATACTCCCCTTCATGCAGATGTGTGTATCATCCATCTCATTCCTTCTCCCCACTTGTCCTCGTTCAAGTAGTTATCTCTCATGCCTCGTTCTTCCTCTCTTGTTGGCAAGGTGTTCATCCTTGAGGGAGGTTGGGCAATGGCCTTCTTGAGACTAAATCTATTTCATCCATTGGAGATGTTTGGTAGTCTATTTGACATAGTGAGATATTTTTTCAAGGGTAGGACTCACATATTTCAGTAGATGACTCCACTACAATAAGGAACAAGAGGAGATTACTATTATATGTGTGTATGAAGGTTATGGTATGTCTATTGCTAAAATTACAACTATGACAGTTGTGCTTGGCTATGATTACAATTATAGGTATGATGATGGTTATGGTTATGATTATGGCTATGTCATGAATTTACTTATGTATATCATTACAACCCTCTAATAGAGTTGGAGGAAGAGTTGTGCAAGGAACCTTTTGTCTTGCACATAAGCTCTTGGTTTGGTTATGATTACTCCAGTATCTGTTTGGATCTAATGAACATGTTGTGTATAAACTAAGAGCAGTATGCATATGCATGATCCCTTGTAATTTCAAGAGGGTGATCTGACTGACAAGGGAAGTTAGACCAATATGTGTATCCACTTCTTAAGTGAAGCAAGGCTGGGTATCCATGAATTGACAGTCTATTTATGTTCCTCTTCCTCTAGCACTTTCCATCCAAGTTGATAGCTAGACATCTATATTGGATAAAGCCATCAATATTAATAGTACTGAGGGATCCCCCCTGCGCACACTTCAGTAATTCTTTGTTGTGGATGCATGCAAATCTGCTCGCTGTTCCATTTGGATAGATAGGTAGTCATTATTATTCTTGATTAAAGATCTGTAGTCACACTCTGGTGGTTGTAGTATGAGGTTTATTAGAAGGATGATCAGCGGTATTCCACTTACAGCATCTTTGATAGTACTCTCAATATGATTATTCATATTTATTGGTTTATGAATCTGTTTAGAAGCTACGTTAAGTGGCATTCTACAGCAACAGTGGTGATGATAACCAACACTCCACATGTTGATTGGACATTCCAAATGACTTGAGGGTTGGCTAGAAGTGTTCCTCTGATTGATGTCATATGTTTTGGAGTTAAATTTTGCCATCTTCTGAGTGTGCATCAAATTATCAATCAAGTGCTTTCTAAACCTGTCTTAATTAATTTTATGGTCTCTTATAATTGATAAAAATATTTTGTATATTGACCTAGATTATATTGAAATATTATGGACCACATTACGTCTATACTTTCGTGAGTTTATAATGGTGTGGTTGATCAACTGAAGCATATAAGCGGGGAAATTTGTTGTGATATGCACAAGGAATTCATTTTGTGGTGAAAGAAACATAATAGAAGATCACTTCGACCAAATAAGACATAATAATCTATGCATGGCTTCATCTACCATTTCTTCAAATATTATATGTGATTGAGTCCCAAATTCATGATTTGTGTGCACTTGGATAATTTGCATCCAACAATATCTTAAGTGTTTTCTTACGCCTTACAAATGATATAATCGATATCATTGTCTTGGGAGAATGTCCCTTGATAGATTGTTGCAAGACTAAGTTGTATAGGTTGTTTATTTGAGCAGGATCGGATCCGTCGTCTTTGCTCCCTCCATTGACCGAGTACTGCTTCATTTTTAGACGCCCCGTTTTCTATGAGATCCGGGGAAGATATCACTACCTCTATAGGGACTCAACCAACACTCTAGCTACTTTCTTAGATATAGAAACCAGCGATGCTCGTCTCTTTACCTTCGCGAGGCTATCACCCTCTAGCGCAAATCCCTTCAAGAGGAGCCTAGAGGCTCTAGAGCTTGCATATTGATCACCTCTTTCTTCTAGCACATCCAGGTGATTGGTAGCACTAAGTGTCCTTTAGACAGTAGTACATCATATACCATAGCTCATAGATCAGTTAAGCGGCGCTTCTCTCAACACACCATTACTATTCAAACTGCTCAGACCTAAACCTACTTTCTCTCGACATTGTAGCTATGCTTCTTCCTGTTAGTGTGGCTCTACCCCTCTTCGGCAACATGGTCCTACAACTTGCTAGTTGCTCCCTAGACCACAAGGGCAAACTGATCTCACAACCTTCTTTTCTACTATAGGATTTGCACCAGCCTTGGTTGTTAGAGGAGAATCTAGAGGAAGTGTCTTGCTTCCTCCTAGGATCCCCCAACTTGGCTTGTTTGACACTATGTACTACCCAACGCGCATTATCTGATCTTTCACAATTATCCATAGCGGCTTAGATGACTCCTCCAATTCAGGCACAAGCAGAGACATTCAATGAGTTTTTCCTTCAATCTTCATTGGCACATACTTTTGGGGATCTTGCTCACCCCACATTGCTATTTGTATTGGATTCTTTTCCATTTGGGTTTGTGGCATACTACTCTATTTTATGCCTTGTACTTTTGTTTCTTTAGCTTGCTTCTAGGATTCTCTTCCTAGAACTTTCTATTGCTAATTGTTGTATCCACAAGTCCCATTGACCTACTTTTGGTCATTTGTGGACATTAACATAATGTATTTCCTTCTTTCTTGCTTTGAGAGTAAAATGTTGACTTTGACTTTCTTATGTCCCTACACCTCCCCTCACATGACCATGCATGCATGTGTTTATGTATATAGGTATGCATAGACATGCATAAGGGGGCTAACTATAAGGGTGCATTGTTGGATTAATACTCATGTCTTCTACCGATGGGTTCAATGGATTTCTTGAAGAGTGCATGTATTATTCTCTTCCTTCAACATCCTAGTTATTGTAGAATACCAAATTTTTGTACAAGCCTTGTTATTGCAATGATTTTCGCGTGTTTCTGTCCATATGAATCATTGGTTTAAATTAGGACCTTACAAGCACATTTTTCCCTTGGGTTGGGCCTCGTTTGTCCTCACTTGTTTTATGTTTTATTTGTAACTTGATTTTTTTTATCACTTTGGGTCGATGATAATATGTCGATTCAATCTGGAATGCTTGAAAACCTATAAAACAACTATTCATTTGCACTTGTACAACTTGGATGCTCTCAAAATGTCCAAAACATTGTTTAGGGTTTTTGGCTAGAACATGCTTAGACAAATGGATCAAGTTGAAATGTCCCCTAAGAACATAAATTAGAGAAATCTGGGTTTTCCCACAAACCCTTATGCAAAAATGACAGCAATCTGATTTTTTATAATTATTATAGTAACTCTTCAAAATTAAAGCACCAATGACTTGGAAATCACTAAAAACCCTCATAAATATTTTATAAAAAATGTTGGAATCAAATACAATCCAAATTCAAGTAATATACAAATTTTATGAAATTATTTGTTGGCTGCAAATTAGAGAAATGATAGTTGACCGTACAAAAGAGAAATGTTGTCAGAAAAGAAGATCCAATTGATCGATGGATTGGTTGAAGTAGAAAACAACCTTTAGCAAAGCCCCGAAGACAAACACTGATGGATGGAAAGTTGCAGCACCTCCCCAAGGTGACGTCAACCCCTAAATAGGTGACGTCCCTCAATCAGCCTTGAAATCCTCTGAATTTACACTTCATCCGCCCTAGAAGATGCCCTAGCTGAAATGGTTCTGTCAAACTGATGAGAAGCTCAATTGTAACCCCTGAATGAAGATACCCTAGCAGATTGGAGGGTTTTTGTCCTTAAATATGGTTGCAATAGAGGGTTTTCGTCCTCAATTTCTGAATACACACGAGGGTGTCTGCCTTCTAATGCAAAAGATGGAGCAGCAGCTCAAAACCCTTCATGAAAATTATGATAATGGCCAAAAGATATCCCAAATGACCCCAAGCGACCTCCTTTTATGTTTTTTGATGGCTTGTATCTGAATACAAAGTCCCCAAATGGGACGTCCTGCTTTGGCATTTTAATTTAATTAAAAATAAAGTAATACTTTACTTTATTTCAACAAAGTAATGCTTTTATTTTAACTTTATCATATAAACTCACTTTTTAAATTAACATTAAAACATAAGTGCTTATAATTAAAATTACTTTTGCACTTAAGTTAAATTATTAATTGATTTCCCCTTTTTCCACCCCACTAGCCCACAGGAAAATACTGGATAGGCTAAGGGTCTTCTCCAGGATTAATCTTGAGAAGGGGACATTGCAGTTCTCCCCTCCCAAAATTGCTTGCCCTCAAGTAATGCATAGTTCAACTCTTACTCTCTTTTAGACTCAACCCTCCTGCAAATACCAAGATCCCAAATCAATCTTGGAAATTAGCAATCGCCAATCCATGCTCCATTTTGTGAAACAATTGTTTTTTATTGCACCCTTCTGATCTAATTATGAATTTTTTTACCGGATGAAGCTCCATCAACGTTCTCAACCAGTGTATCTAGAATGGGTGAATCATGATTCAATTGGGATCTAAAAAGAGTACTACCATCTGTGAAACCCTTCATTCCGTTTACTAAGATTGATGCTAAAGCTATGTTAGATCCCTTGGAGTACCACTTTTCCCCCATCCGATTTAAATTTCAGCTCCATAGTCTGATAGATTTTGGTGAATTCTCCCAAATAATGCAGCCATTGTACTCCTAATACCAAGTCAATCTCTTTTAGACTAACCGCATAAAATTTATCACCCATTTGATGTTCACCCAAGTTGATGCTGAGTTGTTCAACCATCTTCTTGGAAGGCATAGAAAAGCCATTTGTTGCAATGACGCTGAATCCTTTTACGTTCTTTGTCTCCAACCCTCTTCTATTTACCAATCCTTCATCTATGAAATCATGGGTTTCCTCACTATCAATCAATACTATAATATCTTTCTTGAGAAGAATTCCACGAACTTTAAAGGGTTGATATTGTGGTGTGCTTACAAGTGTAGCAAGAGTGTTGCACTTAATTTTTGGCTCTTTTTCGAAACTATGACTCTCCGTCTAATATCGCCTCTATGTGGTGAACTTGTCCTTTGCCAAAACAACTGCAACCGGATGTCCGTGGATCCTTACATGAGAAGCACAAGTTCTTTCCCCTCAATTCATTTTTGGTTTGTTCTTCTTTTGTCCTTGGCTGCCCAAAAGGTGTTGTTTTTAGCTGCATGTTGTTCTTGGCTGTTCAAAAGATGTTGTCCTTTGCTGTATTATAGATCGAAATTTACCCTTTGCAGATAATGTTTTGCGATCCAATGCCTTCTTAATTGCTTCTTGAAGAGAAAGAGGATTAAAGGTTCTTACTAAACCCTTGAGTGATTCAACCAACCCCTCAATGAACAAAACCACAAGTCTCCTTGTTGTCACATTTGGTACCATCATGGATAGCTTCTGAAATTCAGCTACATAGTCATCCACTGTGTAATGTTCCCTTTTTTGAATTAGTTCCAAATGAAGACTTCTTGCCATTTTTCTTCCTGTGGCCAAGAAGAATTTGGGCAAGAGAAGTATGTGGGTTTCATTTATGTTTTCTTTCATCTCTATTAATGCTTCTTTTTGTATTTTCCCTCCTAAGGACTGGTTGGCTAGGATGGAAAGCTCATAAAGACAAATTAAAAATAGAAGTATGCACTTAAAGAGGTCGGTCATGGGGGAAAAGTCACCCTTATGACTCTTGGCACCAAAAAGGAAGGATATAAAGGTGGATCGAGTGGCCTAAGGAAGGTTATGCATGTCTATTTCAAAAACTGATATCTTCGGTTTGTGCACAGTGTGCCCTACTCTCCACTGCAAACGAAAACCTTTGGTGTGGCTCTACTTTGAGGATGAAACCCTAATTGGATCCTATTGGGGACGAAAACCCTCAATAGTCACAACACTTGGGGACAAAAATCCTCATTTGTTGCATCGTTGGCTTCATACAAGAGTCACAAGTGGACTTAATTTGCAGATTTCATAACAGTAAGGTATTCATCCATGCATAGGGCACTTCTACTTCAATTAGGGAATTTTCTAGGGTGTTGGCACCCTTCCTTTGGAGCGACCCACTTGGAAAGTTCGAGATCAATTTTGAGGGGGTTTCCATGGTCGGAAAAATCTGATTTCATTTTCATTGGATAGCTGGTCTCTTCAAGATCATTTTGAGCATTGGTTTGTGTTGAAATTCCAAGTATTGGAGTTATGAATTTTAGAAGTTTCAATTGTATTTGCACTTAAACTAAATTTATAAAATACATATTTGCTCCAGATTTCATCTTGCTGGTTTTAGTGAGTATTTGGGATATTTCTATGTTAATTTCTAGTTCATATTGCATGTGAATGGTTGCTCCTAAGTGCTGGTATAGTTCGTTTCCCTAGAGGGATATTAATTATTTTTTCTAAGTTGATTTTGATACCCTAAGTCTGTGATTTCAATTGGCAGCTAGGGTTTCTAATATTTTTGGATCTACTATTATAAAAAATCATATTATTTTCAGTTATGGTTGGTGCATTTTCAGATCTGATTCTTAGGGTTTGTGGCCAAACCCTTATTTTTCAGTTTAAGCCCTAGAAAGGGACATTACAGACTGTTGCACGGAGATGCGTCCCCCACCACTTGGGACAGGTACTGGGTATGGGTACACGTACCAGGTACCTGAGACGCATACAGAGAAGTCTCCTATATGTGGGAACCTTTGTTAAAACTTCCTCCCGTTTCTCCCCCCGCCCCCTTCCCCCCCCCTCCCCCCCCCACACACACACACACAAACACACACACATGGATTGTTTGCGTTTTTCTGTTACAATGTACTCTTCCCACAATAAGTGAGATATCAAATATCAATAGAATTACTCATCTTTTGTCGACATTTGATTTCCTTACTTCAAAATGTATAGTTATTTTTAAAGTTCAGTACATTCTGAATCCAAATAAATTAATAATGTACAATAGTATTTTTCTAGTTATTTCATATATATATTGCCGTTTCCCTGTACCCGTCTCCCACTTTTCTAAAAAATGTTGTACCGGTACCCGTACCCATCTCCACATACCTGTACCCATACACGTCTCCTGGTAACTATGATGTCATTACGGTTAGCTTTTGAAATTCAGCTACATAGTCATCCACTGTGTTGCTTTGCTTTAGTTGTGCCAATTCCCAAAAGTGAACTTCCGGATCAGTTCTATCAAATCTCTCAATCACCTCCTACTAAACTCATCATAGGAATTGGTGAGATTATACCCTTGTGTGAACAGCCCATAGTACTCATGCTTAGTAGGTCGGCCTTGGTGATGGCCATAACATATGAATAGTATATATAGGGGATTGTAGGTAGTAGTTCATCATCATTCGAGCATTTGAGTCTTATTGTATGGTTTGGAGGTTGCCCCCTCGAAGTGGCGAAGCTATTTTAATTGCATATTGAGATCATTTATCTGCAATATTGTGTTCTTTGGTGTTCTATTTATGCTCATAATCTGAATTATACAAGTAATTTCATTACAAGTGGTATCAGAGCTGCGATGCAGGATAAAATTAGGGCAAAAACCCTAATTTTTTGTTTCTGATATATCTTGTGAACCAGAGAGAATTTGTCAGATATTTTTTTACCAGAGTTGCGAATAATTCCAAGTAAGATTCCCTGAAAATTTCAGACTTTTTTGATTTATTTTGCAAAAGTTATTGCAAATTTAGGGTTTTTCATAAAATTGCTCCCTAGGCTGAAATTTGTGGAATTTTTCCAAGTTCTTTACATTTTCGGAAAGCCCTCAAAAAAATATTGGTAGTATCTTCTTTGTGTTTTTTCCTATTTGGCCGAATTTGTATCGAAACCCTAAACCCTAGGGTTTGACATCATGGTGGGGCCTTCCACAAGAGCCAAAAAGAATCTGGTCACTCCGGGTAAAACCCCAGATAAAGATGGGGTAGTGATAGAAGAGTTGGAGTCAGAAGGGGTAAATACAAATTCCTCAGCACTAGGGTTTACCTCAGTTGATCATAAGGTGAGCCAACTCGAGTATGAACTGTGAAATGTACAATCTGAGATGGCCTGTAAAGGAGACATAGACCAAATCAATCAGCGGTTGGATGATATCATGCAACATATAAAGGGTAAACAGTATGTCCCAAATCAGTCCCAACTCAACCAACCAAGGAGGATCTTCAGTTCAGAATAATGGGAAAAATAACCATGTTGGATCACTTTTCCAGCCCAATCAGAATCCAACTTATTCGCAACCACGGAACATGATGCCGAAAGTGGAGATGCACAAATTTGATGGGAAGGATCCACTGAATTGGATAAATCAAATGGAGAACTTCTTTGAGTTACATCAAACCCCATCAGGACAAAAGGTGACCTTGGCATCCCTGTATCTTGAACCAGACCAATTCGTCTGGTATCGATGGTTATGTGCTCAGAGGCAGAAGAGTGGTCTCAGTGTCACTTGGACAGTTTTTACTGAGGAGTTGCAATTGCACTATAGTTCCAGTGTTTCAGATAACTACTTTAGTCAATTGGAAAAGTTAAGACAAACAAGATCAGTCAAAGATTATGTGCATCAATTCCAGAACCTATCCTTAAGGGTGGAGAATATTACAGAAGAGAACCTGAATGACCTGTTTCTTGGGGGTCTTAAGGACCACATTGAGCATGAGGTATGTATGTTTAATCCACTCAAGCTTTCTGATTCTATTATCATGGCACGTAGAGCAGAGGAAAAAATTATTTGCAGTAGGAGGCAACCTTTCACTAACACCAGAGACCGTAGTACCCCTTCCCCATCATTCACTCGGCCAATTAGACTGACTCCTCAACAAATGGAAGAAAAAAGAGCAAAAGGATTATGTTTTAACTGTGACAACAAATATGGACCGGGACACAAATGTGCTGAGAAGAAGTTGTTCTATATTGAAGGAGGAAATGAGGATGAAGAGGAAGCTGAAATTATAGGAGAAGCTGAGGAACCAGTAGAAGATGAAGTAGAGGATCACCAACCTACAATTTCTTGCCATGCGTTGTCAGGTATTAGTACTCCTCAAACACTCAAGGTTATTGGCTATCTCAAAAAATAGAAGGTGACGGTGTTGATTGACTCAGGGAGTACTCATAACTTCATAAATAGTAAGTTAGTTGCCCGCCTCAATTGTTTTATTTACCCAGCTCCAGAAATGCAAGTTATGATTGTGGATGGTGGGACAGTCAAGTGCACAGGAAAGTGCCATAGTATCAAGCTTTCCATGGGAGACTACATGTTAGACTCACCTATGTTTTTTATTTCTATGGGAGGGGAAGATATTGTTTTGGGTGTCCAATGGCTCACAACCTTGGGTACTATAGAAATGAATTTCCAAGAATTGTTCATGTGATTTCATTCAGAAGGAAGGACAATACAATTGAAAGGGATGGTAGCTAAGTCTCCACAGATTATTAGCTCTCATCAGATGCAGAAGGTTCTCAGAAAAGGAGTAGATGGATTTGTAGCAAAGTTATTTTCCATAGAGGTACAAAATACAGAGTCTTCAATGCCACCCGATCTTCAGAAGATTGTTGATGCTCACTCGTCTATTTTTGATGCAATTCCAAAGGGACTACCACCAGTTAGGGATCATGATCATGCCATTCGGTTGATTCCAGGGAGCCAACCACCTAACATCAGACCATACAGATACCCATATTCCCAGAAAAGTGAGATCGAGAAAATGGTGCAGGAAATGTTGAAGGCAGGTATCATCAGGCATAGCCAGAGTGCATATTCTTCACCAGTGGTCATGGTACGTAAGAAGGATGAAACATGGAGGATGTGTCCAGATTACCGAGAACTCAACAAGTACACCATCAAAGATAAGTTTCCTATTCCAGTAATTGATGATTTACTTGATGAATTGCATGGTGCTATTTATTTCACAAAATTAGATCTTCGTTCGGGGTACCATCAAATTAGAATAAGAGAGGAAGATGTTCATAAAATGGCTTTCAGGACTCATGAGGGCCATTATGAGTTTTTGGTAATGCCTTTTGGTCTTACAAATGCTCCCTCAACATTTCAAAGCTTGATGAACACTATTTTTAGGCCATTTTAAAGGAAATTTGTATTAGTTTTCTTTGATGACATATTGATTTACAGTAAGACATGGGAAGAACACTTGCAACATGTAAATAAAGTGTTGGAAGTTTTGGAGAAACATAAGCTCTATGCAAATCCATCCAAATGTTCTTTTGGTGTACAAGAGGTAGAGTACTTGGGTCACATTGTATCCCATGAAGGTGTCAAAGTTGATCCTCAGAAGATCAAAGCTATGGTGGAATGGCCAAGGCCCAAAACTCTCAAAAATATCTGAGGGTTCCTAGGACTAACAGGGTACTACAGAAGATTTGTGAGGGGATATGGTAGAATCGTGGCTCCACTCACTGCATTGCTAAAGAAGGATGCCTTCCATTGGACAGACGCAACCACTAAATCCTTTGAGCAGTTGAAGGAAGCCATGTGCACCACCCCAGTTTTGGCTACTCCCAACTTCTCAAAAACCTTCATTGTTGAATGTGACGCTTCAGGATCAGGATTGGGAGCAGTTCTAATGTAGGAAGGAAGACCAATTGCATTTGAGAGTCACCAATTCAAAGGAAAATATCTGCTCAAACCTGTCTATGAGAAAGAAATGATGGCTATTCTTCATGCAGTCAAGCAATGGAGGCCCTATCTAATGGGTAGACACTTCAAGGTAAAAATTGATCATGATAGTCTCAAATACTTTTTGGAGCAAAGGTTATCATCTGAGGAACAAAAAAAGTGGGTAACAAAAATGTTGGGTTATGATTTTGAAATCATATACAAAAAGGGTAAAGAAAATGTAGTAGCCGATGCGCTATCCAGAAGGGATACATCCGCAGATGCCTTACTATGTGCAATGTCCATATTGAAGGCCGATTGGGTGGATGAAGCAAGATTGGAATGGGAGCAGGACAAGGATACACAATCTCTAATACAAAATATCAAGCAAGGCTCTATAACATCTAACAAATTTGAGTGGAAAGGTAATGCCCTATGGTACAAGGACAGGTTATTCTTGTGTAAAGATTCTGAGTTGAAGCATAAGATTCTTGCAGAGCTACATGCATCACCTGTTGGAGGACACTCTGGGTTTTTGAAGACATATCATAGAATAAAAAGAGAATTATTTTGGGAAGGACTTAAGGGGGATGTACAAAATTTTGTATCAGAGTGTTTGGTGTGCCAACAGAACAAAGGTGAAACCATTAAGACACCAGGTCTATTGCAACCATTACCAATTCCTAGCCAGAGATGGGAGGAGGTCTCCATGGATTTCATCACAGGATTTCCTTGTTCAGAGGGTAAGAATGTTATTTTGGTGATTGTGGATAGGCTCACAAAATATGCCCATTTTTGTGCCCTGTCACATCCATTTGCAGCCAGTACAGTCGCAACTATTTTTTTGGAGACAGTTCAAAGGCTACATGGAACCCCAAAGATAATTGTAAGTGATCGTGATCCTATTTTCACAAGTAATTTTTGGACAGAATTATTTGCATGTTTGGGTACTCAGCTAGCTCACAGTTCATCTTACCATCCTCAAACTGATGGGAAAATGGAAGTGGTCAACAAATGCTTAGAGGGGTATCTACGTTGTTTTGTATCAGATAAGCAGGAATGGTGGGTTAAATGGCTACCACTTGCAAAATGGTGGTATAACACATCTTTTCATACCTCTTCTCAAATGACCCCATTTTTAGCATTATATGGTTACCATCCACCATCTATCACTTCTTCCTTGAGGGTGCAAACTAAGGTCAGAGATGTTGAGGAACACATTCAACATCAACAACAGGTTTTGGCTGGTTTGAAGGAGAATTTGGCATTGGCACAAAACAGGATGAAACAACAAGCAGATCAACACCGTAGTGAAAGACATTTTGAAATTGGTGACTGGGTTTTTGTACGTCTACAACCTTACAAGCAGATGTCCCTGAAGCAACAGAAAAAGGACAACAAACTTGCTCCTAAATATTATGGTCCTTATCAGGTTCTACAGAAAATTGGAAGTGTTGCTTATAAACTAGAGTTGCCTCAATCTTCATGCATACACCCAGTATTCCATGTTTCCTTCCTGAAGAAGGTTATTGGATAGAAATTTGCAGCCCAAACAGAGCTACCAGAACTTGATGAGGAAGGAAGAATCATTTTGGAGCCAGAGAAGATTCTGCAAACACGTACTAAGAGGCTGAGAACCAGAGACATTAAGGAATATCTGATCAAGTGGAAGAATCTGAGCATAGAAGATGTGACCTGGGAGGATGAAGGTTTTCTGCAGCAACATCCAGGATTATTCAATGTTGAGGACAATGTTGGTTTGAAGGGGAAGGGCATGCTACCCTTAACCTATTGCTTGTATTAGGATATGAGTAGCCGACTTGTGGCTTACCATATCATTTTACTATATCATTTATACTTTCTCATGCTTAGTAGGTCGGCCTTGGTGATGGCCATAACATATGAATAGTATATATAGGGGATTGTAGGTAGTAGTTCATCATCATTCGAGCATTTGAGTCTTATTGTATGGTTTGGAGGTTGCCCCCTCGAAGTGGCGAAGCTATTTTAATTGCATATTGAGATCATTTATCTGCAATATTGTGTTCTTTGGTGTTCTATTTATGCTCATAATCTGAATTATACAAGTAATTTCCATGAAGTTTGCACATGATATTTCTGAAAGAGGGTTTAAAACCCACAAGCGAGGATCACGAGGGATGACATGCACATTAACATACGTGTGGATGATAGCATGAAGAGATCTCGGGAGGAGCGAGCATCAACCGAATGTGCATGCAAAGATTCAAAACATGGGCAGAACTTGGTTAATCTATAAAACTCTCTTCTATCTCATAGATCAAATGGGGTGTACATATAGGAGGTGTTAAGTAACCCCTAGTGGTGCAATCATGACAACTCGAGTAGAGAGGGGGAGTTACATTCCCATAATAAAAGTGTAACTCCCAATGACGCATATGCCGCACTGACGCATTGAAGCATAAGAGAATCTCATAATGACCCCTAAATGACACATGGACCTATGATCTCACCTAAGTGAGATAAATCACCTAATGATGTGGAAAATAACACACACCAACACCCCCCCTTCATCGTAACTTAGGATGAGGCAGTGAGTTAGAAATGAGAAATGGGTCTCGGCACAAAGCCTGATGAGGTGCCCATGTACAAGAAAAAGGTCCCAAGCAGTGAAGGAAAACCCAGTGGGAAAAACATCCACCACAAGAGAACAAAACACTATCTAATCTAAGAAAGATGCCAAATATGGGTCCCAACTCTAGAAAAGCCTGAAAAGGTAGCCATGTACAAAGAGGAAATCTCTCTGAAAGAAGAAGAAGAGAGAAAAAGAGGGAGACGAGAGGAATGCAGAAGATGCCATGGATGGATCTGAACGCTGCAACTCTAGGAGGTCTCCCAAAAAAATGTCGATGACAAGATCCTCTACCTCTAGACTGAAGAAGAGCCACCCACACTAAACTGTGTGCCTGCCCTTAGGAAGGACAGAAATGGTGTGTTGAAAGTATTGCCCACTTTGCAAAGGAAATTGAAGGTAGTAGCACGAAGAAATCTGAGTCTGGTCCATGAAAGTGTGACATAGGTCTAGCAAGTGAGTGCGAAGCAATCGAAGGTAATGTCATGAGTGCAAAAATATCATAGTATGAAGGATGAACACCTATAGAGAGGATGTCCAACTGATGTGAAGGCAACAAAACATCCTCCATAATAGAAAAGGGATCCACAAGCAAGGGTAAATCAATGAAGGTCTCCAGAAAAGTGGAAGTGGTAAGAGTCCCAGAAGGGGCACTCCCAACAATAGAGATGATGAACTCCTCTAAAATACCTGTAGATGGATGAGGGACCTATAGTGCATCACAAGTGGACTCTATGAAAAGACGACAAAGGTCGGGCACATACTCATCCCAATGAGGGGGCTCGACAAAAAGAAGAGCGATGTCAGATAGGTATGAATCATCCAATGAAGGTAAAGGAGTGAAGTGGGCCTCACACACTAGAAGTGGAAAGGAGGCTAGTGTAATGATAGTGTGAGACTGAGTATGAGACTACTCAATATCTGATGAGATGTGGGATGTGTCAACACTCTCTAGAATAGTGAGAGGAAGAGGAGAAGAGTCCCTTGTAGTACTCTCAACATCAGAACTGGGTGCATAATCCCCACCATTAGAAGTAGAGCCAAATGAGTCTATGTCAGTGGAAATGTCATCACATGAAGAAGAGGAGACAACTGAATCATTAGTAGCAAAAACGGTGGCAGTATATGAAGGGTCCCCATAGAAGGACTGAAGAATGCTCCAGACACAGTGAGGTGGATCTGAGTGTGCCACGTGAAACCAGAGAGATCTGAGAGACATGCATCATCATGTGACTAAAGACATGGTCACAAGTGTTGAGAAAGTCCTCTAGATGATGATGATCAACGGGTGTAGGAACTGGCCCAAGTAAGAAAGGTGAAAGACCCTTGTGAGCAAAGTAACGTTCCATGGAAGCATGCCAAGCTGAATAGTTTCCTCTTCCGGTGAGAAATGGTGGAGGCTGTAAGGCAATCCTATGATGCTTAAGTTTGGAAAGAGCACTCTCTATGATGCAGAATCAAAAGTGTAAGGTGCACAAATGTAAGACATCGGACTCGGCCGATAATGCGTCTGCGTGTGAAAACCCAAGAGTACAAATGAACCCCCCAGAATATGGCACTTTATAAAGTAGTACATTTACAAAAATTTAAAATTTCATTAGTTAATGTGTGAAAAATCATGCAACTTTGATTAAAGAAGCGCTAAAAAATGAGCAGCGAGTCAAAAGTTATAGCATTAAAATGATTCCTAGAAACTAATTGAAAATGCCACTAAACACTGCAAACGCATTAAAAAAGTGCTCGAAATGAGTGTAAAAGGTATTATGTGACGACTCATTGGAAATGGCATAGAATTTTAGCAGGGGTTTGTTTTTCTTGCGAGGGGGGACTAGCCTCCTGCCAACCCCTGAGCTCACCCTTCGTCTTCGACAAGCGTAGGAAGGTAAGTAAACAAGCAAATAATGCAGCCTAGAAAATTAATACAATGTCAAGTGAGTAAATGTTTTTTGACCTCAAAACATTGAAAAAAGGGGGATTGTTTTAACCTCTAAACAATTTCTAAAAGGGATGCATGGGGCCCACATGCTTGGAATGTTGACCGAGGCAGGTAGCTGGAGTGTTGAGCCTGCGGTTTTAGCAGGTCTGTGTAGGAGCGACAAAGCACGTACCAAAAAACACCAAGGCCAATGCAGTGCCTAGTTGGATGCAACAAAGAAGACCAATATGGCAGGCTTCGAGCAGTTGGAAGTGTTGAAACTAGCAAGTCTAAAAACAACAGTGTTGAAACCAACAGTGGTAGAAGCGTTGGAAACAATCTCTGTAGGTAATAAGCGCCACGTGTAGTAGCAGGCCGCTGTTTGAAGACCTCAGAGGAGTAACCATTCGAGCTGTTGGAGCTGAGGAGAAAATGTAGGTTGAGCCACATGTAGGTCTATCAACAAGTAGGTTTTATAGAGGTGAAAAACGTAGGCTAGGACGGCTAGACAACGTGCCAATGAGAGCTGGAAGGGCATAACATAGGCGTGTAGCAGTCGCTGAACCAGTTGAGAGGAACCTGGACACGAACAGAGGCAGGTGCGAGTTTCCAAGGCATGAACCAACACTCAACATTCATGGCAAACTAATTCCAACAACAGATGAACCCCCAAGTCAATACGTTAACATGATCTCGACTAATTCAAAAAACTTTTCTCGTAAAATGAATGCATGGAGCCTGTAAAACGTATCGAGCTAAGTTGCAGTATGATCCCAAACACGAGTACCAGATACTCAAGCTAAGGGCACAATGGCACAACACAAGTTAGGATCAGCGTGGGAAGAGTTGACGGAAAAATGGCACCGAACAACTGAAACCTAATATAACGTTGCACGCAAGACCACAAGGAAGCCGACAAATCAATGCAAAAGGTATGAGTTGAGTCAATGCACTGAACAGATAGGCAGCTACTTAAAATAGTAAACAACCTAAGTGCACTGGAAGATCCGTAATCATGAACAAAGCAGTGATTTGAGTAATGAAAATGCAATGCAATGAGCTGTGGGATGGCTACAATTTTCTCTCAACTTTGTGAGCTGGAGCTAAGTTGGGCCCTTAAAACTAACACATTCAAGAACCTCCCTGGATCTGAACATTTAAAATGGAAATACCCCTTAGGAAAACACCTCCAAACACGCATGCAACCCTGGAGAATCGAGTGGTTAAGGACACTAAACTCGAAAAAACACTAGAAACCTTGAACAATGACCAAACAAACCATGATCAAACCCTTGTAGGAGGTATGACGCACAAATTAATGCAAAATAGAGCATGATCGGAATAACCATTACGGCACACACAACGAGAATCTGGATATCACTCTGGAAGCTGGAAAACATGCACGAGTAACGCCGAGGAGTGCACGAATCCATAAGATCCACTCTGATACCATGAAAGATGGTTTAAAACCCACAAGCAAGGATCACGAGGGATGATGTGCACATCAACGGATGTGTGAATGGTAATGTGAAGAGATCTCAGGAGGAGCGAACATCAACTGAATGTGCATGCAAAGATTTCAAACACATGGGAAAAACCTAGTTAAGCCATAAAAATCTCTTCTATCTCATAGATTGAATGGGGTGTACATATAGGAGGTGCTGAGTAACCCCGAGTGCTGCAATCATGATAACTCAAGTAGAGAGGGGGAGTTACATTCTCAGAATAGAAGTGTAACTCCCAATGACGCATATGACGCACTGACACGCTGACACACCGACGTGTAAGAGAATCTCATAATGACCCCTAAATGAGATGTGGACCTACGATCTAGCCTAAGTGAGATGACGCACCTAATGATGTGGAAAATAACACACACCAACAATTTCTTCGTAGATCTCAGCTGGAAGAGTTCTATATTCTACATAGTTGGCAGCAATGTCATCTACCATAAAAGGTTAGATTTCCACCTCCGGAATGGCTTCTTCCCTCGAAAAGAACTTAGGCTAGAAAGGCCTAGCAGGAGAACCAATAAATGTTCTTTGGGGTTATTGGTTATTGTTTACCCCAAAAGAACTCCCTTCTTCATTGTGATGTCTAGGAACCTGCAATTTCTACATAGTATGGACTAGTTGAGCCATCATATCAACCAATTGTTCCTTTCCTTGGACAAGCCTATCAAACCACGCATTTTTTGGATTCAAATCAGCCATATTTACCTTCTCTTTTCCTTCCTCCAACCCTATATCAGTTTGTTCAAACCCCTTCCTTTGGTTGTTCTAAACCCTCTTTTCTCTCTCTGATAGTATCTGAACTCTCTATCACTACCTTGCATGAAGTTCTCCAACAGGCTAGCAAGGAAACCGACTCTGATACGAGTAAAATGTCCCCTTAGGGCATAAATTAGAAAAATATAGGTTTTCCCACAAACCCTTATGCAAAAATGATAGCAATCTGATTTTTTGTAATTATTACAGTAACTCTTCAAAATTAAAGCACCAAAGACTTGGAAATCGCTAAAAACCCTCATAAATGTTTTATAAAAATGTTGGAATCAAATACAATCCAGATTCAAGCCAAATACAAATTTTATGAATTTATTTGTTGGCTGCAAATTAGAGAAATGACAGCTGACAGTACAAAGAGAAATGTTGCCAAAAAAGAAGATCCAGTTGATCGATGGATTGCTTGAAGTAGAAAACAACCTTTAATAGAGCCTGAAGACAAACACTAATGGATAGGAAGTTGTAACACCTCCCCAAGGTGATGTCATCCCCTAGATAGGTGACGTTAGTCCTCAAACAACCCTGAAATCCTCTGAAATTACACTTCAACTGCCCTGAATGATGCCCTAGCTGAAATGGTTCTATCAAACTGATGAGAAGCTCAATTGTAACCCCTAAATGGAGATACCCTTGCAAATTGAAGGGTTTTCATCCTCAAATTTGGTTGCATTGGAGGGTTTCAGTCCTCAATTGCTGAATACACAAGAGTGTTTTTGTCCTCTAATACAAAAGTTGGAGCAGTAACTCAAAGCCATCATGAAAATTATGATAATGGCCAAAAGATATCCTGAATATCGTTGGAAAACTTGGCAAGTATTCACCAAAAACTTGCAAAAACTAATATTCGTAGTTAAAACTCACCACTCGAGACTTGGCTAATATTGGTGAATATTCACCGAGAATTGTAATACCCCCTTGTGGGATATTAATTAATTATTGTTAATCTACTTGCAAAAGAAGCAAACTTAGAAGAGAAACCCTTCTAGGTTCACCTCAACTAACCCAATGTCGGCTTCAATACAATCCAAAGGGGGTTAGAGTGAGCCAAGGTAAGGGTTCAGATGGACTGTCTAGTCGGAATTAACACTTTTTTAACCAATTAAACTTGCAGAAGTAGAAAAAATTAAATTAATATGCCTGAAACTAGCTGAAAATGACTGCAAACTTAAAAAATAATATCTTTCTTAATATTGACTCTTTTTGCATGAAACCAAATGCAGATAGGAAGATAAAATTAGGAGCTTTCAAATGGACCCAACAATTAGAATTTTTCACCAACTGAAACCCACTCAAAACAGCCCCCAAATCTGTGGAACAAGTCGCTAGGGTTGAGGAGCAAATATATGTAAATTTATTTTTAACTCTTTTCCCTTCACTTCTTCAGCGCAATAAATGCAGTTGTTTTAGATCTGCAATTAAGGAAGTTATAACAACAGATTGATAAAAACCTTAGAAAACCCCTTTCAAAAACACTGTTAATAAATCCTCTACAGGTAAGTTGACTTAGCATTAAGGTAAACTACCAGCCAGTGTTAGTACGCATCCAAATGGTCATGAAACAAGTGCCACATAGTGATCATAGAATACATGAGCAAGAAAAGTTCAGATTTGAACTTGCTTGCAAAAATACCACCGGTTTGCAAAAACACCATAACATCTCCTTCACACAAGTCGACTTTGGTGCATCAATGACATCAGCTGTACAACAATTTTCAAAATTGAAACCGTCATCATAATGATAGCTTGAAAACCTCTATCAACATAACCTCACGCAAACTCTCTCAATAATGGTGCCTTCACTTATATTGAATATAAAGATGCAAATAACTTATCAATTCAAGCTCTCAAGGGCACACACACTTCACTCAATGGGTGGTGTTGAAGAACATCTTTTGTTTCTTGATCACAAGCGGACATACATCCTTTCTTCAAGCATGAAGATAAGTTATAATAAACTGTCAACATGCGAAAAAGGAGTGCCCCTCATCTTCTTTTATATCTTTTGCCTTGCTCAATCCTCCAAACTTCCTTCTCTCTATTTTTGGCACTAAAATCTAGGAGGGAATACTTATTTTAAAAAGTGCCTAGAAATCACACTAAAAACAAATATTAAATGCATAGGGAAAATTAAATTAAATGATGCCCACATGAATTGAACCATGCCTTAGAAGAAATCGATTTATTCAAATATTATCAAACATTAAATGATTCTTATAGAAAATGTGAGTTGCTTGGTTATTTTATTTACCTTCAAAATACACATAATTATCATCCCAAGGTAAAATCGAATTTTCTTTCTCTTATTTTTGATTTGCACAATAAAAATATATTTTGATTATTAAATTTATATGTGCAAATTGATTTTCTCTTCTATTTTAATTTTTATTTGAAAAGGGGGAGATTATAAGAATGCATTCGGCGAATAATGTCCAAAAATCGACCAAGTCCGAGCCCAATATTTGTCTAAAATGGGACAGCCGTGAAATACGCAAAATATGCTAAAAAAACACTGCAATTTCTCTTTTTAAGGCAACACTTTGAAGTAAAATGTCTTTGAGTGTATTTTTAAGGCAACATATATTCTAAGGTTGTGCAAGGCGACAACAACTGAACCTGCAATTCATCTTACCTCCTACACCAACTTCTGTATAAGGAAAGGAACCATTTTGATTGTTTGACTCATGACAGGTTGATAGCAAAATCATTTAAGTTGTCAGTTTTTTGAAGGAAACCCAGAATCAGATGAGCTCCTCAATAGCTCAGATAAGTATAATATTGGCAACATGAGAGAATCTCATGACACAGTTAGAATCAATGTTCAGCTCGCTGCTACTTTGGTTACATATTTGTAAGTACAAATATTTGGTTGAACAGAGGCAGCGCCCAGGAACTGAGTGACTCCAGTATTGCACGTTACTCGACATTGCTTTCTCATATTTAATGTCCATATAAAAATCTTATGATTGAACTTTTCGTTGATGTTGAGAACCTTGATAGTGCAAGTTGTATACACCGTAGCTTACTTTTGAACGAAAATATGTTCTTTAAAATCTTTTTATTTTTTGTAAGTTATCGAATATCAATTTGAATTTAAAATGGGCGACTCCAGTCTCCAAGTTCACTCGACATTAGATTCAAATCTTATTTTGCATAAACTTTATATTGCACTATATCATTGTATTCAAATCTTATAGTTCACTATATGACTGTAGCTACATTTTTGCATAAAATTTATGTTTTTTAAATAAATTTGTGTATTTCTTAAGTTGTCAAATATTTGCCAAATACTCGCTAAGTTTTTGTCGAGTCATTTTTTTTGGGTTTGCTTGGATATTTGTCTACTAATACGAGTATGCGAACTACTGTTAGGAGGCAGAATGATCTTTAGTACAAAATAGCATGATTGATGCTTTTAAAGGCTACCTATGTCATTACTAAAGTTTTCAAATTTGACGTCCCACTATGGCAGTTAGTACACTGTTAATTAAAACCTAAACGTAAGAATTTCAAGGATTTGGTTGAATCTATGAATTCTCTAGATCTGAATGTAGTGCCATCTTTTTCCTGTTGGAAGTTTCTTTTTGAAATAACTCACTATTTGAATATTTATTAATAGAACATAAGTGCTTATAATTAAAAAGTGTACATTTGCACTTAAGTTAACTTATTAATATATTGCCAGCTTTTGCCACCCCACTAAGCACCCACTTGTGAACATAATGGATAGGATACTGCTTATTCTTCAAGTTTATTCTGCTAAAGAATGGGACATTACAACAAGTCTGCTTTTAAAGAATGAATCTGTATCCCTCTTGCATTAAGGGCTTACATGCCAGTTCTAATAAATTACTGGGTCACTTGGGCCTATGACAGACTAGTCGTCTTTCACCCCTTGTGAGTTTGCTGATGCAGAAGCAATGCTGTTCCTAAAGCTGAATTCAAGACAGTCTAAGCACACAATTGGATACTGTAAAACACGTCGTTTGTCATGGAAGTATCTAGGGCATGTCTAATTCTGAGCTCTAAAGGATTTACTCTGCTCTAGAAGCAGATGGATGGACGGTATTATCAAAGATTTATCCAGAGTTTGCAGAGTCTTGTGCCAAGAGAGACCCATTGATGCTGCATTTACCATGTAGCTGCTGATTATTGCAGTTATAATGTAGAGCAAGTGGTGAAGCACATACACTTCACTCATGGGGGGAGAACTACATCCCTAACTCACATGGATATGTAGCACAACGCTTCCATCTAGGGCTTACTTATTCATGTCCTCTTGAGCTTTGTTAGCAGGACCATGATGATACAAGGATGGATAGTCTTTTGCTAGTTAGTCTGTTGTAGGGTTATCGAATAAAGCATGCAACGGGTTTTTTGATTAAAGACAAGCCAAAAACAAATGCACATGTTAAATTTCAGATCGAACAGAGTAGTGGAAGACAACCATTGGAGGGCTAGGATACTTTTGAAAAGGTTGCAGATTGAGCCCCTATACATAATCTGTCCACAAATTTCAAACTCTTTGCACCAAATTTTGTGAAGTCTCCTTGTACAACATGTTGAGGCTCAATTACAGATCTTCTAACAATCTATTTCCTTCTCTGGCACAGTCAATCAGCTAAGTGTCTTTTTCTTGCTCTTTCTAAATTCAATATTGCTTGTTCTTAAATCAGTTAGCTTGTATACTTGGTAGAATGGTTCAGTTTTTATTATCCATGTTCTAGTGTTTTGGATTAAATGACTCAGCCTTTGGCTTGTATTAGGCCAATGTCTGTAAAACTATGTATATGAGATTCCTCTACCATGATCATAATGATAACTGAGTCAACCACTATACGGACGGGCCCGTTGGGGGACCATTACAGAATAGGTCTTTACATTGTCTAATATCCCTAGTAGATTTGGATTCTTAGGAGTACCTCTTTCAACAAGGCTCTAAATTGATGGAACTAAGATGCATTATAAGCGGAAATCATAACATATTAATAATGAATTGCAGGAGGAGGATAACTTGCAAAATTGAGAACAGAATAGAATAGTTTTGAGAAGATAATTGTGAGTCCTAGTATGCATCAACAGAGAGAACTACAAAATGTAAATGTAATTGTAGTGTCACTAACATAAACTGATACATTAGTAAAGTACACAATATTACAGC
Source organism: Taxus chinensis (assembly GCA_019776745.2). NCBI lineage: Eukaryota > Viridiplantae > Streptophyta > Pinopsida > Cupressales > Taxaceae > Taxus > Taxus chinensis. Next base: position 501,120,768 of record CM034156.1, read on the forward strand.
TGGGTGTATAGAGCTGTGCATTGTATGCTGCCTCAGATGAATATTGATGACACTAAGACATGGATAGGAAGTCTTATTGACCAAGGAGATGTGTGTCCCTGCAAGTGAAAACATCTGCGGCCATTTATTGTTGAATGCTTTGAAAGGTGAAAATGAATGCAAGTCCAAGGCCTTAGTCTAAAGTTGCCGCCGGAGCATGGAGGTTGGCCCATCCTAGTGTAGAAGCAAACTACGACCAATCTGTGCAATCAGAGTACTCTGCCACCATTGAGCAAGCTAGTTACTAGGAAGGTTTTCCTGCCATCAATCTCCACAATTGGTTGAAGCTTCAAGTGACCTGCCAAAGCGAAAGCAAGGTGAAGGAGTTGACTTGATTGCCTTGTGGTTGGATGATGACCTTAGTTCATTAGCACTGGTCAATTTTGGCTTCAAATAACATCAACTTCCAGGTGCTGGCTCCCACATGGACAAGCATGACAATGAACATCTATCTCCATCCACAGTTTGATGGTCGGTCTTTTTGGAGGCTCTACAGCGAAGATGAACCACTGCAACTTCACAACCTGCCATCGAAGAGGTCAGTCATGATAATTGGTCTTATAACTCATCCTTGCCATCAACGAGGGGTATCTGGCAAGGTTCCACTGGACTGCAGGATTCAGCGTAGCATTACAAGGCATCATTTGACATGTACTCGTCATTTGCGAGCTAGTCCAGCTTAACATAGCTTTCCATTGAAACAGAGCTGCAGAATATGAGTATCGCTGTAGTTGATGCCTATTCATGACATTAATAGGAGTTAATAGGATCTCATTTTTGGGACGGTTACCCTCGTTGTGTGCTCTCAAAAATGTCACCCAGAACTCACATTGTGAGTTTTAAGGGATGAGCAATTTTCATGTTTGTTTAATCAATCTCTGCCCCTCTCCGGACTGTGCAGCAATGGCCTGGTACCATCTAGGGCACTTTTAGGCATTTTGAGGTTATGAACTTGTTCCTCATAATTCATGAGGCTGAATTCTCATTATTGGTGATTTTTAGAGTGATTTATGAGCTATTTCCAGCCCTTGGTTTTGGCTGTACTGTTGCTGTAATAAAAATAATTACAGTTGGGTGTGATCACTTACTTTCTCTATTATTTTGATATAATTTGGATTGATAAATATTGACGTGGTTGAATTGATTATTTGGAAGCATTTACAGCTCTTATGGTCATATGTTGATGTGAAGTCTCTATACAGTTCGCTGCCCTAGAGGACTGATTACCGATTATTCTAATGGGGTTGAAGTGTGTTTTCAGTCATTTCAGATTGATGCTAGTTGGGTGTTGGTGTATTTTCAGATCAAATTCATTTGGGTTTGTGGCCAAACCCTTATTCTCAAGTTCAACCCTAGAAAGGGACATTACAATGGTATTAGAGCTTCAATCTTCTCAACCTAGAGGGTTTCATTTAAAAGGAGTAGATAAATGGCAAACATACATTTTAATCATGTTAGGGTTGAGAGGTTTTCCCTAGGGCAAGAAAGAATGGTGAATAGGATGACACAGTTGATCCATGCCATACAAAACCACAATAGAGAAGGAAGTTTTAATTATGGCTTGGAGTGATTCAACAAGTGATGGGTGAATGAAAAAGCAAAAAAAGAACTTCTATCTTCTCCACATGAGGTCAATCTTCTTGGAGGCCAAGTGAAGATTAAAAAGTGCACTTCCCCCTTCATTAAGAGGTCGTTCATGAGAATTGATCTTATAATTCATCCTTGGCACCAAAGAGGGGTACTTAAGGAGCTTCGAATGGAGAAGGAGGATCATCATATCATTATTATTCATCATTTGACATTTACTTGGGATTTGGACCTAGTGTAGCTTTTCTTCTTGCCATTGAAGGATGAAACCCTTCCTTGGTCACCTATTGAAGACAAAAACCTTCAATATGATCACACTTGAAGATGAAAACCCTCTTGTGTGCATTGGTGACTTCACCCGGAAGTCACAAGTGAGATTTAAGGAGGATTTCATGTTTGTTTCTTCCCTTCTAACCCTAGGTGACTTGCTTGGGTGAAGGGTTTGGTACCACCTAGGGAACTCTTAGACATTTTGAGGTTATGAACTTGTTCCTCATAATTTAAGAGGCTGAATTCTCATTGTTGGTGATTTTTGGAGTGATTTATGAGTTATTTGCAGCTCTTGGTTTCGTTTGTACTATTGTTGTCATAAAAATATTTACTGTGTTTCTCTATTATTTTGATATAATTTGGATTGATAAATATTGTCGTGGTTGAATTAATTATTTGGAAGCATTTTCAGCTCGTATTGCATGGTTATATGGTAATGTGAAGTCCCTATACAGTTTGCTGCCCTAGAGGACTGATTACTAACTATTCTAATAGGGTTAAAGTGTGTTTTCAGTCACTTTCAAATTGATGCTATGTTGGGTGTTGGTGTATTTTCAGATCAGATTCATTTGGGTTTGTGGCCAAACCTTTATTCTAAGTTTTAGCCCTAGAAAGGAACATTACAAATCTCTCCTAACATCCAAGGCTAATGTAACTCCCATAGTAGGAAAGAAGCTCATAATATGAGTATGTCCCTATGGTTTGGGCGAGATTGGTGAGTAGTAGATCCACATCACCGAAAAAGGGGCAGAGCCATGCTAACAGGAGGGAGCAACGCCATGGGACTGAGGAGTAGCAGGCTGGGGGGTCTGAGTACTCAAAGAAGCAATGGTGCACTAAGAGAAGCATCATTTGACTGATCTATCAACTCTAACATGTGAAGTAGAGGATTCCAGAGGGTGCCTGGTGTTTCCTACCGTCGGGGTGGGCTAGAAAAAAGAGGTAATCAACAAGGGGCCTCTAAAGCCTCTAGACCCCTCATGCAGGGATTTGCACCGAAGTGAGACGGCCTTGTGAAGATAAAGAGCTAGGCATGGTTGGTCAAGATATGGGAAAGTAGACACAGTGTTGCTTAAGTCCTTGTAGAGGCAATGGTATCTTCCCTAGAACTCATTGAAGGATCTCATAGTAAACAAGACTTTTAAAATGAAGTGTTCTCTAATCTCCACCTCCTAGAGGCCACAAAGGTGGAAGCTTTGATCCTATTAGAGAATGCAATGATCAATTTGAATAAATAGTTGGTGAGCATACCCTCATCAAGCTAAGGGGAAATCTCAAGCTGTGGCTTCAATGTTGTTAGAGATAGTGAGGGAAATGAATGATACCATCCACCAACTGTAAGAAATGTTCGCATAAAAAGAAAGATTGGGACTTTGCGTCTCGAGGGGGGAGAACTAAGTGGGGATATACTATCTGTAGATGTCCCTTTTGGAAGATCTTTTGATGATGTCCTTAGTGGGAAGGATCCCGGGGAGGGGCATCTAGGGAGTATATTAGAGGGGTAGCCTATCAATGGAGATGCCAATAGAAAGGAGGAGCAAGTTAGCCTCAATGTACCGATAGTGTCAACATCTGGTGGGCACCAACGAAGGAATTTCCTATGAAAAGAAAAATGCCAAGTATAGATATCTTTCACAACCTGAAGCTAAGGTCCCTAAGGATCTAAGTCTATTGATGTAGAAAGTAAGCCTAAAGATAGTCTCAAGGCGTAGTGGTTGGGTGGAAATTTAGATCGGACAATGCATTGAGAAATTGCCTTCTTACAACGGATCATGCATTGTAGCATGACAGTCTAGACCCTCTCAATACAAGCCTTGTTAATGCCTCCCAAACTAGGTCCCCAAACCTCTTAACCAAAAATGCGTAACTTGGAAGGGATCTCCTAGAAGTGGATCTGGAAACACTAGCACTCCAAGACAGAAAGAGAGGCATACTCCTTGCAAAGGTGCAAATGAGAGGTGGGCTTCATGCCAAAGGATGGACTAGAAAATTTGATCCTTGAGTAGGCATAGGCCAAAGTGATCTCTAGGAGTTCCCCTTTGAAGAAAACCTAGAATTTTGAGAGAGATTGCTTGGAAATATTGTAAATCATGAGCTTAGTTTTACTAAGGTTGACCACAAGCTATCAAAGATCACAAAAGCGAGCAAGGGCATCAAATTGTCACCATAATCCGTCAACAAAGTGTGAGACGACAACATAATCAGAAAAAAGTAGAGCTATAACCACCTCATGCAAAACATAACCATCGTCTAAATGGGTATGATGTCGAAGAAATTACTCTAACGCATTGACCTAAATGTTGAATAGAGTTGGAGAGGGAGGACACCCTTTCTTGACCCCAATGGTGCTCTTCACAAAGTTAGAGAAACTATGAGAAGTACGAAATTGTACAATAATTGTCTCATAATGCCTCTATGTGGCAGTAAGAAAAGAATTTGGGATGTCGATATCTCTCAACTTCCAGAAAAGGTGTCTTAGGACTAAATCAAAGACCTTTTCGAAATCAACAAAAAAGCAAAGACTATGGAAGACTTATGACAAGATTCTTCAATAATAGCTAAGAGTGTAAAAATGTGATTAATAGTTTGATGGTCTCTCCTAAAGAAAGTTTTCCCCCTCGTTTTGTGATTGTTCCTTTCCAAGTATTTTGGCAGTTCCATGTTCAAAACTTTGTTATAAAGTTTGGCAAATGTATGCCCAATCATAATGGTCCTGCAATTGTTAAGGGTAGAGAGATCTCTAGATTTATGAATAGGGAGAATGATGTGCTGGGACCACCACTGTGGAAAACTTGAACACACCACCTCAGTAAAGAGAGTGGCAAGGAAAGAGGGCAAGGAACCCATACTGTATTTGATGAATTCATCTTGGAGACCTTTGCAATCCACTACTTCTTTATGCACAACTTCAAAATAGCTCTCGCGATGAAAGAAGTTGAGAAGGCATAAGAAGATGGTGGAGGAGTGGGGGTACTGATAGCAGGATATCCCATAATATCATAGAGAGCTAGCATAGGAGATCCATGCATCAAGGGTGACGTTGAAAACTGAGCTTTTTCTTAGGAGAAAGGTACACCTAAAGGTCTTAGGCGAGCGATGGAGATCAACAAGGAGCAAAATCCATCTAGATGCAAGAAACTCTCATTTCTTACTTCAATAAAGATAATGGTACTCTCTATGGATGGCGAGGGTAGGAGGCCCATGGGATATAGAAAACCAAAGTCTCCGATGAAGGAATTTACACTCATTATCATACCACTGGTTCACGAGGCAGGTCTCGTGATAAGAAAGGGACCTGGAGTGGTGTATGTAGTGGGGACAAGAGCCAATGGAAATGCCTCAAAGGATTTGACGCAGGAGTGGTGTATGTAGTGGGGACAAGAGCCAATGGAAATGCCTCAAAGGATTTGACGCAAGAACTCATAAATGTGGTCAGCAGTGGGGTGAGAGAGGGAGAAGAAACCATACATGAGAAGGGAGAGATGGGCAACATAGTCAATGGTGGAGTCATCATCAAAAGTGGATTGTGGTATGTCTAATGTTAGGGGGAGGGGGAAGACGGTTGGGAGAGAAGTGGGAGAATCAGTGTGAAAGGTGAACATCAAGACGACATGGTCATCAAGTGGGAGCTGAGGAGAAATAAGAAAGTCATAGATGTGGCCGATGTGTTTGTCTCACCACCACCATGGGGAAATCAAGTGAACCTACCAAGTCAAGGAAGTGAGGAATCTCATTGAGAATGTGGAGGCTCTAAGAGTCACCCAACCAAAGGTGTCTCCCATAGATTGTAGCCGTATAATTCCCATCGACAGAGGCTCTTTGTAGATCAAACTCCTCTTGATCCGACTCATGAAGGCATAAGTAATCCTGTGCAAGGTCATGGATAGGTGTATAAAGGTTCCATGTACAAGCATCCGAATCGCCCCAAAGAATGATATCACCAATACTAGAGTACTGAGATATCTATGGATAGACACCAAGATATGGTTCCCCGTCAATGTATGATGAATGGAGAGGTGGCAGGAGGGAAGTAGCATATTGCTATGATGATGTCCCAAAAAGAAGGCAAAAGCCTCTGAACTTGCAACCATATGTATCTAGAGTGAACATCATAAACCATAAGTGAAACTCTAGACTTGAGGCTATCCTAAATGAGGCAAGCCACACCACCTGAACCATGAACACCACTTGATCTATAGGTCTCCTGAGGAGAATCCAAAACTTGTGAGTACCCCATGACTAGAGGGAGCGCCCACTCAAGGCTCTCGTGGGTCTCAATGAGGAAGATGATATCCATGAAGCAAGAACATTTTGGAAGGTACCTGGAGAAGACCGAATAGTACCATTGCAATTCCAACAAGCCATTGCAATGCTACCACCACCCACTGAGACCATAGGTTGTCATCATGTTAACGGTTTAAGGGTTTCCACCCAAGAGGGACGGTATTAGGAATGGCAGCCCCACAATCCCCGATAACAGCTCACTTGTTTTCTTTCTAGGAAGCTAAAACGTGGAAACAAGTTTCCCGAAGATCTTCTATGTGTAGGCTTGTGAGATATGCATCTGCATAGATTTTTTGTGAGCTTTAAGAGCTTACAACTACTCTCCTGCAGTCCAGAATTAGATAACAAGGGTGTTGTATGGCAATGTCCAAGCTTTGTTAAGGGAAATATTTTTCAAGTCCAAAGTTTCAAGCAAGAGCGTGTGCCCTGCTTGCAAGGGATCAACTGATTTAGGGAGACCACAAACATGAAGGAAAAGTAGCTTGGTTTGACGTGCCTTTTTTTCATCAAATGTTTTTTGGACAACCATTTCCACCACTGGAGGTGCTTTCTTCTGCTTAACCACTTGTACCCCGTGATTTTTGTTCCTAAACTTATTTTTGGATAAACTGTTGTTGGGTTGTGGTTTCCTTCTTTAAGGTGTTCATGCTAAACAATTATCCTTGATTGTTTGTTCTTCATTTCTGAAAACACTTCACTAAGCTTCTGAAAGCATGAGGAATCTGTGGGGGTGGTGTCACTCAGATTTCACCCTGAAATCTGTGACTACCCAATCCGAAAAATTTTCGTACTTTTAAAATAGTGGGTCGTTTGTTGTTTTTATTGCCTGAAAGTTCCTGTATTGCGTCAAAATAATCCTAAAGATGCCATATTAGCCTTTTTTCGCCAAATACCACAGATGCCCAAAATTGTTTTATTCTGTCGTCGGGATTTGTCTGCGGGAAATTTGTATTTAATTATTTTGAGCCCCGTATGAGGCTATTTGCGTTCTGTTTTAACTCCATTATAAGCGAATATGTTATTATTCCTATGTACCAGAAGGATTTTAACTTATTTTAAGTTTTGGGCTTTATTTGTAACTTTTGGCAATTTTTCGTGTTTTTGTGGTGTCCCGTTCTGTTTTCTGTAAAATTTCTCTGAAACAATTCCTTTGCCGGGTAAGCCCGATTTTTGGCCTGGAGCGGCTAGAAAACATATACGCACATTTTGCGCCTGGAGGAAGTCACCATCAGAGGTCTGGATCACTGGGAAAAAGCGAAGTCGTGCACAGAAAAGCCCCTGCGGGGATGGGCGCATTTTTGGAAAACAAAGGATTTAAGCTGCGATGGGAAAAATATAAGTTGCAGGCAGGGTGGGAATTTTATACCTGCCTGGCAGGGTACTTTTTCCCGTGTTATAAAAGTCACTTAAGCTGCAGTGGGAAAAATAGAGGCTGTAGGCAGGTGGAATTTATTGCCTACCTTGCAGGGTGAAAATTCCCATGATATAATAAAAGGAAAGTGACTTAAGTGAAATCATGGGATTTTAGTGCCTACCTGGCAGGGTAAAGAATCCCAATGCAAAAGTCAAAATCACTTAAGTGGATCATGGGATTGTGGTGCCTACCTTACTAGGTAAAGAATCCCATTATGGTGAAAAATTCTTAAAAATAGAATTACATGTGCAAAAAAGTGCACCCCCTTTGGTGATGAGATTAAAAGAATTAAAATTGATTATTTTTAATTAATTCTATTCTTCTCAAAAAGTGCGCCCAAGCTTGGAGGAGGTTCAACAAGTCAAAGGATGAAATAAAAAAAAGGAGTCAAATGCATTAAATTTAATTTATTTATTGGCTGCCCTCTCTCCTTGGAAAAAGTGCGCCCCATTTGGGTATTATTTAATGTTTTTTAAGGCATTAAAACATTAAATTAATTTCTATTTTCGGTGGCTATGGTCAAAGCACACTGTGGGGCTTGAGTGAAGTGCTGTGTGAAGGATTAAATTGGATTAATTTAATTTATTGGATGGCTGTCCTTAAACATGCTATTTTTAAAAGAGAAAAGCATGATTTTTTAATTAATTAATTGCCTTTAATTGTTAGGGCAATTATTAATTATAGAATTGTGAAGGTTATATAAGCATGGGGCAGCCATATGGGTGAATAATTTAATTCACATGTAAAGAATTGCAGCTAGGAGGAAAAGTGCGCCCCCATTAGAGGAAGGATTTTGTTCAGACAAAGTGCTAACAAAGGCCTAAAAGCTTCCAGATTTGGCGCATGCTTTGGAGGAGGTTGATCTTCGTCTGCATAGTTGTTTTCACAGGTGTTACAGGAGCTCAGGTGTTGATTGAAAGGATTCATGCTCTCTTTATGTGCAAATTAAACACCAATTTTTGGGGCAGCAGGCTTGAAAAGTGCAGATTTTTATAATTTAAATTCACTATTCATGCTCCGGTGGCCATTTTTGTCTGAATAAATTGCAGGAATTCATTACAGGTGCTTTACAAAAGAAAAGGAGTTTTTATCAATGTCCAATACATTGCAAATATCCTCCGAATCTGAAGATTTTGTCCAGATCTGCACCAGTATTGAAGAAATCCGGCCAAGTTAGAAGAAAAAGAATTATTCAGACAAAGATAGATAAAGCCATGGCGAAAGGAGATGAAAAAGAGAGCACGATGGATTCATGCATTGCTTCCAAACTTTCAGACATAGGAGACACGGATCTAGGCCCAGAACCTCTTTCTGATTTGATTGATAGATCCAGAGCTGGAAAGACTTCACTCATGCGTGCGGTCAAAAGTAGCGGAATTATCCGAGCTGCAGCTTTCCCATGTACAGCCCAATTGCCAGAGTTCGTGATGGAGTGTGCTAGATCTTATCATCCTTCATCCAGATCAGTGCGTGATGTTGCGGGAAAGACAATAATTCGTTTGGATGCGGAATTCATCAATTATTGTCTGAAGATTCCAGTGCGAAAGGTGGTGACTTCTATTAGCATTCAGGATGCTGACAGTAGATGGGAGAAACATAGAGCTGATTGCGTGAGCATAATGAACAGCCGGTTCATGAAGAAGCCTAGATCCCCTTCAAAGTTCCCGAGAACTCTTCCACGTTCCAATTTGGTGCAGGAGGCAGATGATGTCGTCAAATTGCTATGCAGGTTGAATGGCGAAGCGAATGCCTACACTTTCCGTACATGGATGTATGCTTTCATCAGGACCATTGAAATCAACAAGGTTGATTCTATAATCAATTGGTCGGAAATTATTAGCAGCAACATCGGTGAGCAACTTCGGAACGTGAAGCGTACTTTCAGCTTCAAGATGACTTCGTACTTGGTATATGCTGCAGCTTCACAGGGTGTCTTTTCCAAGCTAGATAGATGTGGTGTTCTTTCCAAGGACCCCATTTTCGAGTGCTAACCACAGCTTACTGTACCTGCGTGCGAGGACTTCAAAGTGATCAACGATGACTTCTTCTACGATTTCGTCTGCAGGCTAGACAAAGACTTGAAGACTCACAGGGTAAGCAAGGAAGCGTGGGAAGCAGTGTCCAAGATTGGCAGTTTATTCATCCAGTTTGCAGATTTCACATACCTCAGGGTTACCGGCTTTGCTGGAGAACCTATAAAGATGCCCAGGTATCCAAGTGATAGAGTGATCGCCATGGAGCTGAGCAGGCAACTCGTAGAGTTACACGACTTTCAGTTGAAACGGCACAAGTCTACGGGCTTCTTCCCAATCACTGTGGGATATTACAGTTGCATTAGCATTCACAGAGCTCGAGGGATGGAAGCGCAAATGTTATCCGAGTATGAGCAAGAGTTCTTCCCTGCACGACTTAACTTCGATCCATTTGGAGTAGCCAGGAAGACAATCTCCCAGGAGTACGCACATGTGCCTTCGTTAGAAGATTTCTGGATGAAGTGCAGAAGTGAGTACGAGGTTAGAAAGAAAGATGTCAGCAAGCTATCAGCAAAGCAAGTGTTCGACTTTGGACTAGCGCGGATACCTGCGGATCTTAAAGATGATGGGAACGTGGTACTTGACACTTACCATCAAATGGGAGGAGATAAAGCTATACTACAGGATAACATTGGAGGCTGCCATTCAATTGAAGAAAGATCTGGAGCTGTGTTGGTGAATACTTCGAATTGGCTGCTAACGAAGGGATACTGCCTTGATGAAGTATTGATGAATCAAATCACGGGCAACTTCGGCGCAGGAGATTCCCTCAAATGAAAGCATGAATGAGACAGCAGCAGAAGGTCCGAGAGGTTGAAAGTACACAGAAGATCTCAAGAGAAAGAAAAGACCACTTCTACGACCATAGCTTTGACTCCGACTTCTCCAGTACCCAGAAGATCACCAACTATTGCACCGCAGCAGCAGGACGCTTCCATGCCTTCATTAAAACCGGCAACGTTCGTTTTCTCTCCGCAGCCACTTCGTTCAGCACCCGTTCCAGAGGAGATGTTGAAGCTGCAGATGACGGAGTTCGAAAGAGCTTTGTCCTTGGATGTTTCAGAAGATGGCAGCCATGACACTGTGGCACTTTCTGACGGAGAGGATGCAGAGCGGGAGATTATAGTGCACTCAGTGACTTCTTACTCCCCGAGAAATAACTTCTCGGGATGGTTAGCTTTGCAGTTGGTTCCGGAAGCAAGAGTAGAGGTGAACTTAGAGGAGCATGAATTGCAGCTACTTCAGGATCTGAGCAGAAGAGACAGAAGGCCTAAAGTTGCTAAAGCAATTTCTAGGTTGATCATCAAAGATTCGGGAGAGAAGTTTGCTGAGATATCAATTCCGGCAGAAGGACAGATAGAAGAGGAGCTCACGGCAAAAGATGTGATGGTGAACAAAATACCACTCAGTCAAGCTACCATTGAAGGATTGAAGCAGGACACGCAAACGTTGCTGGATGCTTTGTTCCTTAGGCTTGACAGTGAAAAGGCGGAAAAAGAAGAGCTGCAGAAGCAAATATCTCAATTATGTGAGATCATAGCCAAGGTTGCTAAACCTTCCATTCAGCCCATTTCAGAGCAAGTGAGTGATCATCTTATGCAGGAAATGGAAGATGCAAGCAATCAAGTAAAGGCTATTGACGAATGGAAGGATCTGATTATTCGTCAAGCTTCTGTGCAACTTGGGGAAGTGCCAGCCCGCCTAAAGGTTATGAAAGATGCAGCAAATCAACTAAAGCAACTGATGGAAAGCATAGAAGGCATGTATACAGTTGCAGAGAGTAACCTGAGTATTTTGGCCGAGATCAACAAGCTTCCAGGAGATGTATTGGTTGCAGAACAAATTGTACCGGATGGATCAGTCAAGAAGGGGAAGCAGCTAGAGTTTGCAGTATCTTTCCGTTTGGAGATCTGCAGAGTTTTGCTGAAAAGGATGCAGGTGCTTGAGAGTAGAACATCAGATTTACCAGACAGTATCATTTCTTTCACTGAGGAAAGAGTGGATGGAGGTGTTACTTCATACGTGCGGATTGTTTCTAACGAAGTGCATGATTCCCTGGAAGGTTCTCTTCTGATGGTGCAAAAGAGAATTGATAAAGCTACCAAGCCTTTCACGATGAATTCTATCAGTAAATTGGTGGCGCTGCAGGCAGACATTGCGAGATTTGGGCCAAGTTTGGAAGAGGTGGAAGCATGCAGCAAAGTGTTGAATGAAGGATTGCTGCAATTCACGACAGAGAAGGAAGCAGTGGCTAAAACAGATGGAAGGATGCTGAATTATATGTTCGACAAGTATATCAGATATCAAAACAAGAAGAAGATGTAAACATTACAGCTGGCATGACTTCTTCTATTCTTTCTTCTTCTATTTTCTATGTTCCCTGAAATTGTTTCTATTGGTTTTCAACCATTACTTGAAGTCATGTGGAACCTTTCTATTAGTTAAGTGATACATGTGTCACTTAAGAAGAAGTTAGTTGAGGATGATTGCCAAATGTCATCTTTACTTGTTGTTCATACTTTAGTTCAGTTTGAGTCTTCTATTTGTACTTTCCCTCCTACATTCTATAGGTAGGAGAAGAACCTCCGGGTTAATCATCAATCAGAATTTGTAAGAAGCAATCTTGTGTTCTAGACTTTATGCTGAACCCCTGAGAGCCACTTGTAGCAGAGGAATACAAAGAAGCAGGTTTCCGGAGAACTTTGTGTCACGGTGTATTTTGTTTCTTGCTTCTAAATCTTAGATCTTTGAATAAACTTTGTGTTATTTTAGATCTAGATCTAGAGCTGCCTTTGCTTTATAATTCTGTGTTTCAAATCTATTGAGTTTCTTCTATGTGCATGCAATTAGCTCTGTTATCTACTAATTGGGATGCACATCTTCCTCATTTCTTCTCTGTAATTCCTTTACTTCCTTTTTCTATAATTTTCCTTTTTTAAACAACTGCTTACTTGCTACAAAACTTCTTACTTATGGTTCATGAACTAACAGTTAAAGTAAAACCCCTATAGATACTAACACATTTTATTGACAAATTTGACATGGGAGCCTCACCGGTAAATGAGGGAGATTTATCTCATGACTGCCTCGGTTTTATGCTATGCAGAAAATCTAGCCAACAAAATGTAGTGCAACACTTAGTTGTAAGTTCATTGCTCGTTTAACAGCTGAGGACGGTTTGAGACCCTCATTTACATTCTTTTATTTTGTGGGATTTGATGTCACTTGTGAGGGTTTTGCAGGTCATTCTTTCATTGCAAGGTTATCGGCGACCTCGGAGAATATTGTGCGACCTATGTAGCGAGAAAGCCAAAGGATAGCAAGGACAATGAACACCTATGTGGCCAGTCAAATCTGATTTTATGAGCTTTTCAGCAGTCATAGCATCGCCAACAACATGTCTGTGGCGCTCGTTGGCATCCCAACCCTTTTCCAGGAACCCTAGTTCAGGACCTAAGATCTTCAGCTTGCATACATTTTTCTGAGGCTCTGTGCGAACGTTCACCTGGTCAACACTTCGACACAGTTCAAATTTTATTGTAAGAACAACTAAGTCTTCTCATCCCTTCTTTGCAACTAGCAGCTGCCATTTCATACTTTCTAGCTTAATTTTCTTGGGTCATTTGTTGTACTTAATCTGATTATTCATTTACTGTTACAATAACAATCAGATTAGGCACCTATATTATTCATATTTTGCTTATATCATAGACTTATACCTATGCCAAAAGACTGAGTCTATTTTCAGTTTTTTGAGCGGTGTGTACATTGACATTATTATATGGTTAAACTTTATATGATAGAAAATTGAAATGACATGTGCACAAGGAATCCGCAAATTCAATCAATCGTTATTATTCTTATCCTGAAAGGATAGATTCCAAGACTATTTTATACTAAATTCGATTTTACAAGTATTTAACATCTCAGTCATTGGTGTTGTCATTGATGTCAAGTACTGCTTTGATGGCGAAGGATTTGTCAAGTGGTGAAGTGAGGCTCAATCAAGGACATGACAGTTGATTGGTAGTGCCTTCTCAATGATGGTTAGAGCTCAACATAGTGGATTCAAGCATGACATTTCAAGGTGCTACAAGCTTGGTCAATGAGGTAAGTGCTCACTGGAGGCATGGAGATGATCGATGTACTTGGCTTAGGTGTTCCATAGGTCAGAAATGGTGTCTCAAGGATGTACAAGAGCTTCTAGGGTGATCATCACGTCATGTGGTGCAAGTCACAGTTGAAACTAGCTCATTTAGGCCTAGTTCTAGAGCCTAATGAGGTGTATGGGCACTAAGTAGGTCATGAAAATCCTAGCTAAGCATTCAAGTTTTCACCAAAACTGCCTTTGATAACTAATAGTGACAGCTGAGGGAAATGAGATTAAATTAGGGATGTACAGGATCATTTATGAAAAACCAACCTATGGAGGATGTAAAGGGATGTGTTGTCGAAAGCCTGCTTCATGTCAAGTGTTTGAAGAAGATTGTGCTAAGTTATTCAGAGTTTTAGCAAAACCGGTTTCTTGATAAAGGTAAATTGAGCTACCTTGTCTTCTTAACACTCAAGCAAAATTGACAAGTCTTCTTTAGATAAATCATAGAAGGAATTTTTGAAGAGAAATCCAAGCCTGCATTTTTGCAAAAGGTTTGAGGAAAATTGGATAAGACAACAAAGAAGTTGATATGCGTTTTAGTAGCAGTGTTTCTCTCTCTCCAGGACTCCTTCCTCGTAGCGATAGGCATAATATGAGGTGTTTTGACTCCAAAGCAAATTTGCAAGATAGTACAACATCTCCGGAGTGTTAAAGATTCTTTCAAGGTCGAAATGGTGGTATTATTCCTCTTCAATCCAAATCAGGTTGTACTGTTTGACCCTGTCTTGGAGCTTATTTATTTATTGCTTTTATAGCATCAGATGGTAGACTACAAATATCCTAGTTTAGTTTAATCATTTTGGTGAGCCCAACTCGATCTTCATGCTTTTAAGATCCTCATTCTTTACTTGTCATCCTAGACTCATAATCATAATGAGTGTCTCAATCAATGATGCTTCTTGCTCTGCACATCCTAATTTAAGGTGTAGACAAAGGATCCAACATCTTCTTGCAGACTACTCACATTCCTTTTGAGATATGCATCCATGACTCAGTTTATCAATCATTTGTTGATGCATAAGTTCTCAACACATAGCATTCAAATTCTGTCCTCTTACAGACCTTACCATTTTTGACAATGACACACCTTTGCATATCATGAGTTGCAATTTACAGGCAATGGGTATTAAGTGCACTTTATATTGACAATGGATTTTCAACTTTGTCCCATGTCATTCAGCAGAAGCTAGGTCTTTCCGCTCATGATGTTAGTCCTTTCTTGTCTCTCACTGTGTGCATATGATGGTTCTAGTTGTCCATGCTGTTGGTCATTTTACATTACCTATCACTATGGGCCATTAAAATGCTCAACATTGTGTTCTTCGTTGTTGACTTTCCAATCTCCTATAACTATTTGCTTGGTAGACCATGGCTCCATGCCATGCAAGTCATTTCTTCTGCTGTACATCATTGTGTCAAATGCATACATGAAGGCGTCAAATATACTATTTTTCTGTGACTGTAAGACCCATTCCAGATATTGTGACCGAGATCCTAATACTACTCCTGCAAGCCACGCACTAATACTAGGCCAAATGATCCTCCAACCTCTGGATGGTTTTCATTTGCCACCGCTTGAACGTCTTATTTGTGGATAGATGTTTCTTTCTACACCATCGCCCCCACCTTTACTACTACTATGATTCTTTATCAGGGGTCTGTCCAGTCAACGGACGTCGCTCTATCCGCTCCCACATCTTCACATGCACCACTTCCATCACTACGACCTCCTTTCACATGTATTATTTTCATGAATGATTCATATTGGGAGAATATTCCATTCGATCCTACTTGTGATGACACTTTATGTACACATGAGGGCTTAACTCGGCTTGACTTATGCTTTTGAGGACCTCTACCCTCCACCACAAGGATCCTCATTTTTATCATGGGTTTGTTCACTCAGTGCTGCTTATGGCCTACGTGTGTCTTCACCTCACAGTCTAACTTACACCCGATCCTCGATATGCACCACTTGCATTAGGACAATCATAAGGGCTTGCAGTACATTAGGGAAACTCTCGATCCTGATCATACAGACATATCCTTCCCCATGCCTTTCGGTGAATGTCTTTATTTGTAACAATGTTTTAAAAATCGGAACCGGACTCGGAACCGGCCGAGGTCCGGACCGAAACCGAACCGGAACCGGACCGGTTCAAACTTAATGAACCGGTTTACTAAAAAATACATAAAATTTTATATTTTTAATGAAAATAATATATTTGAAAGGTTAAAAACCATAATTCCAACAATTACACACAAAATATGCAAAGTTTTCTCTTATATATATGCAAGAAAGGTGTTTATAGCAAAATGGCACAAACTCCAAGTCCAATACACAATACATATATCATAGATGAGATTCCGAAACAAAATACATAAACAATGAGGCTCTAAATGGCCTCAATCTCCATAGTTTAAGACTCCAAAAAAACAACATGATATGATCATTGATACATTACAAATACTACAAGTTACAAAACTCTAGAATAAACTAGATGACATCAATGATCAATCATCATCAAACTCTGTACCGCTGCTGGAAATGGGATCCTTAAGGTCATCCTCATCAATATCATCACCGTTCCT
Source organism: Taxus chinensis (assembly GCA_019776745.2). Taxonomy (NCBI): domain Eukaryota; kingdom Viridiplantae; phylum Streptophyta; class Pinopsida; order Cupressales; family Taxaceae; genus Taxus; species Taxus chinensis. Next base: position 501,137,143 of record CM034156.1, read on the forward strand.
CTGGCTCTGACTCGAACTCATCCAAATCCTCAGGTACATCTGCAACTGGGGCTGCACGGGGTCAGGGAGTATCACGAGTGCGACTAGTGCCTGCTGTGTCTCGTGACGATGGCGGTGGTGCTGCTAATGGCTCATCAGATTCTTGATCCAAACCCATCCACCCCAAGTCATCGAGATCAAACTCTGCTGGCTGACTCTCCTCTACCCATTCTGAGGTTGGATCTATATCATCCAAGACAATGGGATCAGTATCAGGTCTTCGGTTCAACAACTGGTTGCGCCTTAACCGAAGGTTGTACTGCACAAAGACAAGATCATTCAACCGTTGTTGTTCCAAACGGTTTCTCTTCTTCGTGTGAATCCGTTTAAAGATGGACCAGTTGCGCTCACACCCGAAGCACTGCAAGTTTGGCTCAGGATCCTAATTGCAAACTTTTGCAATTGAGGACACTGACTACCAAATGAATCCCACCAATGTGCTGCGATAAAAAATGTAAATGTTTAATTAGTAAACAATGACAACAAAAAGTTAAAAACACAGTTAAAAATTAAAAGTAAAACAAAAACTTATAACTTAAAGGTTAAAGCATAATTCAACAAATTAGATAAATATTGTCTTATGCTAAAAATTCATGATTATTCATTAAAAAATTTAATCAAATGAACTTCAAAAAACTTAGAATTTCTTACCTGGTTGGTCCACATCCCTTGCAATCTTTGCAAGGTTTTTCCCAAAGGTACCTGTGGCTCTGCTGAAGAAGCTGATCTGTCGGTGAACCTCAAGTTGTTGCATCTCATCAGGGACCATGCGCTCTAGGCACTCATACAAACCATCTTTTACTTCTCCTGTTTGATCTTCTCCAAGCTGAGCTCTGTAATGATATTTTGGGTTCAAGAAATACCCAGCTGCATGTATAGGTCGATGGAGTTGATTGTTCCATCTATTATCTATGATCTCCCATATAGGCCCATACTTAGTTACTCTGTCTTTGTATGCTGCCCTTATTTGCTCCTTTGCCTGATCCATAGCCTCATAAATATAGCCCATGGCTAATTTTTTCCCCATCCACCAACCGCAACACCTTAACAAGAGGCTCAACAACTTTCATTATCTCTGCTGTTTTTTTCCAAAATAAATTATCAAAAAGTTTCTTCTTTGTGTCTTTCCCATCCTGTTTCCGGCTCCACTTTGATGCATTCCATTCATCACTTGAAAACATCTTTTTCAAGTTCTGTTGTTGGGAAATAAGAGATTGCAACGTGAGAAGTTTGTTGCAAATCTCGTGATGGCTGGCCTAACAAGTTCTCTGCCCTCAGTGTTCTTCCTCATTAGGTTCAATACCCATGAGTGATTATAGATGTATTTGGTGATGCTCTTGCCATGCTCTACAGTGTTCTTGATCCAATCTTTTTTCCCTATATCCTCAAGCATGAGGTCTATGCAATGTGCAAGCACATGGAGTCCAAAATATTGTTTTGTGTTTAGCCTCTAACATCTTACCAGCAAGAACATAAGTTAGATGCATTATCTGTTATGATTTGTACAACATTTTCCACCCCCACCTCTAAAACAATCTCATCCAAAAGCTCAAACAATAAATTTGCATCTTTTACCCTATCAGATGCATCTACTGATTTCAAAAACATGGTACCTTGTGGACAAGAGGCAAGAAAATTTATTATTGTGCGGTTCTTGCCATCACTCCACCCATCTGACATGATAGTGCATCCTGTTTTGGCCCATGAAGCTTTGCAACCTTTCAAATATTCATCTATGGATGCAACTTCTTTCTTCAAAAGTGACCCTCTCAAGTCATGCATACTAGGGCCTTTGAAGCCCTTACTAGCAACAATAATGGAATCAAACATCGGCTGGTAATAAGGTGAGCGGGCAACATTGAAAGGGATATCTGCATCATACCACCATCTAGCAATGTACTCAAAAGCTGCTTCTTTGTATTGCTTCTTCCAATGGTTATCCAAGGTAGGCTGATTTTGTGTTGGTATGGAGGCACTAGCAGTAACAAGTGTGGAAAATGGAAAAAAACATTGAATGGTCTTTCTTTTTTTAGGCCAGTTTTCTTGACTATGAGTGGATGGGGGAGGCATATACTGAAAGGGGTCTCTAACAGTCACAGAAGGGTCAGAGCAAGATCCTTCAACACTTAAGGCATGTTCCCTCCTTCTCCCTATTTCAGCTTTCATCTCTTTTTGCCTAGCCTTCTCTTCTCTATGTTTTTCAAGCATGTTTTTCATTTCCAACCTAATGTCATCAATACCAGGTGCCTCACATGGGGTAACTTGGCCTCTTTGACTAGCCAAGTGTTGTTTCAACCTATGAATCCCCCCCCCTTGATGTGTTTCTTACAATATTTACAAAAAATTTGATCATCAATTGTGTCTGCATGGGCCCATGTAGGGTCTTTTGATTTGGGGGCCATTGCAAATGCAAACAAATCTGAAAATGCAAATAAAAACAAAATAAATTTCCTATTTCTTTTTTAATAAAATTTACAAATAAGGGGCTAGTTTAAAATGTAGCATACCTTTCAATGTGCACACAAATGAGGTGAAGAAATGCTCCAATCTTGTATATAGCACCACAAAGAGCCCACACTCCAAATGTAGATGTAAATGCCACCACAAAGAGCCCACACTTGATGCCAAACAACTCCAAATGAACACTATTCAAGGCTGCCCCAATCCTCCAAATCCTTGCAAATAAAAGAGGTGCTCACAAATAGAGGTGAGGTGCTCACAAATGAATGCCAATATCACCACAAAGAGCCCACAAGCAATGCCAAACAAACTCCAAGCCTCCAACTTCCAAGCTCACTACAAAAAATAAACTCTTTAATCTTATGCTCACAAATGCTCACAAATGCTCACAAATGCTCAATAAGAGGTGTGAAGTGATATAGGGGGGGGTGTATTTATAACACTAAATTAGGGTTTAGAGGCAATAAAAAATAAAAGAAAACAATTAAAAAACACGTTTTTCCACGCTGGGGCGGCGTGTACAGCCGAAAAGAAGAGTGAACCGGCCGGTTCCGTACGAAACCGGCCGGTTTGGGATAAAACTGAGCTGGCGATATAGTTATGTTAAAGGCCGAGTTTAACTTGCTTTTTTTTTCAAACCGGTCAAACCGGCCGGTTCCGATTCCGGTTTAAACCGGTTTTAAAACAATGTTCATCACCCAAAGGCATCCACCCCAAGTCATCAGAATCAAACTCTGTAAGGTGGACTGCATTTCTACCAATTTGAGATGGAGAAATATTCTTCAAAACAATGGGATTTGCAATAGGTATCCTTTTGCAATAACTCGTTGCATTCAGCGACAGAGCTGAACCTTGCATGAAGAAGAGATCATCAAATCGTCTATTGACAGATTCATCAAAATTCTCTTCTTCATGTAAAAGCTAAAACAACATAGCAATGAATTGCAAAGATAGTGCTGATATGTTTGACTTAGGATCCGATTTGCATACTTTCGTAGATGAGGACACCAACTACCAAATGACTCATGCCGATGCGTTGCAATAAATGATGTAAACTAGGACAAAAAAAATAAAGTTAGTCTAATTCATACCAAGATTAGACTAAGACTTGGCTAAAAATTCAAGTTATGCATAGCCTGCCACCCCCAACTCATGTGCAGCGGTCCATAAGAGATAAACTTTGGAAATCTGCTCTACCGTTGTTCCGGTCCAGCTTCTCTTCCCAATCTGATGCTCAGCATTTGCCAATAGGTACCCATGGTTATTATCTATCAGGGGTTTTGTCTTTAACCACTTAGTTCATGAACCATAACTAAGAAGTTCTGTAGCAAGTAAGCATGTTTAAGAAAGGAAAGTTGATAGCTTCTCCAAGGAAGTAAAGGAAATACAGAGAAGAAATGGGGAAGATGTGCATCCCAATTAGTAGATAGCAGAGCTAATTTCATGCACATAGAAGAAACTTAATAGATATGAACACACAGAATTATAAAACAAAGGCAGCTCTAGATCCAGATCTAAAATAACACAAAGTTTATCAACCAGATCTAAGATTCCCAAAGCAAGAAACACAGTACACCTTAACACAAAGTTCTCAGAAAACCTGCTCCTTTGTATTCCTTTGCTCAAAAAGTTGCTCTCAGGGGTTCAGCACAAAGTTTACGGCTCCACTGAGATGTATTGCACTCATCACTTGAAATTCTGATTCTTTCATTAACCCGAAGGTTCTTCCTTTACCTATAGAAAGGAGAGATTGCAATTACATGTTGGAAGCTTTAGTTGCAAATGGCTCATGATGGAAGTCGGAAAGAAACAAGTGGCCCTGCTTCCTCGGTGTTTTTCTTCATTTGCGTGACATGTATAACCATGCAACTGGTGATAGATGCTATCTATTTTAAAGCGTCTTGGCACCTGATCTACAAGTAGTTGACTTCTGATCAAGTAATGGCTTTTAAACCTATATCACTCAAGCATGTAGGTCTATTGCAATTGTCGCATCACATGACTTTGTCGGAGGAAATATATTTTTGAAGAGGAATCTCTAACATCTTGTCGGAGGACAAGAAGGATAGTTAGAGATATTATCTGTGATAATTTGTACAACATTTTCCATCCCCGCCTTTACAACAACCTCATCCAAAAGTCAAAACAACAAATTTGCATCTTTCACCCTATCAAATGTATCAACTGATTTCAAAAACATGGTTCCTTATGGGAAAGAAGCAAGGAAATTTGCCTTACGCATTGTACGATCTCTTTTATCCTTTGAAACTTTTCCAATCCATCTAATATACATGGTGCATCAATGCAAGTTTTGGCCCATAGACTATTTACATCACCCTTCATTTTTAATTCGTCTATATGACCCAATTAAAAATTCTGGAAAGCACTCAGGGTGAATGAAGATTCCCTCAAGTCATGCATACTAGGAAGCCTTTGAGAGCCCTTACCAACAACAACTTGGAATGGAATTTTCCACACACTGACTTCTTCACGGGCTGCATTCGAAAGGTGAGCAGGCAGCATTAAAGTGCCGGATACCTATATGCATACCATGAGATCTAGATCTGGATCTGTATCTGCAAAAGCAGAGTCTGGATCTGCATATGGATCTGGATCTAAAGTCTGGATATGGATTCTGCACCTGCACCCTAAGAGGCATTGGCAACAGGGGTGGATGGATGGGAAAAGCTGCAACTTGAATAATTCCTTTGACTTCCTCTAATCTGCACGGACGAGTGAAGTTTCTCATGCACGCATGGGAGTGAACAAACCAAAAAGGGTCTGTCTAACAATTGACAGCAAGAGGTTCCGAGCCAAGATCCGTGTCTTCAACACTAGCTGTTTGTTTGGGAAGTGATGCAAGACTGCCGTCTCTGCTCCCTATTTCAGCTTTCTACGCTCTAGCTTTGCCTAGCCTTCGTCTAAATCATTATATTTCTCAATCATACTGTTGCCGGATTTCTTCAATACTAATGCAAATCTGGACAATGTCCTTCAGATTCGCATCACATGTGACAATGTATTGGCCTCTTTGATAACAGCTCAAGTGTTGCTTTGTAAAGCACCTGTAATGAATGCCCCCCCTTTTATGTCAGACAAAAATTTCTTACCGGAGTATTTGCAATAGTAACATTTTGATTATAAACAATCATGCAACTTGGCTCCATGCAAGGCCTGCTGACTCAAGGGATGGCATGTTTAATTTGCACAGACAGAGATCATGAATCCTTTCAACAACACCTGAGCTGCTGTAACACCTGTGCAAACATTTTTTTAACACAAAGATCATACATCCTTCAAAGCATGCGCCAATATTATGAGAGAGAAAAATAGGAGATTGTATAGCACTTTGTCTGAACAATATCCTTCATTCAATGGAGATGAACTATGAAGATCAATGGCTGCACATTCTTCACCTGTGAATCAAGATAATTCACTCCATATGATTGTAGATGGGTATGTAGCCTTCACTAATTGTATAATGTCATAATTGCCACCTAACAATTATAGCCCGCGAGGAATGCCAATTAAAAATCTAAGTTTTTCTCTTTTAAATCACAGCATCTTCAATGACAACCATCCAATAAATTAAATTAATCCAATTTAATGCTTCACAAATCACTTCAATTAAGCTTCAGAGTGTGCTGAGACAAATAGGGGGTGAAAATGGAGGTCTATATTTACATGTTTTTATGGGTTAAAAAGGGTTGAAATAATACCCAAATGGGGCACACTTTTTGAGAGGAAGGGGGCAGCCATTTAAATAAAATAGAGTTGTTGAACATTTAAGTTCCTTTCCAACTGTCCAGACTAGTCTAGTACAAAATCTTTGACATTGTTGACTGGTTCCATACCGAAGCTTAGGCGTCACTTGGTTCGAGAGGAAAGATCTAATTAAAGTCGCAATTTTTTTTATCCTTTTACTAGTCTGAACAAAGATCGGGTCCGCACTTCCAGTTTGCAGTTGTGATTCTGGTTTTTAAGAATTTTTCAACAATTGGATTTATGACCCTACAAGATAGCTCCAAAACATGCCATATTGATTTTCCTACATTTTTGGATTCAAACAGATGGATTTCATCACAAGAATTGGTTTGTAGGGGGTCAAGAAGCCCCATATAAAACTTCAGACCAATCTAATACCATACGAGGGAGATATAGCTTCCATACTAAGATTGCCTGCTAAGGCATGCAATAAATATCCCACCTGCCATTCTATGCCAATATTTCTCCCACTGCAGCTTAACTGACTTTTATAACACGGGATCAAGTACCCTATGCTATGCACTGAAACGCCAGAGACTCCCATCATTGCCTGCATAAGCTTCTATGTTTTCCCATTGAAACAAAAATCCTTTGTTGATACAGCCTTGAAACACAGTCCCGTCTCGGGTTTGTACTGGAAACGATACGGAAACGGCAAGGTACGATGTTCCTATCCCATTTCTAGTGGCCTGGGTATCATTTCCAGTACAAACCCGTGATGATTCTGATACAAACTCGAGACATTACCCATTTCACGCTGTCGGAAAAACCCCAAAATAATAAAATAAAAAGTCGAAACAAAAAACAGCCAAACCCTAATTTTATATTCATCCATAGACTACTAACTTGGATGCTTCTACAACTATTGTCGCCAACTTTCACTACTCAGTATTAATGACAATGTAGGGGTTTCTACGGCAAAGGAATTGTTCTAGAGAAATGGAGCACAGAAAACGGAACAGGACATCCATGGAGCTACCGATTTTGAGGAAAATCTAGATGATTAGTCTAGAATCTAGATTATAATCATATTACAAGTCTGAAACCCTTCTAAGCACATAGTGAATGTTTTGAACATATCCATTCATAATAGAGTTAAACCGGAGCAGCAAATAGCCTGCATACTAACGCTACTAGGTACTGGTACTAGTACAAATCGCTCTTAAGACATTTCCCAAACTCCAGAACAGTAACAACTTTGGGTACAGCTCGGCCATTTGACCCAAGACGTTTCTATGGCTCGTTTCAGCAGTATCTTGACTGTTTTTTAAGCACTTTTAAACAATAAATAACACAAACACTTGATGCATTTGTTTCAGCGATACTTGAGGAAATATATATCATAAACATGTACATATGACAATTTAAGCATGTTGACTATTTTGAACTTTCATTAATACAAGGCATTCTAAGTGTTTTATCTTTTATGCATAAAAAATGAGTATTATGCATTTTTTATATATATTTATATTAATTTAATAATATATTGTATGGACATTTTCCTGTTGTTTTGTACCCAAGGATTTTTTGAAAATTGGCATTTCCACATTTCAAACGCATATCCGTACTTGTTTCCTGGCAACCTTTCTTTCATGAATACAAAATATTTTAGTGCTTTATCTTATATGGACTAAAAATGAGTATTATATATGTGTGTGTGTGTACATATATATTGTACGGACATTCCCCGTAATGTTTCGTATCCAAGGTTTTTTGAAAATTGCCGTTTCCGCATTTCGTACCTGTTTCCGTTTCCTGGCAACATAGTATAAATGTGATATAAAGATGAGAACCACATGGTACTGGATTGCTGCTATGAAAAGTTTTGAAGGCTTGTGAGAACAAAGATTTTCCCTCCACCATCGATCTTCTAGACCGAACCCAATGACAGGCATGGGCTGTTTTAAAATGTAAAGATTGTGCAACCATGATTGAATGTTGAGTGCCAGGTGGCAGCAGATCGTAACTTCGAGAGGAATGGAAAACTTGTTAGTCTTAAGCGTTTCCCCATACAGTAATGTTGGCAAAATATTTTTTCACAAGACAAAATATGGAACGTTGTTATAGTGAGTGGACAAAGTCCCTCCTCTATTATTAGGGGAGGTCCCCTTTTTTGAAAGCGAGAGATTGCATGAAATGAATATTTGCAAATTTGCATTCAAAATTGTATTGGGAGTTTTGCAATACACCGTAGAGGAAGAATAAAAGAAAGAAAGACACATAAAGCTGAATAAATGCAGATTTCAGTTGATGCATGAGGGTTTTATGATCGAGAAAGGATTCACGGTTAACAATTCTGCTCATGTTTTTGGAATAAATCTAAAAAAAATAGATGTATTATTAAATAATAAAGATAATAAATGCATACACCAGAGAATCAAGACACAAAAGTTCCATAAATCTCTTTGTCTTTCTCTTCAGGATTGAAAAAACAGTTTCATTTATCAATCTATTCCTAAGCAAAAAGTGTCAAGTCTCAAAATTCCTTTTTACAATATCTCAAAATCCTATTTATACCCAAAGGAGGCAAGAAACTATCAATAACTAACTTTTAAGTCATCTCAACGTGACTTTAGAATATTACAAAAATATTCTAATCAAGTGAAAAGTGACCACAGAGAAAAATATGAAGATTCTAATAAAGTGAAAAGTGACCACAGTTGACCCCACACTTTAGTGGATTTTCCAGTAGATATGTCGCCCTTTTGAGGTGATGTTTCATCATCAGTCAGCACCACTGGCACTTTACTTTGCTCATCCATCTTCAATTGGACCATACAATACTCTTAACTGGCCCCTTCATTGTTGCTGGATCAAGAGTTCTAGAAATTTTTTCCTGAGTTTTCTATGCTTCCTTGACTATATTATAAATTTCATTCAGCTTCATCATATCATTGACGATACAGCAGGCCTGATTTGTTCCTCTTTGAAAGACATTTGTATGGAAAATCAGAGATTTCAGGCTTTTAGGACCGAGCAAGAACATCTTCAACTTCCTACTTCCCTGATTTTCTTGATTTACAAAAGTGGCAAAGGGGGAAACACAAAAAAGAAAGGAAATGTCATTTTACTTTCTTGAGACGAAATTCCAACTTTTTACTTTGAACCACCAGAGCTTTTTGGAAAATCGAACAAATGAGAGATTTTGAGCTTTTAATGCTGAGCAGAGCCACTCCAATGTTCTGACTTCCCTGATTTGCAAAAGTAGCCAAGGGGGAAATAAGAAAAGAAGGAAATGACATTTTAGCCTTCTTGAGACAAAAATTATGACTTTTTACCTTGAAAATGAGTTCCATATCCGATCTGAACAATTGAGATTCTAAAAATTTTGAGGTCTGGCTGGAACAGTTCCAGAGTTCAGTTTTCTTGATTTCTCAATTCCTCCAAGAAAGGGAAAAATATGACAGTAACAGCTGTGATATAAAGATGAGCACCACAGGGTATTAGATTGCTGTTTTGAAAACGTTTGAAGGCTTGTCAGCCTAAGATTTTCCCTCCATCACCGATCTTCTAAAAGACCAAAACCACTGACAGGCATGTGCTGTTTTAAGAGGTAAGATCATGCGACCATGTTCAAATGTTGAGTACCAAGTGGTAGAAGACGTAACTTCTAGAGGAATGAGGACTTGTCAGTCTTAAGAGTTTTCACATATTGTAATGTTAGCAAAATATTTTGTCTCAAGAAAAATATGGAACTTTGCATTAGCAAGGGGACAAAGTCTTTCCTCTATTATGAGGGGAGGTACCCTTTATTGAAAGGAAAAATGCATGAAATGAATATTTACAAATTTGCATTCAAAATTGTATTGGGGGTTTTGCATTACACCCACTATTCCGGGGAGATGCACCTGCCCCCAAAACTGCTGCCTTAGAGACTTCAAGGAGAAGTCCCCCATGGTCTCACCACCACCAGCAGCTGATAGGGTACATCCCCCCAAAAAGGAAACATCTTCATTCAACAGGGGACAGTGAGGAGACTTGGGGACATCCCAAAGACGTAGCAAAGTCCCTCAATCATCCCCAAGACTTGCAGGTGTCCCCCACGGCAAAAAGCGCACTCAGCTGTTTTTAATAAAACCACATTCTTTTAGATTTTGTGCCCCCAACCCTAATCCTAACAGTTTATGGGAGCATCAAAAACACTATAAATATTCCTCACACCCTCACTCCAAATCACAAGACATTGAGCAAGGCTATAAGTGCAAGATTGAGAGCAAGTCCAAAAGTGAGAGTTTGAGAGCATTAGCAAGAGGGAGAGCAACAACAAAAGATTAAAGAGCAAGTGCCAAGTCTTCGTTGATCAATTGTTCAAGTTTCAACACATTCATCAAGCCAGAAGCTTTCAAGCCTTCGAGGTAAGCATGGCCCACAGACCACCATCTTTTGGCATTTTGCAGTTTTCAATTTTTGGATTTGCAATATTGCATTTTAATATTTTACTTTTTTATTTTAATTTTATAAATCATTGAAAAATTTAAAGATTTACTCAATTATTAAACTGTTGATAGAATTTTATTTGATTATACGTTTATTAAATGTGAATTTTTTATTGTTTTATGGTTGTTAAACAACAATTAGAGAACCCTATATAGTTGTTAAAAAATTGAAAATCATTATTCGACGAAGGTTGAAGATTCAAGATTAAGGATTCATATTTTTGTGTATCCTCTACTTTTGCGCTTCGTGCAAACTAAAGTAAGAAAAATAAAAAGAAAATCTTTGTCTTGGACTCTTGGGCCCTTGCATAATGTATTATTAATTTACTAAATTATTATTAATGACATTTATCCATAAATTTCATTTCTTGCAGTGTCACTATGAGTTCGTAAAGCATGAGTGACAAAAAGGGTCCTCAAAAGCTTGTGGGGGTTGAATCTGAGACTCCGAGTATAGATGGGGGGTTGGGGGAAGGCCCTTGGGGCAAGGGTGATGTAAGTAGTTCTATTGGGAGTGTGAATGCACATTGTAGTTGCCCTTCCAAGATATTGGAACCTTTTTCCAAGGGTCCCTTCAATAAGAAGGCACCTTTAAAATAATTTGCAACAAAATTACAACTTCCAGCAAAACCTAGGACAACAAGGGGGGCTAGGCTGTATAAGTGTATTTTTTGTGGACTTGAATTTCAAGGCAACATTACAAGAGTTAATGTGCACCTAATTCATATTCAAGGAAAAAGTGTAGAGGTATATGGCAAATTGTCACTCAAACAAAGGGCTGAAATAAATAAATTGTGGGGTTCTGGGGAAGAAGAAACACCTGCAGCTGGTATTATGCCATCAAGGGGTCTTACTCCTAGAAATAGAATTTTCCAAGAGGAATGGCTTCCTACTTGGATATTTAGTTCATGGGCAGTAGAGCTTAAGGGAAAACATAGAATGACAAGTGGTAGTGATGTTGTAAACACGGTGGTAGAGTAATTCAATGTGCAATATAATGATGAGGCAGATGATGCCAATGGCTAATTCTTTTTTACCAATGGCATTCCATTCCGTGTGGCTCGCTCTCCTTATTATAAGCAGGTTGTGGCAAAGATAATCAAGAGGACCATCATATGTGCCACCATGGGAGATAAAAAAGAGGACAACAATCTTGGATAAGAACTATTTCAAGATTAATATTCTAATGGAGAAAATGAAGGCTACCTGCATCACTAGTGGATGCAGCATATTTATGGATGAGGGGAGGGGCATTAGGCATCATCGACTCATCAACATCATGGTCACATATACAGATGGCCCTTGCTTCCTTAAGGCTAGTGATTGTTTAGGACATTGCAAGGATGCCAATTTTCAATTCCGAATCCTTACATATGGTATAGAGGAGGTTGAATTGAAGAATGTGATGCAAGTAGTGACAAATACAGCCCATGTATGTAAAGTTGCAGAGAAGATTGAGGTGGCCTAAAAAAATATTTGATGGACTCCTTGTTGTGTGCGTGCCATGAATAATGCACTCAAGGACATGGAAACCATAGAGGTCGTCAATGATGTTAGAGATGTGTAGATGTTTATCTACAACCACCACACTTCACATGCACTCTTCAAGACCTTCTCCAACAAGGAATTTTTAAAACCTATGGTAACTAGATATGCATCATATTTCATTCTCTTTGACAAGATGCTTGAGTTGTAAGAAGCATTATAAGTTATGGTCATCACAAGAGAGTGGAATCTGTGGTCCCATTCTATGTCAGTGCAGCGGAACAGGGTGAAGGTGGTGAAGAGTGACATTTTTTGGGCTGATGCAAAATATATTGTCTCCATCAATACTCTAATGTTCAAAGTCATTAGATATCAAGACGTTAATGCACCTACCCTTGGAGAGGTGTATGAGTGCATTCACAGTATGTTTGGCCAAATGAAGGTCAGTGTACAAAAGAAAGACTCCACATTGCAGTTCTACAATGAACATATTTAGCCAATTATTCACCAAAGATGAAAAAATTTTAACACTCCCTACACATGGTTGCCTATGTATTGGACACGAAGTGGTACATACAAAGGTCTAAACAAATTACCCCCATACAAGATTATGAGGTGAAGAACGGGTTCATAAAAGCTATTCAGAAGATGTATGATTCTACAAATGCTAGCATCATTCTTACTGAGTAGTCAAAATTTGCAACTCTTAGGGGATATCTAGAAGAGGCCAAGTAGGATAGGGATATTATGGCACAAAAGCACCCAATTATGTGGTGGACTATGCATGGGCCTACTTCTTTGACAACCACACTAGCCATTCGTTTGTTGTCCTGAGTTTCTAATTCTTCTATTGCTAAGAGGAATTCGTTTACTTATAGCTTCATCCACTATATTAATAGGAATAGGCTTATCTCTAGGAGATCGGAGAAGCTTGTAGTTGTACATAGTGCATTGCATCTTATTGACTGCAACACACTTGCATACAAGGAGAGTCCAGTGACCCGATGGGATACAAAGCCAAAGGAGCCAACAAAAGTTGACGATGATGCAACACAAACAAGAATGGTCAGTATTGGCTTGAAAGAGCTTACCTCAAGGAGTCCAATAGCTCGATTCATGAGGAGTTTGGCATGGACTTTGGGGATGATTAGAGGCATTGGGCTATTGGTTAATTGTATTTGAAATTTGGATGTATCATGTAATCATCATTTTGAATATAACTATTAGTATATTGATACTAAACATCTTCATTATTCAATGCAATGTGTTTAGTATTTCAATGTTTCATTCGTTATTCCTTATACATTTTCTATAACTAATTTTTCAAGAACTACATATATTTGCACCATCGTCCCCCCGCCATCCCCAAACCTAGGCCCTTGGTCCCCCCGTCCCCAAGACTTGTTCTCCCATTCTGAGACTCTATGGAACCATAAAGAAGAACAAAAGAAAGAAAGACACATATGAAGTTGAATAAATGCAAACAGTTCGTGCATGAGGGTTTTATAATCAAGAAAGGATTAATAGTTGACAATTGAGTGCACTTGTTTGGAATAAATCATACAAATAGATGCATAATTAAATAATAAATATAATAAATGCACATCCAAGGGAATAAAGACACAAAGTTCCACAATTCTCTTTGTATTTCTCTTCAATGTTGAAAACAAAGTTACATTTATCAACCTATTACTAAGCAAAAATGTGTCAAGTATCGAAATTCCTTTTACAATAGCTTGAACTCCTATTCATATCGAAAGGTGGCAAAAAACTACCAATAACTAACTTTCAAGTCATCTCAACGTGACATTAGAATATTACAACTAAAACCACAAATAAAAATATGAAGATTCTTATAAAGTGAAAAGTGACCAAAGCTGACCCCACACATAAGTGGATTTTCCAATTGTTGTGTCGCCCTTTTGAGGTGATATATCGTCATCAATCGGAACCGCTGGGACTTTTCTTTGTTCATCCATCTTCACTTGGACTATATGATATCTCTTAACTCCCTCCTTCATTATTGCTAGATCAAGAGTTTAGTGAAAATTTCCCGAGTTTTCTATGCATCTTTGACTATATTATGAATTTCACGCAGCTTCATCATAGCATTGACAATTTTACACTGGGCTTGATTTGTTCCTCCTTGAAAGGTATTTGTGTGAAAAATTCGGAAAACCAAAGGTGTTGGGATTTAGGACCAAGTGAGAATAGCTCAACCGTTCCTATTTCCCCGATTTCCCAAAGTTCCAGATTTACAAAATCAATGAAGGGGGAGATGGGAATAAGGACATGACATTTTATCTTTCTTGAGAAGAAATTTCAACTTTTTACTTTGAATCACAATATTTTTATGAAAAATCAAGAAAATCGGAGATTTCGGGCTTTTAAGACCGAGCGGAACAACTCCTAAGTTCTAATTTCCTTGATTTTCCTAATTTGCAAAAGTGGCCAAGGGGGGAATAGGAAAAGGAAGGAAATGACATTTTAGCCTTCTTGAGACAACAATTCCAACTTTACCTTGAAAATGAGTCTCATAGCCGATCTGGAAAATTGATATTCTCAAGTTTTTGGGGTCCAGCAGTAATAGCTCTAGATTTCCTCTATCCCAATTATTCCTAGAGAGGGAGAAACACTTATGGGAACTTCTCCAACAGAATTTTCTAAAACAAATCACTTGGGGGACTCTAAAATTAGGGTTTCAAGTAAAATTATGGGTACAACTCGTTGACCTCCCCAAAAGTTAATTTCAGCAGCCTAGGGAGACCCAATAATAAAATAAAGTAAAGAGCAATGCACTTAATGATCAAGTGATTGTGGGTGTGGCTCTAGTGCCACATGGTAGATGAATCGTAAAGTAAAGAAAGAAGTTAGACCTGACACCACTAAGAAGTTCCTATTACTATTGATATTTGAGATCAATGATGTAATATACATAAAATAAAATTTATAATGCAATAAGATGTCAGCCTTAATAAAGTATGTTGCTTTAAACATTGAACGTTGATTACATAGCATACACATGAACGAAGGTTGCTCCATTGAAAATAATTTGAGACTTGTTAGTTTCCAAATCCCTTACCTTGCCCACCCCCTCCCCATACCCCACATTATTGATCATGTGTAAGAATCCAATCCAACGGTGTGAAGACCCAATGAAAAATAGAAGAGACATCAACCCTGTTGAGGAGTTGCATGTCATGCAACACTCGATCACGTAGTCATGAAGGAAGAAATGAGAAGATTCCCCCTAGGCTTGCAATCACCGTCCATTTCACTCGGAACAACTCTAGGTTTTTGGATTCCAAAAGACGAAAAATATCGAGAAGATAAAGATTATTGGGCTTGCAGCCCAAATTATTATGTTTGGTACTATGAGCCTTAGGAAAGAAATTTCCAATGTGGGTCACTATACTTATCTAATTCATGGGTTGGCTTAAAACGAGAATAAAGGAACGGTTACATGGAATGTCACTGAAGGCATTTATTGAAGTAGAAGATGATCATCTAACATGCTATGGCACAATCCATCCCCCAATCAACATTTGTCCCATTACCTTTTTTGTGTGGTGTCGATATGTGCATTTGACACACTCTCATTCCACCGTTGTTAGATTAGGATGTATGTATTGAGTTAAAAGCTTTTTATTTTTACCATACAATTATCTCTCTCTTGAGAGTTTTCATAATGAAGTTTAAAGCCTTGGCCTTTTCTTTTAGGACGTAATGTTATTTAATCTTTGAACTATATGTAATTGTCTGTACTCTAAAGCATTTAATAAAGATTTTGTCGCTAATCTTCAGCCCTTGAATGGTAATTTTGTGTGGATATTTTAGCCTATATATAATGTTGACTTTTTTACTTCTTGCATTTAGTTATGTAAGATGACTAAAACTGATTAAGTCAGTGAATGTTTCGTTTTCTTTCCTTGGAAAGAGCATAAATCACATTACTTTGGTGCATGGCCTCTTTTACTTCTGCACTCACAGAGTTCTCACTCTTTTCACCACGAGCAATTCAAGTTGAATTGGCATAGGGGAGCCAGCCTAACCTAGAGATTGTTTTAAATATAAAAATGCCTAATATTTCCCTTTTCAAACTTTGATTGTGGAAGCAATCACACAATTATAGTTATGCAATTGAAATTTTGTTAGTTTTCAGCACGTCTGGTGGGACCTACAGATTGGTTTGACATTTAAGACTAGAGTTGCATTGTTCAAGTTCTTCTAGATTTCAATCCATTGGATGTCAGTAATTTTGATTACCATGATCTTACAAAATATTCTCTGAAATCATGTGTCCCATAAGCTCTGAAGGATAAAAGCTACCGAGATTTAGAGAGATCCTAGAAACTTGCTCTGAAAGAGCATCAAATACATTCGCCTGCTGACTCCAACCAGATAGCAGACCTGGTAGCATATGAGAAGATTCAAACCAGATCCATAACAAGCAATAATCGAGGACATGTTTCTATCTACTTTCTACAGCTATCCCCGGGTAGAAGGCATGGATGGGCAGTCAGATCTCCAAGCCTAACACCTAGAACACGTTCCCTACCCCCTGCAAAAGAATTTTGGTCTATAACAATCATCTTTCCACCAAGAAATATCATGGCTGTTCAAAGAATTGAACCTAACAATATAATCGACAGAGACTCCATTGTTGATATCCCATTTGAAAATCGGTCTTATCGGGTCTCAAGAGAGACATGAAATTTCAAATGGTGGGTCCCCTTACAACTTTTGTGGTGGTAAACATCCTTCTGGGGGTCATATTATCCAAGTATTTATGTTTGATTACTAAGCTCCAAAATTAATGTCTTGGTAGATGCGAGCAGCATAGTTTGGCCCCTAATGCTTTGTTCATCCAATTGATGCTTCCAAACCCCGCATTTCCCCATTTCATTGAACTTGCAAACAATTGTCCAATAGGGTTAAAATTTCAAATCATTTGTGCCACTCCAATGAAAGTTTCTTTGAATCCTGATTACAATTTCTGATATTTCTGGGGCCATCTTTATGATGGACTCTAAGCATATGGACATCACTACAAGGGTGGATTTGATGTGATGGTTCATTGTCAGTTCCCATAATCAGAACATCTATTTGTTTGAATGCGGACTCGGTAATCTTTAGTATGTTTAATGAATCAATGCTCACTCATTCAGCAGCATACCACAGCGTATAATTGACAATAAGATGTTTGCGACTCTGGTTACCTTTCTAACTCCCTTCTAGTAACTGAGGCACCCTCCCATTGGCTCCAATCTCTTAATCCAGGATAAATATCACCAAGAAAGTACAGGCTCTCCACATTTCTTTTCTGTATACAAACTTCAAGATATGACCATTTTATATGAGCATCTTACACTGCATATAGTTGATAATAAGATGTTCATCACTCTAATTACCTTTTTAACTCTTTCCCAGTTTCTAAGTCACCCTCTCTTTTACTCCATTCTCTTGATCAAGGAACAATACTATCAAGAAGTTACAAGTTCTCCAAAGTTTCAGTCTGAAATATAATTATCATAATATCAACAGTTTACGTGAACATCCTTCATATTGAACTGTAAGCTTTTGGCCCTTGGGAATAACTGTGTACAATTTTTTTTCTAATCTATGTTTCAAACCACCTCGTGATCCATCAATAGGAAAATCATATGAAAGATCAACCCATGATCCATCATCAGGAAATCATATGAAGGATCGCCACACGATCATATTGGTGATTGTGCAAAATATTCTATATCGCTAATACACTGTTTCAAATTTTCGAATTCACTCTACAATACATCTAGCTATAGACTTTGCAACTTCCTGACTTTATGCAGCTCAAACCTAGTCCATGTTTGATTATATGATGAGACATCCTGAAGACCTTATGATAGCTGATAAGTACTGTTTGTTTTTGAAAACAAGGTCAAAAGCATTATAATGATGGAGGGAAATTTAGATGTAGTCCAGATTCAGAAATATACAAAAGAATATGAGGTGCCAATGCTGAGATTCATGGGACAATTAATATCCATCAGCAGCTTATCTAAGACCATACAGTGTCTCCTGAACATAAACTTTACAATTTGATGGGCACTGCCAAAAAGGTAAAGCTCCTATAAGTTATTTCTGCAGAAATACTACTGAAAATACAGTTTTTATCTATCCTAACTATCTTGGAGATATCGAGACAGCATTTTGAGCATGGTTTGCATGTGCATTTTTCTTTGAGGAATTTCCATTAATAAACATTGGATGGAATCAAAAACCCATTTGATTTTACTTATAGTTTTTATCTATCCTAACTATCTTGGACATATCAAGACAGCATTTTGAGCATGGTTTGCATGTGCATTTTTCTTTGAGAAATTTCCATTAATAAACATTTGCTGGAATCAAAAACCAGTTTAATTTTACTTATAGGAGTCCTGGAGGAAGCCCCATATAATTCTGAGTGGGATTTATTTCTGACTCCAGAGTTTCCTCGTACTGAGACCAGATTGTGCTGGATGAGTGGTGTGGCACCAGTCTGTAAATTGTGTCATCTTCAGTCTGACATTGGCAGTGGCTGTTGCTAGACCTGCCTTTTTGGGGCCTGCGTCATGCCACTAGATTCCCCCATTGAGTTCACTTTTCATTTCCTTGACCTATTCTGGCCATTCCTTAGCCTTTGATGCTGATTGTTAATGATCAAGTGCTGGAGGCACTTATCAATAGTTTATCGTTCGGATCTTTTAGAATACAAGGCTTATCTTTTATTATTAAGTCACTATTATTTATGTATTAACTAATGTTCCATTGTAACCTCCTCAACCATTTTGTGACTATCTCTTGCATGATAAAATGAAAGACACATAATCTACGGTGTGTGCATTCTGGTTCCTCTTCATTCTTTCTTCGTTTACATCTTCTAACATTGGTATCAGAACCATTGGTGCTCAGTAGGGTTCGCAGTGCAAGGAGAAGGCTGTGAAGGAGGAAGTCATGAGGAGATATTTCGAGGGTAGAAGTTGTTCAAGAGTTTCAAGAAAAATTCGCAATTGCTGGATTATTGGAGGTTGTCCCGACATTTCCAAGGGCCATTCTCACCTATTTCGGTTATGGTTAGACTAAAAAACACCAAAAACGTGAGTAAAGTCGTGAGCAGAGCCATCAGGGCAAAATTGTGAGTCAAAAAACAGTCACGAGGCAAGAATATCATAGGAAATACAGTCGCTAGGGCAATAAAACATTGCAAACACAAGAATATTGTCTTTGAAGGCATAAAGTGCACAATCGTGAGAAAATACAGGATTTGGGGTATGAAATAAGTTGCAATTTTTGACGGATGTTTTGGGGCTGTTAGTGCAGTTAGGGCACAAAGATAAGATGCTTTCAAGACAAAATGTTACAAGTAGAAAGCAGCATAGAAAAACATGATTGGCACATTTCTTTGCAGAAAACAAAGTCCACAAGCACAAGGAAGAGGGAAAATGTGATTTTTGAAGTTATCTAGGGAAAAACAAAGAAAATAGTCACATAGTTCCAAATCTGGGATTTTTAAAGTACCATTCGCTGCTAGGGCACACAATTTGGCAATTTTCAGTCACAACCAGTCATCTAGGGCACAGACTATACAAGGTAAAATTCAACATGCCATTTAATTTCTTTTGAAAGGTATTAAACTTTCAATAGAATTGTCATTATTTCTCTGCTTATTTCTGATGTGTGATTTCTGAGTAATAAACAGGCTACAGAACTGTGATGTTGCATTTATTTCCGTGCCTGAGGTCATAAATTCAGAATACAGATTGTCATTTTCATTTTGCTGCATTAATTTGTGGGTTGGAAATTAAAATTGGAGTGAAAAATGGAAAACATTCAAAACCTCATCCTGCCGGAGGCACAGAAGTTCAGAAGTCAAAACTATAATGTCAAGAGTCATAAGATTCTAACCTAAGTAGCCGATACGTTTTGGAAACGAGAGTGGATACGGCAAAAAAAAATTTGGCCCCAGATATGACATAGGATACGGCAGTACAAAAAATATATAAAAATTAAAAAATATATAAATTTCAGCCTTCTAAATAGGAATTAAGTTATTAACCACATATTATGCATATGAAAGACAAGTTATAATCTAAATAAGTGAATAACCACAACAAATAAGCTAGGATACCGATAAAACTTAGAAACTTAAAAGCTTAAAAGTTAAAAATAACATGGAATAAATCTACAAGTAAAATTATATACATATAATTGTACTACTACAATTATGGTATTATTTTCATCACAATCTAAAGACATTAAGTCTTAATTATAACTACAGTCAAAATAAATTAAATTAACTAACTTTTGTAAACATATTTCTTCAATTTTATATAAAATTAACGTTTTACTTCTTTAAAATTAAATTTATTTATACCACTAATTCAATATATATATATATATATATATATAAAATTAATTAATTTAAAATATTATAAATGTTTAAATATATTAATTTCAATAATTAATTAAAAACATTGGGAGTGTTTAAAATATACAAATTTTACACTTATTAAATTGCAAATAAATAAGTATACAGTGCAAGTTTTTTGTTGTTGGGTGAAGCATATTTTCTAAATTCTTTCCCATACAAATAGTATTTCATCTTTAAAAAATAAAAGCTTTATGAAAATCCAAATCTGTAAAGTGTCATATGTCACATATTTCTGATTAGATTTGATGTGTGGAATATCTATATTGAGGGTGTGGCGAGATTTGTTTATTAAATTGCAAATAAACAAAAAAAAAACAGTATTTGGCCACGGATATGGTGTGGGAGCACCTAGGGTACGTCGTGTACCTTGTGGATACGCTCGGGTATGGCTGCAGCCGTACCTGGCCATAGCAGCAGGGTACACAATGTACCATGCCTGCTCCCCAGCCGTACCCATTGCCGTATCCGTATCCTTCCCACTCCAGGGGTGCCGTATCGGTATCCTAGATTCTAACTATCTCTGAATATTGAGACTAATAAAATAATGTTTGGCATGGATGTAAGGCTGGTTATAGCCATTGTTGAAGATCCAGCAGATGCTGAAAGTGGTAAAGAATTCACTAATGAAGAATATGTGTTTTAATGACGCCCACACTTTAAAGACACGAAGGAATATACTGTAGATAAAGCTCAACATGGATGGCTGTGCTGTTAGTTTGGGAATTTTTTGATCTAGGGAATTAAACCCTTACGAGGATCATGAAACAACTTGATGGAGCATTGTGGATGTAGCTCAACATGGATGGCTGTCCAATAATTCAGGAGGCTCATAATTCAGGAGTTTAGAGAGGTGGAATCTAGGAACTCAAGAATTCATCTCGGGAACTACATTCTTACAATGGTTACGAGGAAGCTTGATGGACTTCTACTTGATCCAAGAATTGTTTTCAATGAGAAATCTTCTGAAGAATGTATGGTTCTGATGTTTTAATTTTCTGTTAGTGTGTTCATTTTTGCTTTCTATACTATAAGCTTAAGAGGGGGTATTGGAATATAAGGGTTACTTTTTATTATTAAGTCACTATTAGATATGTATTAACTAATGCCCAGTTGCAACCTCCTCAACCATTTTGTAACTGTCTCTTGCCTAATAAAATGACAGGCACAATCTACAATGTGCGCATTTTGGTTCCTCTTCATTCTTTCTCTATTTATATCTTTGAAAAGGATCCATGTTCCCCCCTCCCTGATATGAGGGTTATAATGCTATTAGAGCAAGTTATAGAGCTTGAATGCCCATGTATATAGACTGCATGATGGCATGTTCTCCTCTTGGTTTTTAGGAACCAATAGTTTCAGAAGCTCTTCGACAACCAGGAGACTTCTGTCATGCATATTCGGGGCTGGCAGGCCAAGAGCCTAGTGGTTTGGATATGCCTCTAGGACTATAGCTTCTTGATCAACATGGGGACTTGACAAACCACTTGATTGATAAATTTGTGACATATGCATAGACAGATGGTTTGTGGAGATGGGGAATCATATGTCCCAGTACATCCAAGCTTTGGACTTGCACATGTGGATGGCGTGATATTGGAGGAAGACTAGCTCTTATTATTTGTGCAGAGATGGCATTTTCTGATTTTAAAAGAACTGTGGTTGGGGATGAAAAATGTACGTGATGAGGCTGAAAGTTGAATTCCTGAGGATGCTGCATGAACACATCGACCTACTGGGATTACACTTCTCATCCAGCTCTATCAGATTGTTTTGGGTTGTATCCTGGCAGCTAGGGCTTCATGCAGGGTGTGTTTTTGTGTTTGTTCTCCTTTGTTATACTTTGTGGATTTCGGACTTTGTAGGTCCACATTTGCATTTGCAGAACTGCTTAGCTGGAATTATAAACAAGGCTTTCAACCTTGGGCTCCTTTTCAGAGGAGACATTCCTTTCCCAAAATCACTTCTGTCAGCAATGATTCTGTACAGAAGAGGGTTGAGTTGAGTGGAAAGATTGCATCTGAGATATATGTAATTGTAGTAAGCCTTGCCCTTCCTTAAACCCGTTTTTTGCTGTGCATCTTGGCATGAATGCGCTAACAGTTTTGAGTAGTTTACTTCCTGTATTTGAGGTGGATATCATCTCATCTCCGTCGACATATTTAATTCCCGACTTTTGACTTTTCACATGGACTAGAACATCGTCAGTTACTGGATCCACCCATTTCCATTTGTCCTCAGTCCCTGCTCACATTTGTCTCATCAACTGGAACCACATTAAATTTGTTAGATGCCAGGCCATTTATGTCAGTGATGGTAGACAAGGAAATCTGATATTTTCTCTTGACAATTACACCCAAAAAAATCAATGGAGCATTTACCTTTTCTGTCATGCGGCAGGGCCTTTATTATTTTGTTGAAATATGGGTTGCCTTTGCTGAATGCACCAGCATATTAGTTTCCTCCTTACATTTATTATTGATGACACGTGTCAGACTTTTAGGTGAGAAGATTATCGATAGGCTGTGTGGAGCTTGTTTGTCCATGCATGGGTTTTGGAACATTGTAAACAGGACTTGGGAAAACATCCATTTGTGAATCAGGCGATGTGTCATTATAGATTGATACATAATTAAAAAAGAGAATCCATAACTAAATCACTACCACAAATCTTTCCATAATAAAAATTGGCTGAAAAAGAGTTGATTTGTTCATACAATGAGTTGCTTAAGTGTTGTGAATGAAGCAAATTATTCTATGCATGAAAGAAAGAAACATGAACTGAAAACATCACAAAACACAGAACACAACACGAGATTACATAAGAGAAACCCATCCTGTGAAAACTCCAGAAGAGTGTTGCCTTTCCTTCTCTTGCCACCATCTCTTTGCACAATTACAAGCTTATTGCCTCCTTGATGACTTCAAGGACACATATTAGCATATCAATTGTATCCTAACACTTGCAATGCTTTGAAATGTGTCTCCAAAGAATACTTTCTCCTGCACTCAACACCCTACACCACACTCAACAAAGAATACTGAAAATAATGACAATTTTTATGCCAAAAGATGGCTTGAAATGACCGCTAAGGGTGTATATACAATTAAAGAAAGTTAGGGTTGAAGTAAGAAGCCTAAAATCCAAAAAAACTGGAATAGATGCCGTTTGCAGCCATTACTCCTTTTCATTTCACTAGGGCAAAACACCCATATACATCATGGAAAAACCGCCATGACACATGAAACCATCATGACAAAAACGAAACTGCCATGCAACAAGCATAACCACCACCCTGTTGTTTTTGGCATGTCAATATCAAAACTATTCTTTGTTTCTGCTCTATTTCATTGTATATGAGCCATCCTCACTTAAACTTTGCAAGGTAGAGGGATTAGTGTGAGCAGATAAAGTGGGATTGCCTGCTATAATGCTTGAATACTTGAATCCTTCCTGCTACAATTAGCCATCCATTGGTCCATCTCGACAGTTTACCTTGCACGTTGCTGCTGTAGCATCCCAGTGACTGCAGGATTATCTTCCATGTAGGGGAAAGCCCAAATATACCATTAGTAGTATTCGCTGTGTGATCTTTAAAAGATGCACAATTAGTTTCTTTCTTGATACTGGAATGCTGATGAATATTACAAGAAATCTTTACATATAAATTTTCTACCCCAATGCAATTTCATATGTATTATGTACGGATTTTATATTTTTTATTTCTCTAAGTATCAAGGTCCAAAGAATGAGCATGTCATCAATGAACTGTAATTTGGATAATTGTTTCCCATGAGTTGATGCATGTAGACTATGTATATTCCTCTATATTTGCATTGACTCTATAGCATGGGTGAAGCTTTCTCCTATTAGAATAAATGCATACGGAGAGAGCGCCCCCCCTTGTTTCAGTCCTATTGTCTTGTCAAATGAGTCTCCTATTGCTCCATTAATGGTGAGTGCAAAGATCGGTGTTATAATGCAGATCTTGATCCATTGTCTCAATGCTGACACAATACCGAAAGCCCATAATATTTGAACTATGAACTACCAACTGCACTTGTCAAAATATTTTTAGACATGCATCTTGATCAATGATCCAGGCTTGTTCAGGGATCTCAAGGAATAAATATTTCATGCATCACAACTATGTTGTATGTGATTTACCTTTGCGATGCAAATGCTGATTATGACTGGGAGATTAGCTTTGGAAGCAAATGACCTGACTCTTTTAGCATCAATTTTCAAAAATACCATATTGCAAAGGGCAATCAATCTATACTGCTCCATCAGCTCTACATTACCCACTCTTGGAATTAGGACAAGGCATTTGACAGTAATCCCTTTTAAGATTTTTTTGTTCCTCCTAGGTTCCTCCACTTCTAACAGATCTTGCTCGACTTATTCCCAGTAAGTTTGGTAAAACGGTACTCGAAATTCATTTGAACCCGAAGCCTCTCTCAGAAAAAGGGAAACTATTTCTTGAATTACTCTTTTGTGATTGGTAGAAATAACATGCTATTTGCACCATTGCCATCTTAGGTATATCTCTAAATTTTCTTGCATGTGTCCCATGTTCACTTGATTCGGTCTGTAGAAATTAGTTTTCACATGCGTGAGAAATGTTCGCCCATCTTGGAGTAAAATAGCATCTGTTTTCCTCATTTTCTGCAGTGAATACATATGTTGTCTATTTAGGACTGTTTTTTGGCAGATGGCGGTATTGGTATCTCCATGTTTGATCCACAATTCTTTGGATCTTTGGAGCCGGTAACATTCCTCCTCTGCAATTCAACCAGAATCCATATCACATTTTGCTCGTGTCTATGCATATTTTCACTTAATCCATTGTCTCTTATCTATTTTTGCAGGTTGTTGCCTTGATCTTTTATGCTTATGGACTGGCTAAATATGTTGTCAAAAGTCTGCTTTATCCATATTTTTATTTTGCTCCTTAGATGATTAAGCTTTCCCATGAATCTGACGATGGCATGTCCTTCAATATGGGTTGTCCCAATCCACCATTTGTTATGCAGTAGTTAAAATCCAGGTGTTGTGTCCACATATTTTCAAATTTGAAAACATTATTACAAGCAAGTCTAAGACTTGAAATTTTCTAACCGTATTAGCCAATGGTATGACAACATGGAATGACAAATATTTCAAGTGGACTTCCTTGTAGCAAATAACCAGTCATTGGATATTAGAAATCTATCTAATTTTTTAGCTATAAATTTCTGCCCCTTCCTGCAGTTACACCATATATGGTGTCCTTGAGCAAAGGATATATCAATTAATCTGTTCCCTTCAATTAACTTCTTTGTTTGTTGCATATTTTGCATGATTTTTACCCCCATTATGAACTGTACACACTGCCACAACGTAGCAGTCTGGGGTGATTTCGAGTCCGAATGGGTGGTTTCAGCCCTTAGTTTATGACCCATGGTTTTCTACCTATTGTATTGAAGTACCACTATGACGGTTTCCTATTGATGTGCTTATTAATACTCGCACATTGCATTTGGGTGCAACAAGAACTACGAAATAAGTTAATGTATTTTAGACAGTTGAGTTACCATGATAAGTGAAGTAGGTGGTTGTGCTGAGTTTTTTCCTGAAAGGGTTTTCTAATGTGAAAATTCTCATGTAGTGTGCATGTGTGTGTGCAATTTTTCCTTTCTGATATAGATTAAGAGTTTCTTATTACTGCTTCTCCTGCATAAGTTTATCTGTATTTTCTCATCATGATTAAGTGCATGAGTTAATCCCCTCCATCCCCCTCTTTTTGTTTGGAATATCTTACTGTATTGAACTCCCCTACAACAATGATGGTGTTGATGTTGTTATGGATCCATAGACACAAAATACAACAGCCTTTTTCGAATTCAGAAGAATCAAAATCTGCACTAATTCCTTGGTTAAATATCTGATGTGTTATGGACTACCTAGCAGGATTCCATTAAATGGCCATTTTTACTCGAAATCTTGTGATCGTGTGCTTTAAGCTCCATGATCCTATGAAGTTGGACTGTTGTGAGGGAAGATTTCTGGCAGTACATGAGCACTATTAATTCAGAGCATCTACTCTTATAAATATCATCCTCTCCCCATAAAGTTCCAAACAATCCTCTTCCAGGGAAATAGGCCTAATTGAGGGAGAATTTCTATATAGTTATAGAATAATAATATTAATTTAATGGAGGATCACATCAACGAAGTAACCTAGAGCATTTGGAAAGTCTTTTCAACCCTCTTGAGCACACAAAATAATATGATTTCATTCTTATAACTTCAACCAAAGTATATTTACACAGAAATTCATACTTTGGAGGTAGATTTTTCGGGCTGTTTGACGTTCTTACAGGTACCATAAAAACCAAAGGACGGATATTTCCATGTAATTATTGCAACAATTCATTAGGAATTCACATTTCCAAAAATCACCTTACCCTAAAAACTAGCAGTGGTTTTGAAAACATTACCTTTGCCCTACAAATGTAACCAACCAAGATAATATGACATTCAATCCCTCTGAAGACTTTAACACCAAAAAAAACAAGAATTGAATCAAGATTGGGTCATGTTTCAATATTATTGGTACAGACATCGTAAATACATCTATCTGAAAAAATCCAAGAGATATCACTCTCAAGGTGTTGATCTTGGAATTGTCATATAATTTTGCCTATTAAAGGTTTCCACATTGATTAACGACTTCAACACTTTATCTATGAATTTCCTATTGTCTAGTGATAGATGGCCTCGATCTAGCTCTACCACTACATTGAGCTTGAGAATATCTTTCCAAGAAAAAAAACGGGCTCATTTGATGTGGTAAAGCTGTCATTCCTCTCACATGACAAGCAGGTTGTTTGTGAGAATACGTTTTCGTGGGACATTGTAACAAAGCATGATTTTGTACAAAACCAAACGCTACACATGTTCCTAAATTTGTGATTTCTGCTACAAATAACAACATTTGAAGCTCAAAATATCAATATCTTAAATTACTACAGTTTTAGATGCAACTAATAGAAACATTGAGCCAAAAATGTTAGAAGAAAAGACAGTTGTGAAGCTATAGAAATTCATAAATAGATCGAATAACAATATCTAAATTTCTAGCAAACATGTTAAGAAGGCTACAAAAAAATAAATTTATATATCACAGCCATCTGAAAGTCAGCTGCTAATTACAAATGCATGAATAGTTCATGGATCAAATCCACATTACATTATATTCAAATATGTATCCAACCACATAATTTGGAAAGTTTGGCATGCATCAAGCAGTAGATCATTGTAATCAATTGTACATTTAATGACAAAAGATACATCATTAATGAATGGCTAATACTGTACTTGCATGAAATTACAAATCACTGAATTCCAATCAATGCTACTAAATGCTTACCTGAGAATCACGTACAAGGCCATGAAGATATACATATGAAAATGGTGCTTTACCAGTGAATTCAATACCCATCATAACCATTCTTGCCACCCAGAAAAATAGAATATCATGCCTGTTCAAATCAGAGCATTTATGATTAATGACAAACACAAAACCTCCGCTCACATATTCTTTAATCCTAAACAAGTAAAGACAACTATTACTTGGAAATTGTAGACTAAAAGATCCATAGAAAATTTCAAAAACCTATTTTGCCCCAGTTAAATTTAACAAATAAGAGATCAATCATAAACCTATATTGTGGATAAATTATAGTGGACTATTTGATTCATTTCCCAAAATATAGGGAGAGGTTCTCAAATGTTTTCCTTGGCATTTATAGGGAGAGATTATCCTTGTAGCCATCTTGTTAAAAAGATGTAGCTTTAATGTTTTCGGATGTAATATAAGATGTGTTTCATCAGGAAAAAAGGCCTATTAAGTTACACATCTTGTTAAGCAAAAATTCTAGCTTTAATGTTTTCAGATGTAATATAAGATGTGTTTCTAACTTTCTTCAGGAAAAAGGGCCAATTAAGTTACCATTCAAAAATTCTAAGAAAGTTATGAGCACCACAAGAAGATCTCAAGGAGAGGATCGAATGAATACCAGAGTAGCGCAACATAAGCATGGTGGGGTAACTCCAAATCTAGATATTTGTGCAAAGGATCACCAAAGAGGTATGAAGGGAGCAAGTAGTGATAGTATCCTACCATCAAATGATAAGGGGAACACACTTAGGACAGCAACGAGTCTGATTGTCAGCCTTGATGTTGTTGTCACTACCATTATCAGCCACCATATCACTTCATTTGCACTCATACGAATGTGTTTAAGGTGTTTCCACTCATGGGAAGGACTTTACAGATTGCGACTGTTAATGGACTATTTTCAGTCCTTGTATGGTGGTTCTCAGCCTCTACATTGCTCACATTTTTGTTTTTTGCAGGGAAGTTTAAGTTTTGCAGTTTGTTATATCATTGTCATGTTGCTGATCTTGAAAATATCATGCCTGGGCCTACTATTATTAGTCATGAATAGCTGCAATTTTGCACAATTTAAGAGAATATCTTTGACATAAAAGGTTGGAGAAAAGTTTCAGCTGAAGAGAATCATCATTGCAGCCACCCTGGTACTGAATGGGGAGAGATTCCAGGGGAATTGTAGCAGTTCAAAATTATTTCCAGCCCTTACACAAGTAACTGCCATTTGTAATAAGTTGAATCTATGTGGAAGAGGAGTGCTTAACAGCATTAAGGAGGATCAAGGATTACCGGCTTCTACTTGTATCAGAGAAGTACAGTGTAAGTATGATGGTGGTCCTACTTGTTACTTTCAGCAGCTTCCTGTTAAGTTTGAAATTTTTAAAATGGAAGAGTTTGCTGAAGTTTTCCCACAAATTGAAAATTTCAGCAATTGGTCAAACCAATTCCCAAGGATGATTTGGGATCCAGGCTTTTCAAGAAAAATCAGTTTTTACTAATCCTGCCCTAGAGTTTCCGGTCAATCCAGAATTATTTAAAATGTCCATTTACAGACATTACATTATAGCGCCCTGAACAAAAAACTCATCAAAAACAAGTATCTTATCCCTAGGATTGATGAATTGATTGATGAGCTGCATGGAGCTATGTACTTTTCAAAGATTGATTTGAGATTAGGATATCATCATATCCATGTGATGGATGAGAATGTACACAAAACAGCCCTCAAGTGTCACTTTGGGTGTTATGAGTTCTTGGTCACGCCTTTTGGCTTGACAAATGCACCGGCCACTTTCTATTCATGCATAAATCAGGTATTTTGGCAGCACTTGAGAAAGTTTGTTTTCGTTTTCATTGATGATATTTTGATTTATAGCAAAAATGGGAAGATCATCTAAGGCATTTGGACACAATTTTGGGTATAGTAGAGCAACAAACTCTCTTTGCACAAGAGTCCAAATGTGAATTTGGGATGACAGAAATTTTGTACTTGGGCAATGTCATTAGTGCTCAAGGAGTTCAGGTGGATCAACAAAAGATACAAGTGGTCTTGGATTGGCTTCCTCCTACCACGTTGACACAATTGAGAGGATTCCTTGGCCTTTGTAGCTATTATAGGAGATTCATTAAGGTATTTTAACAGCTTGCAACACCCTTGACAGATATGACCAAGAAAGGATCTTTTGCATGAACAAAAACAACATGAGGAGCTTTTGATAAGTTTAAGGAGGTATAAGTTCATGCCTTGTGTTAAATGTTCTGGATTTTTCACTTCCATTTGTATTAGAGTGTGATGCATCAAGAGAAGGGATTTGGGCAGTTTTGAAGTGGAAAGGGCGCCCCATAGCTTTTGAGAGTCAAAACCTCAAAGAGTCAGAAAAAAGATTCTAAATCTATGACAAGGGGATGTTGGCCATAATCCATGCCTTGGCCAAGTTCAAGAAGTATCAAGATTGTGGCAGATTTTTGGTTAAGATTGACCACAACAGCTTGAAATTTTTCCTCAGCCAACGAGATCTGAATGATAGACAGCAGAAATGGGCGAGTAAGCTTCAGGCTTATGATTTTGACATAGAGTACATTAAGGGTAAAAACAATGTTGTAGCTGATGCCCTCTCCTAAAAACCAACTTTATGCTCTATGTCTGAAATCTCAGTTGATTAGAAGGTTACTATAATAGCAGAGTACGCGAAGAATGCATTTCCTATTGATGCCCTTGAGGGAAAAGTACAGGATGACAGGTATAAAGTAAAAAAAGATCTCATCCTTTACAAGGATAGGATTTATCTCATCCTATAATCAAAGGTAAAGGATAAAGTCTTGAAGGCAGTGCATGAGACACCATTGGCTGGTCACCCAGGGTGCTTCAAAAATTACAAGCAAATCAGGGAGAGATTTTCATGGAGAGGACTCTAGGGAGATGTCCTCAAATACATCAGAGAATGCATTACCTGCTAGCAAAACAAAACAGAACAGAACAGATGTTCCCCACAGGTTTATTGCAGCCCTTATCGATTCCCAATCAAAAATGGGAGAGCATCTCTATGGATTTCATCACCAGTTTCCCAAATTTCAAGGTAAGGATTGTATATATGTTGTAGTTGACAGACTCATTAAATATGCTCATTATTTTCCATATCATCTGAGATCAAGGCACCATAAGTAGATGATTTATTTTTTAGAGAAGTATCCAAGCTTCATGGGTTGCCTAAAAATATAGTGAGTGATAGAGATAGCTAGTTAGTTTATTTTGGCAGGAGCTCTTTCATTTCATAAGAACCGAGTTAACTATTGCTACAAGTTATCACCCTCAAACAGATGGGAAAACAAAATTGTGAACAAGTGGATTGAGGGATATTTAAGGAATTATGTACTAGGACAACAAACAGCATGGATCAAATGGCTCTACCTGAGAGAGCACTACTACGATATATCACATCACATATTAATTGGTATGACTCCATTCAGGGCCTTGTATGGCTATGACACTCTTACTTTTGTGGATTTGATCAGCATAGACAGTAGAGTGCTTGGGGCAAGAGACTTGGTCAAACAAAGTCAAGAAATTTTGGAGTCACTCAAGTAAACTCTTTAACGAGCAAAAAATCAGCAGAAGATGTATGCAGATCAACATCATATTGAGAGGACTTTCGACGTTGGAGACATGGTTTTCTTGAGGTTAAGTCTTCTCTCAAGAGGAGTGGAGCTGAGAAGCTCAAGCCTCACTTCTATGGACTTTTAGGATCAGGCGGAGGATTGGGGAGGTTGCTAATGAGCTTGAGTTGCTAGAACACAGCAAGACTCGCAATGTATTTCATGTTTCTTTCCTCAAAAGGGGACTTGGGTAGCACATCACTCCTTCAACAGAGTTTCCTCCTTTGGATGATGAAGGTAAATTGATCTTGGTTCCTATAATGTTCCCTTTTCCAAGCTAATTCGTTTTGGAGACTTCGAGCCCATTCCACTTCCCGTGGGCAAGAAGGAGGTGAACAAGGGAAGTGATTGTCATATTTTTTAGTAATTTTCATGAGCATTTGCATTTCTCCTTAATAGGTTTCTACACAAGTCAGGTCGACTAGGCTAAGAAGGTGAAAAGTCAAAGGTAAAATAAAAAGCAAGCATCCTTATAAGGTTGGTCATAGTAGGAGACTCCCTAATTGATTTCGGCACCACAAAAGGGTGTAAAAGAGGGTTCACTTGGCTCATTTGGCAATCATGAACTTGTAAAAAATATACTTGCATGCTTTTTGGGCTGGTTTTTCAAATCCTTCCACTTCAGAGCAAAAATCCTTTGGTGTGGCTAATAAAGAGGACGATACCCTTTGGTGTCCCCCAGATTTCATCCTGAAATCTGCGACTACCCTATCCGAAAAAATTTCGTACTTTTAAAATAATGGGTCGTTTTGTGTTTTTATTGCCTGAAAGTTCTTGTATTACGTCAAGATATTCCCAACGAGCCATATTAGCCTTTTTCGCCAAATACCCAGATGCCCAAAATTGTTATATTCTGTCGTCGGGATTTGTCTGCGGGAAATTTGTATTTAATTATTTTGAGCCCCGTTTGAGGCAATTTGCGCTCCGTTTTAACCCTGTTGTGATCGAACATATCATTATTCCTATATACCAGAAGGGTTTTAACTAGGAATAAGTTTTGGGCTTTATTTATGACTTTTGGCAATTTTTCGTGTTTTTGTGTTTTCCCGTTTCGTTTTCTGTGAAATTTCTCTAGACCAATTCCTTTGCTGGGTTAGCCCGATTCTTGGCCTGGAGTAGCTGGAGAATATATACGCACGTTATGCCCGAAGGAAGTCACCATCGGAGGTCTGGTTCACTGGGAAAAGGCGAAGTCGTGCACTAAAAAGCCCCTGCGGGGTTGGGCGCATTTTTGGAAAACAAATGATTTAAGCTGTAGTGGGAAAAATAGAAGCAGCAGGCAGGTGGGATTTTATTGCCTGCCTTGCAGGGTACTTTTTCCCATGATGGAAAAGTCACTTAAGCTGCAGTGGGAAAATTAGAGGCAGCAGGCAGGCGAGAATTTATTGCCTGCCTTGCAGGGTAAAAATTCCCATGGTGAAATAAAAGAAAAGTGACTTAAGTGAAATCATGGGATTTTATTGCCTGCCTTGCAGGGTAAATAATCCCATTGTCAAAGTCAAATCACTTAAGTGGATCATGGGATTTCCGGGGCTGCCTTGCAGGGTAAAGAATCCCATTGTCATAAATTCTTAAAAATAGAATTCTATTATGCAAAAAAGTGCGCCCCCTTTGGAGAGAAGAAGGCAGCCTTTAAAGTGGATTAAATTAATTATTTCTTCTTCTAATTTTGGCGCCCAGGCATGGAAGAAAGTCAACAAAGCAAAGGGGGAATAAAGAGAAACATAAATAGATGGTCTAATTTATTTAAAGGCTGCCCCCTCCATGTCAAAAAGTGCGCCCCTTTTGGGAAAGATATAATGTTTTTTAAAGCATTAAATGATTAAATTAAATTCTATTTTCAGTGGCTATGGTCAAAGCACACTGTGAAGCTTAAGTGAAGTGAAGAGTGGATGATTAAATTGAATTAATTTAATTTATTGGATGGTTGTCCTTAAACATGCTATTTTAACACACCAGTTAAAGAGAAGAGCATGATTTTTAATTAATTAATTGCCAGGAATAGGAAGGGCAATTATTAATTATAGAATTATGAGGGTTATATAAGCATGGGCTGCCATAAGGGTGAATTAATTAATTCACAGGTAAAGAATTGCAGCCAAGAGGAAAAGTGCGCCCCATTTGAAGAGGATTTTTGCTCAGACAAAGGTGAAAACAAGGCTAAAAGCTTCCAATTTTGGCGCATGCATTGAAGGAGGTTGATTTGTGTTTGCATAATTGTTTGCATAAGTGTTACAGGTGCTCAGGTGAAGTTGGAAAAATTCATGCTCTCTTTGCATACAAATTAGACATCAATTTTTGGGGCAGCAGGCTTGAAAAGTGCAGATTTTTATCATTAAAATTCACTGTTCATGCTCCGGTGGCCATCTTTGTCTGAATTAATTGCAGGAATTCATTACAGGTGCTTTACAAAAGAAAAGGAGCTCTAATCAATGTCCAATACATTGAATATATCCTCCGAATCTGAAGAATTATCCAGATCTGCACCAGTATTGAAGAAATCCGGCCAAGTAAGAAGAAAAAGAATTATTCAGACAAAGATAGACAAAGCCATGGCAAAGAGAGATGAAAAAGAAAGCACAACGGAGTCATGCATCACTTCCAAATTTGCAGACATAGGAGACACAGATCTAGGTCCGGAACCTCTTTCCGAATTGATTGATAGATCCAGAGCAGGAAAGACTTCACTCATGCGTGCGGTTAAAAGCAGTGGAATTATTCGAGCTGCAGCCTTTCCATACACAGCCCAGTTGCCAGAGTTTGTTATGGAGTGCGCTAGATCTTACCATCCTTCATCCAGATCAGTGCGAGATGCTACGGGGAAAACAATAATTCGGTTGGACGCAGAGTTCATCAATTATTGTTTGAAGATTCCGGTGCGAAAGGTGGTGACTTCCATTAGCCTTCAGGATGCCGGCAGCAGGTGGGAGAAGCATAGAGTTGATTGCGTGAGCATAATGAATAGCAGATACATGAAGAAGCCTAGATCTCCTTCTAAGTTCCCAAGAACTCTTCCGCGGTCCAATTTGGTGCAGGAGGTCGATGATATTGTCAAATTGTTATGCAGGATTAATGGCGAGGCGAATGCTTACACTTTCCGTACATGGATGTATGCTTTCATCAGGACCATTGAAGTCAACAAGGTTGATTCCATAATCAATTGGTCGGAAATTATTAGCGACAACATTGGTGAGCAACTCCGGAACGTGAAGCGTACTTTCAGCTTCAAAATGACTTCCTACTTGGTGTACGCTGCAGCTTCACAAGGCATCTTCTCCAAGCTGGATAGATGTGGCGTTCTTTCTAAGGACCCCATTTTCGAGTGCTACCCACAGCTTACTGTACCTGCGTGCGAGAAGGATTTCAAAGTGGTCAATGATGGATTCTTCTACGATTTCATTTGCAGGCTAGACAAGGACCTAAAGGTCAACAGGGTAAGCAAAGAAGCGTGGGAAGCCGTATCCAGGATTGGCAGTCTATTCATTCAGTTTGCAGATTTCACATACCTCAGGGTTACAGGCTTTTCTGGAGAACCAATAAAGATGCCCAGATATCCGAATGATAGATGGATCGCCATGGAGCTGAGCAGGCAACTTGTGGAGATACACGACCTTCAGTCGAAACGGCACAAGTCTACGGGCTTCTTTCCGATCACTGTCGGACATTATTGCTGCCAGAGCATTCATAGAGCTCGAGGGATGGAGGCGCAGATGTTATCTGAGTATGAGCAAGAGTTCTTCACGGCACGGCTGAACTTTGATCCATTTGGAGTAGCCGGGAAGACGATCTCCCAGGAGTACGCACACGTGCCTTCATTGGAGGATTTCTGGATGAAGTGCAAAAGTGAGTACGAGGTTAGAAAGAGGGATTTCAGCAGGCTATCAGCAAAGCAAGTGTTCGACTTTGGACTAGCGCGGATACCTGCGGATCTTAAAGATGATGGGAATGTGTTACTTGACACTTACCATCAAATGGGAGGAGATAGAGCCGTACTTCAGGATAACGTAGGAGGCTGCAACACGATTGAAGAAAGATCTGGAGCTGTTTTGGTGAATACTTCAAACTGGTTGCTGACGAAGGGATATTGCCTTGATGAAGCATTGATGAATCAAGTCACAGGCAACTTTGGCGCAGGAGATTCCCTCAAGCGGAAGCATGGAGGAGAAAGCAGCAGAAAGGCCGAGAAGTTGAAAGTACACAGAAGATCTCAATCAAAGGAGAAGATCACTTCCACGGCCATGACTTTAGCTCCGGCTTCTCCAGCACCCAGTACTTCACCAACTATTGCACCGCAGCAGGACACTTCCATGCCTCCATTGGATCCGGCGACATTCATCTTCTCTCCTCAGCCACTCCGTTCATCACCTGTTCCAGAAGAGATGTTAAAGCTGCAGATGGCGGAGTTCGAAAGGGCTTTGTCCTTGGATGATTCAGAGGATGGCAGCCATAACACTGTGGCACTTTCTGATGGAGAGGATGCAGAGCGGGAGATGGTAGTGCACTCAGCGACTTCTCATTCTCCGAGAAGTAACTTCTCGGAATGGTTGGCTTCGCAGTTGGTTCCAGAAGCGAGAGTGGAGATGAACTTGGAAGAACACGACTTGCAGCTACTCCAGAGCCTAGGCGGAAAAGACAGAAGGCCTAAAGTTGCTAAAGCAACTTCTAGGTTGATCATCGAGGAATCGGGGCAGAAGTTTGCTGAGATATCAATTCCGGCAGAAGGAAAGAAGGAGGATGAGCTCACGGCAGAAGATGTTACAGTAACCAGAGTACCCCTCGGTCAAGCCACCACAGAAGGATTGAAGCAGGATACGCAGACATTGATAGATGCTCTATTCCTTAGGCTTGACAGTGAAAAGGCGGAGAAAGACGAGCTTCAGAAGCAAGTATCTCAATTGTGCGAGATCATAGCCAAGGTTGCTAAACCTTCCATTCAGCCCATTTCAGAGCAGGTGAGTGATCATCTTATGCAGGAAATGGAGGATGCAAGCAATCAAGTAAAAGCTATTGACGAATGGAAGGATTTGATTATTCGTCAAGCTTCTGTACAACTTGGAGAGGTGCCAGCCCGCCTAAAGGTTATGGATGATGCAGCAAATCAGCTGAAGCAACTGGTGACGAGCATAGTGGACATGAACACAGTTGCTGAGAGTAACCTGAGTACTTTGGCCGAAATCAACAAGTTGCCGAGAGATGTATTGGTTGCAGAGCAAATTGTACCGGATGGATCAGTTGAGAAGGGGAAGCAGCTGGAGTTTGCAGTATCTTTCCGTTTGGAGATCTGCAGAGTTTTGCTGAAGAGGATGCAGGCACTTGAGAGTAGGACATCATCCTTACCAGACAGTATCATTTCTTTCACTGAGGAGAAAGTGGTCGGGAATGTTACTTCATACGTGCGGATCGTTCCTAGCAAAGTACCTAATTCCCTGGAAGGGTCTCTTCTGATGGTACAAAAGAGAATTGATAAAGCTACTAAGCCTTTCACGATGAATTCTATTAGTAGACTGGTGGCGCTGCAGGCGGATATTGCGAGGTTTGGGCCAAGCTTGGAAGATGTGGAAGCGTGCATCAAAGTGTTGAATGAAGGATTGCTGCAGTTTAGGACAGAGAAGGAAGCAGTGGCTAAAACAGATGGGAAGATGCTGAATCACATGTTCGACAAGTATATCCAATATCAGCACAAAAAGAAGACATAAATGTTACAGCTGGCATGACTTCTTCTTCTATTCTTTCTTCTTCTATTTTCTATGTTCCTGGATGAAATTGTAAAACTTTAAGTTATTGGTTTTGCAACCATTACTTAAAGTCATGTGGAACAATTCTATTAGTTAAGTGATACATGTGTCACTTAAGGAGAAGTTAGTTGAGGATGATTGCCAAATGTCATCTTTACTTGTTTGTGTTTCAGTTCAGTTAGATTTCCCATTTGTACTTTCCCTCCTACATTCTATAAGTAGGAGAAGAACCTCCGGGTTAAGGATCAGAATTTGTAAGCAGCAACCTTGTGTTCCAGACTTTGTGCTGAAACCCTTGAGAGCCACTTGAAGCAAAGGAATATACAGGAGCAGATTTCCGGAGAACTTTGTGTCACGGTGTATTGTGTTTCTTGCTTTTTATCTTAGATCTTTAATAAACTTTGTGTTATTTCAGATCTAGATCTAGAGCTACCTTTGCTTAGAATTCTGTGTTTATATCTATTGGTTTCTTCTATGTGCATGCAATCAACTCTGCTATCTATTGATTGGGATGCACATCTTCTTCATTTCTTCTCTGTGTTTATATAATTCCCTTTCCCTTCTTCTATAAATTTTTTCTTTTTTTAAACAGCTGCTTACTTGCTACAGAACTGTTCAGTTATGGTTCATGAACTGAGTAGTTAAAGTAAAACCCCATTTAGATATTAGCATACTTTAATTGACAAATCTGACACGGGAGCCTCACCGGTAAATGAGGGAGATTTATCTCATGACTGCCTAGGTTTTGTGCTATGCAGAAAATCTAGCCAACAGTTTTTGGTGACTCCGCTGGGGAAACAACTATCTTTGCAGATCAAAGCTTATCTATTGAAGATCAGAGTGTTTTCCACACAAATCTCAACCTGGCTGAACGTCCATTCACCCGATCCATGAAGGTGCAAGGAAGGACTGATCATTTCTTCAGACTGCAGGAGCAATTCAATTTCAATCATCCTCCTCAAGTTAGAAGCCGCAGATCTAGTCTCTCACCAGGAAGGAGAGTGCACACCCATCCAGATCCGGATCGTCTTCAGCATAATCCGGCAGCTGGAATTATCCATCAAGTCTACACAAGGAGGAGACGTGCCCCATTCATCATGCAGAATCAGAATCAGAACCAGATAGTACCTGTCCCATGGGGAGCAGCTTTTGGGCCTTTGAACCTGACTCCACCTATGCACGATCTGCCAAAGGGATCCAGAAAGAATTTTCCAAAATTCTTTGGAGATGGAAAGCAAAACCCGGACGATCATTTGGCGGCCTTCTTCATATCTTGTGGTGTGCTTGCAGTAGAG
The DNA here is from genome assembly GCA_019776745.2 of Taxus chinensis. Lineage (NCBI taxonomy): Eukaryota > Viridiplantae > Streptophyta > Pinopsida > Cupressales > Taxaceae > Taxus > Taxus chinensis. The sequence continues at coordinate 501,175,906 of CM034156.1, forward strand.
CATGAAGATGTCTCAGTCAGACTCTTCATTGAGACTCTACACGACTTGGCTGGAGAATGGTTCTATCGGCTAGCTCCTGGCACCATAACCAACTGGGCGACTATGTGTGAGCAATTTCTGAAAAGATTCAAGCCTGCAGAGGACGCTAGCACGTTGATCACCCAACTGACGCAGTTGAAGAAAGAGCCAAGCGAGAACATGCGGGACTTTATTGCAAGGTTCCAAAGGATTTTATATAAAATCCCCACTTCTGCCGCATTGAGCGACGAAAATCAAAAGACGTTTTTTATAAACGCTCTATTGCCCGAAGTTGGATATCAGCTGAGAAGGGCAAGACCTGTAAATCTACTTGAAGCACAAAATGCTGCCGTGGAAGTTGAGGATGACTTGATCATGGCTGGGAAACTCAAACAACCATCTCACAAAGGTGATGGCGCTTCTTCAAGTACTTCAGATCCTTTGTTGCAGAGATTGGCTAATGACATACTGCAGATCAAGAAGTAAATCTCTCAAGAAGGGAATGCAACCCCCTCAATATTAGCTCCTACCTGGACCTTTAATGGTCAAAATCAAAATCAAAACCGAAACAGACTTGCTGCTGCACCATAGCGGTTGGCAATAGAAGCTGCTCCAAGGAATAACTTGGAAACTAATGAAGAGGATCTCGGCATTGATGAATCATTCGATGATGAAGACTTTATAGATCCCGCTGGCGACTCCAATATTGGTTACCTGGACTACGAATCTGACGATGGCTATTATGAATCTTTTGAAGATTCTGATGGTCACACTTTTGCGGTGTTTACAAGGTCTCAAACGCGCCAAAATGCCGAAGCATCCACAAGCGGCCGAAGAGAAAGAGAAGATCCTGGCCCGGATGTTACTATCTTGAAAAGAGGTAGCACTCTTCCTTCTTCATTAGCGCCCAAGGATAAATATTCAAATTCTTTTAATTCGCAGCAAAGGGCCAACACACATCCTGCTGAAGCAAGTCAAGCTTTCGACATCATTGATCACATCAAGAGGAATAAGGTCCAAATGTCAGAAGCTGAATATTTGAGAGCATTTCCTGATCAGCTGAATAGATTGGTCAAATATGTGCAAAGTAACGGTCCCAGCCCAACAAATAATACTTCACGGGGTATCTTGTCAAGTCCAAAGAATACTCCTTCAAATAATGCGGCTGCAAGTTCTTCTCCTTCTACCTCTTCTCCTGCTACATCAGAAAGGATTGAGCCATTTTATGTGTCATTGCTTATCAACGGATACAAACTAAGCAATTGCATTTTGGACTCTGGAGCTTCTGATAATGTCATGCCTGCCAAAGTTGCTGATGCCTTGGGTCTCACATTGACAAAAACCATCGGAAGATGCTATTCAATGGAAAGGCAAGTCCCTCTTGTGGGGCAAATTAAAGATGTGCAGGCAGTACTTGCTTCTTTTCCAGACAAAAGGCTGAAAATGACTATCCTTGTAGCAGACATCCCAGTCTCTTATGGCATGTTGTTGAGTAGAAATTTCTGCAAAGAGCTGGGTGGAGAAGTCAAGATGGATTGGTCTTGTGCGCACATACCAATCAAAGGAGTTAATCAGAAAGTTAGAACCTGAGAAGAAATCCAAGTACACAGTATCAAAGTCTGAGGATCCTAGATCTCAGATCTTGTTTCAGGAATTTGATCACGGAGTCTATTATCTAGAAATGGATAAAGAAGATGTTCAACCTGTGATTCAAGAACCACATCAACTTGACAACAAGGTTTGGACTCTGGAATTTGATGGCAGCTGCTGTTCATTTGGATCCGGCGCAGGCGTTGTTCTTATCTCTCCTGAAGGGAAGGTGCATGCACACTCCTTCAAATTGATGTTCGAAAATACTAACACAGCAGAGTATGAAGCGCTGTTGTTAGGCATGGAGCAGGCAAGAACAATGGGAATCAAGCTCTTACACGCAAAGGGAGATGCTGAGCTGATCGTCAAGCAGATAAGAGGTCTCTATCAAGTAAAAAAGGACAAACTTCGGCATTATAGAGATCGAGTCTACTCTGTTATTCTGGATTTTTCAGCTTTCTCGGTATCTTACATTCCGAGAGAACAAAATTCAAGAGCTGATTCACTTGCAGTGACTGCAGCTTTGTTAAATCCAGATCAGCCTCCCACATTTTTCAGACAAGGGGACTACAAAGTTGAGATGGTCTTCCGCCCAAAAGTTCCTGACAACGTCCAGCAATGGCAGGTTTTCAACGATGACAAGCAGATTGCTGCGTTTCTCCAACAGAAGGACAACTTTGAAGAAATCTACTATGAGGGAAGCAATTCGCCTCCTAGGCAAACTACTGTGGGAGAAATGGATGCGGATGTCTCGGGAAGTCAGGAGATTATCCAGCTAAAGGGAAATAAAATTCCCAAAGGCTTGGTATCTCTTGAGGAAATGTTTGATAAGCATGATCAGATGCTTAAGAAAAATGAAGAAAGTGGGGAAGGTTCTTCCTCCGACACACAATTACTAAATTTGGGAGCCGACAATGATCCCAAATTAGTAAATCTGGGTAAGTGTTGTTCAGAGGCTGAAAGAGAAGCTTTTACTGAGCTTCTTAAGAAATATATGGATGTTTTTGCCTGGTCTTACCAGGATCTAAAAACATATCAGCCTGCGGAAGTTCAACACTACATCCCACTAAAACCAGAACAAAAGCCTTTCAAGCAAAAGCTGCGGCGGCACAACCCTACCATTTCGGGAACCATCTTTGCAGAAATCCAGAAGTTGTTAGACGCAAAGATTATCTATCCCATACATCATTCCGAATGGTTGGCCAACATAGTTCCTGTGAGGAAGAAGAGTGGCGAAATTAGGTTGTGCGTGGATTTTCGCAACCTTAATCAAGCTTCTTTAAAAGATAACTACCCCATCCCCATCATGGATCACACTCTGCAGGTGGTCACTGGATCTGAGATGCTTTCCATGCTTGATGGCTTCTCAGGCTATAATCAAGTCAAGGTGGCCGAAGAAGATCAATACAAAACGGCGTTCATTACACCTTGGGGAACCTTTGCTTACCAGAAAATGTCGTTTGGCTTGATCAATGCTGGTGCTACATTTCAAAGAGCTATGGATCTAGCCTTTCGCTCATCTCAAGGATATAAGCATAGTGGTGTACCTGGATGATCTGACAGTCTTTTCCAAAGATAGAAGCACACACATTTCAAACTTGGAAGAGGTTTTCATACAGTGCCGCAAACATGGTATTTCTTTGAATCCTAAGAAATCCATCTTTGCTGTAACAAAAGGAAAGCTGCTAGGGCACATTGTTTCCAAAGAAGGAACAAACATAGATCCAGAGCGTGTCAGATCCATTCAGACATTGCCTTTGCCCACATCCAAAAAAGGAGTTCACTCTTTCTTTGGAAAAGTTAATTTTCTCAGGAGATTCATTCCTGACTTTGCTGAGCTAACCCGTCATATCTCGAATATGATGAAGAAGACACAAGATTTTAAATGGAGCAGCGAAGGGAAGGAAGCTTTCGAGAAAATTAAAGAGGCCCTGTCAAAAGCTCTGGTCTTGGTTTCACCCGACTTCAGTAAAGAATTTATTCTTTACTGTTATTCCTCCGAACACACCATGTCAGCAATACTGATGCAGAAAAATCAAGAGGACGCAGAAGCTCCTATTGCTTTCATGAGCACGCCCCTTAAAGCCTATGAGTTGAAATATACTCCCATGGAAAAGCACGCATATGCAGTGGTGAAGGCGTGTAAGGCTTTCAGGTATTATATTCTTTCCTCACACACTGTGGTTTTGGTTCCAGATACTGCAGTTAAATCTATCCTCACTCAACAAGAGTTAGGATTGTTGAGAGGAACATGGGTGACAAAGGTTCAAGAATATGACCTAGATATTAAACCGACAAAGCTGGTTCGAGGAAGAGGTCTGTGTGAACTAATGACGGAGATGAAAGCATCAGTGCCAGAAGCAGATCAAGATGAGATAGATGGAGATTTGCCTGCAGTACTTTTTATAGATCTGGTAGAGGAGTGGTACAGTAACATTGCTTACTTTCTGACGTATGGAGAATGCCCAGATCAACTTTCCAGAAAAGAGAAACGAACAATCAAATTGAAATCCAAAGATTTTGTTCTTTGGGATAATGGTTTGTACAAGAGGGGAATTGATGGCGTATTTCTCAGATGCGTGGATAAAGCTCAACAGGATCAGCTATTACAACAGTTTCATGACATGGCTTGCGGTGGTCATTTCTCAGCCCGAGTCACTGCACACAAGATCCTCAGAGCAAGGTATTACTGGCCCACCCTTTTTCAAGATACTGCAGAGTGGGTAGCTAAGTGCCAAGCATGCCAACATTTTGTTGGGCGTGTGAAATTGCCTGCATTACCTCTAAAACCCATTGTGATTGAAGAACCTTTCCAACAGTGGGGAATGGATTTTATTGGTATGCTTAACCCGGCTTCCAGTGCCGGTCACCATTACATTCTAACAACTACTGATTATTTCAGTAAGTGGGTAGAAGCTATTCCTGTGAAGAACGCCACTTCCGCCGAGGTGTGCAGTTTTATAAAAGAAAATATTATTGTCAGGTTTGGCGTGCCCAGTAAAATAGTAGCAGACAACGCTCTGAATCTTTCTTCTGAGGAGCTGGTTGACTTCTGCTACACTCATGGGATTCAACTGGTACATTCCTCAAACTACTATCCACAAGGGAATGGCCAAGCTGAATCTAGTAACAAAAACTTGGTAACTATCGTGCGCAAGCTAGTAACGGAAAATCAAAGGACTTGGCATAAAAAGTTGTTTGATGCATTATGGGCCGATAGAATCACACCAAAGAGGGCGATAGGCATGTCCCCATTTCAGCTGTTATATGGTAGAGACACAGAGCTGCCTCTTACCTTGGAACTGCCTGCCCTACAACTTTCTAAGGGCCCTGGAGGATTCCACATTCACGGATGCTATTGATAAAAGAATTATGTACCTGACTGAATTGAGGGAAGTACAAACTCAAGTTGCAGATAGGTTGACAGAGCATCAAAGGAAGGTGAAAGTCATCTTCGACAAAAAAGCCAGGGAAAGAAAGTTTGAAGTCAATGACTGGGTCCTTTTATGGGACAAAAGAAGAGAAGCAAAAGGCATGCATGGAAAATTTGATTCACTATGGAAAGGGCCTTTTGTGATTAAGAAGATCGCCGGAGCAGATAGCTTCATTCTTGCTCATCAGGATGGAGTTGAATTGCCGTTGCCTTTCAATGGGCAACACTTGAAGCTGTTCCAGAACATGAGAAGCAGGGTAAAACCTGTATGTACATAAATAAAATTTTGTTTGTTTTTCTTTGTTTTGTTTTTGTTTTTGTGTTGTGTTTGTTTGCCTGACCCCGTGCCCAAAAGACAAGATACGAAACCAGAGATGCTGGGATCTCATCTTTTCCCTTGTCATTCTGACAGAGAAAAAGATGTCCACAGACGGAGCCGACTGGTGTCCCCCAGATTTCATCCTGAAATCTGCGACTACCCTATCCGAAAAATTTTTTCATACTTTTAAAATAATGGGTCGTTTTGTGTTTTTATTGCCTGAAAGTTCTTGTATTGCGTCAAGATATTCCCAAAGAGCCATATTAGCCATTTTTCGCCAAATACCCAGATGCCCAAAATTGTTATATTCTGTCGTCGGGATTTGTCTGCGGGAAATTTGTATTTAATTATTTTGAGCCCCGTTTGAGGCAATTTGCGCTCCGTTTTAACCCTGTTGTGATCGAACATATCATTATTCCTATATACCAGAAGGGTTTTAACTAGGAATAAGTTTTGGGCTTTATTTGTGACTTTTGGCAATTTTTCGTGTTTTTGTGTTTTCCCGTTTCGTTTTCTGTGAAATTTCTCTAGATCAATTCCTTTGCCGGGTTAGCCTGATTCTTGGCCTGGAGTATTGGAGATCATATACGCACATTGTGCCAGAAGGAAGTCACCATCGGAGGTCCGGTTCACTGGGAAAAGGTGAAGTCGTGCACTAAAAAGCCCCTGCGGGGTTGGGCGCATTTTTGGAAAACAAAGGATTTAAGTGGATCATGGGAAAAATAGAAGCAGCAGGCAGGTGGGAATTTTATTGCCTGCCTTGCAGGGTACTTTTTCCCATGATGAATAAGTCACTTAAGCTGCAGTGGGAAAATTAGAGGCAGCAGGCAGGCGGGAATTTATTGTCTGCCTTGCAGGGTAAAAATTCCCATGGTGAAATAAAAGAAAAGTGACTTAAGTGAAATCATGGGATTTTATTGCCTGCCTTGCAGGGTAAATAATCCCATTGTCAAAGTCAAATCACTTAAGTGGATCATGGGATTTCTGGGGCTGCCTTGCAGGGTAAAAATTCCCATTGCCATAAATTCTTAAAAATAGAATTCTATTATGCAAAAAAGTGCGCCCCCTTTGGAGAGAAGAAGGCAGCCTTTAAAGTGGATTAAATTAATTATTTCTTCTTCTAAAAAAGGCGCCCAAGCATGGAAGAAAGTCAACAAAGCCAAGGGGAATAAATCAATTGATAAATAGATGGTCTAAATTAAATAAATTTAATTTATTTAATGGCTGCCCCCTTCATGACAAAAAGTGCGCCCCTTTTGGGAAAGATATAATGTTTTTTAAAGCATTAAATGATTAAATTAAATTCTATTTTCAGTGGCTATGGTCAAAGCACACTGTGAAGCTTAAGTGAAGTGAAGAGTGGATGATTAAATTGAATTAATTTAATTTATTGGATGGTTGTCCTTAAACATGCTATTTTAACACACCAGTTAAAGAGAAGAGCATGATTTTTAATTAATTAATTGTCAGGAATAGGAAGGGCAATTATTAATTATAGAATTATGAGGGTTATATAAGCATGGGCTGCCATAAGGGTGAATTAATTAATTCACAGGTAAAGAATTGCAGCCAAGAGGAAAAGTGCGCCCCATTTGAAGAGGATTTTTGCTCAACAAAGGTGAAAACAAGGCTAAAAGCTTCCAATTTTGGTGCATGCATTGAAGGAGGTTGATTTGTGTTTGCATAATTGTTTGCATAAGTGTTACAGGTGCTCAGGTGAAGTTGGAAAAATTCATGCTCTCTTTGCATACAAATTAAACATCAATTTTTGGGGCAGCAGGCTTGAAAAGTGCAGATTTTTATCATTAAAATTCACTATTCATGCTCCGGTGGCTATCTTTGTCTGAATTAATTGCAGGAATTCATTACAGGTGCTTTACAAAAGAAAAGGAGCTCTAATCAATGTCCAATACATTGAATATATCCTCCGAATCTGAAGAATTATCCAGATCTGCACCAGTTTTGAAGAAATCCGGCCAAGTAAGAAGAAAAAGAATTATTCAGACAAAGATAGACAAAGCCATGGCAAAGAGAGATGAAAAAGAAAGCACAACGGAGTCATGCATCACTTCCAAATTTGTAGACATAGGAGACACAGATCTAGGTCTGGAACCTCTTTCCGAATTGATTGATAGATCCAGAGCTGGAAAGACTTCACTCATGCGTGCGGTTAAAAGCAGTGGAATTATTCGAGCTGCAGCCTTTCCATACACAGCCCAGTTGCCAGAGTTTGTTATGGAGTGTGCTAGATCTTACCATCCTTCATCTAGATCAGTGCGAGATGCTACAGGGAAAACAATAATTCAATTGGACGCAGAGTTCATCAATTATTGTTTGAAGATTCCAGTGCGAAAGGTGGTGACTTCCATTAGCCTTCAGGATGCCGGCAGCAGGTGGGAGAAGCATAGAGTTGATTGCGTGAGCATAATGAATAGCAGATACATGAAGAAGCCTAGATCTCCTTCTAAGTTCCCAAGAACTCTTCCGCGGTCCAATTTGGTGCAGGAGGTCGATGATATTGTCAAATTGTTATGCAGGATTAATGGCGAGGCGAATGCTTACACTTTCCGTACATGGATGTATGCTTTCATCAGGACCATTGAAGTCAACAAGGTTGATTCCATAATCAATTGGTCAGAAATTATTAGCGACAACATTGGTGAGCAACTCCGGAACGTGAAGCGTACTTTCAGCTTCAAAATGACTTCCTACTTGGTGTACGCTGCAGCTTCACAAGGCATCTTCTCCAAGCTGGATAGATGTGGCGTTCTTTCTAAGGACCCCATTTTCGAGTGCTACCCACAGCTTACTGTACCTGCGTGCGAGAAGGATTTCAAAGTGGTCAATGATGGATTCTTCTACGATTTCATTTGCAGGCTAGACAAGGACCTAAAGGTCAACAGGGTAAGCAAAGAAGCGTGGGAAGCCGTATCCAGGATTGGCAGTCTATTCATTCAGTTTGCAGATTTCACATACCTCAAGGTTACAGGCTTTTCTGGAGAACCAATAAAGATGCCCAGATATTCGAATGATAGATGGATCACCATGGAGCTGAGCAGGCAACTTGTGGAGATACACGACCTTCAGTCGAAACAACACAAGTCTACGGGCTTCTTTCCGATCACTGTCAGACATTATTGCTGCCAGAGCATTCATAGAGCTCGAGGGATGGAGGCATAGATGTTATCTAAGTATGAGCAAGAGTTCTTCATGGCACGGCTGAACTTTGATCCATTTGGAGTAGCCGGGAAGACGATCTCCCAGGAGTACGCACACGTGCCTTCATTGGAGGATTTCTGGATGAAGTGCAAAAGTGAGTACGAGGTTAGAAAGAGGGATTTCAGCAGGCTATCAGCAAAGCAAGTGTTTGACTTTGGACTAGCGCGGATACCTACGGATCTTAAAGATGATGGGAATGTGTTACTTGACACTTACCATCAAATGGGAGGAGATAGAGCCGTACTTCAGGATAACGTAGGAGGCTGCAACATGATTGAAGAAAGATCTGGAGCTGTTTTGGTGAATACTTCAAACTGGTTGCTGACGAAGGGATACTACCTTGATGAAGCATTGATGAATCAAGTCACAGATAACTTTGGCACAGGAGATTCCCTCAAGCGGAAGCATGGAGGAGAAAGCAACAGAAGGTCCGAGAAGTTGAAAGTACATAGAAGATCTCAATCAAAGGAGAAGATCACTTCCACGGCCATGACTTTAGCTTCAGCTTCTCCAGCACCCAGTACTTCACCAACTATTGCATTGCAGCAGGACACTTCCATGCCTCTGTTGGATCTAGCAACATTCATCTTCTCTCCTCAGCCACTCCATTTATCACCTGTTCCAAAAGAGATGTTAAAGATATAGATGGCAGAGTCCAAAAAGGCTTTGTCCTTGGATGATTCAGAGGATGGCAGCCATAACACTGTGGCACTTTCTGATGGAGAGGATGCAGAGCGGGAGATGACAGTGCACTCAGCAACTTCTCATTCTCCTGAGAAGTAACTTCTCAGAATAGTTGGCTTTGCAGTTGGTTCCAGAAGCGAGAGTGGAGATGAACTTGGAAGAACACGACTTGCAGCTACTCCAGAGCCTAGGCGGAAAAGACAGAAGGCCTAAAATTGCTAAAACAACTTCTAGGTTGATCATTAAAGAGTCGGGGTAGAAGTTTGTTGAGATATCAATTCCGGCAGAAGGAAAGAAGGAGGATGAGCTCACGGCAGAAGATGTACTCTTCACTAAAAACATTTATAGTAACCAGAGTACCCCTCGGTCAAGCCACCACAGAAGGATTGAAGCAGGATACGCAGACATTGATAGATGCTCTATTCCTTAGGCTTGACAGTGAAAAGGTGGAGAAAGACGAGCTTCAGAAGCAAGTATCTCAATTGTGCGAGATCATAGCCAAGGTTGCTAAACCTTCCATTCAACCCATTTCAGAGCAGGTGAGTGATCATCTTATGCAGGAAATGGAGGATGCAAGCAATCAAGTAAAAGCTATTGACGAATGGAAGGATTTGATTATTCGTCAAGCTTCTGTGCAACTTGGAGAAGTGTCAGCCCGCCTAAAGGTTATGGATGATGCAGTAAATCAACTGAAGCAACTGGTGACAAACATAGTGGATATGAACATAGTTGCTGAGAGTAACCTGAGTACTTTGGCCAAGATCAACAAGCTGCTGGGAGATGTATTGGTTGCAGAGCAGATTGTACCGGATGGATCAGTTGAGAAGGGGAAGCAGCTGGAGTTTGCATAAAAATTTTCAGTATCTTTCCGTTTGGAGATCTGCAGAGTTTTGCTGAAGAGGATGCAGGCACTTGAGAGTAGGACATCATCCTTACCAGACAGTATCATTTCTTTCACTGAGGAGAAAGTGGTCGGGAATGTTACTTCATACGTGCGGATTGTTCCTAGCCAAGTACCTAATTCCCTAGAAGGGTCTCTTCTGATGGTACAAAAGAGAATTGATAAAGCTACTAAGCCTTTCACGATGAATTCTATTAGTAGACTGGTGACGCTGCAGGCGGATATTGCAAGGTTCGGGCCAAGCTTGGAAGATGTGGAAGCGTGCATCAAAGTGTTGAATGAAGGATTGCTGCAGTTTAGGACAAAGAAGGAAGCAGTGGATAAAACAGATGGGAAGATGTTGAATCACATGTTCGACAAGTATATCTAATATCAGAACAAAAAGAAGACATAAATGTTACAGCTGGCTTGACTTCTTCTTCTATTCTTTCTTCTTCTATTTTCCATGTTCCCGAATGAAATTGTAAGACTTTTTAGTTATTGTTTTGAAACCATTACTTAAAGTCATGTGGAACAATTCTATTAGTTAAGTGATACATGTGTCACTTAAGAAGAAGTTAGTGGAGGATGATTGCCAAATGTCATCTTTACTTGTTGTTTGTGTTTCAGTTCAGTTAGATTTCCCATTTGTACTTTCCCTCCTACATTCTATAAGTAGGAGAAGAACCTCCGGGTTAAGGATCAGAATTTGTAAGCAGCAACCTTGTGTTCCAGACTTTGTGCTGAAACCCTTGAGAGCCACTTGAAGCAAAGGAATATACAAAGGAGCAGATTTCCAGAGAACTTTGTGTCACGGTGTATTGTGTTTCTTGCTTTTTATCTTAGATCTTTTAGTAAACTTTGTGTTATTTCAGATCTAGATCTAGAGCTACCTTTGCTTAGAATTATGTGTTTATATCTATTGGTTTCTTCTATGTGCGTACAATCAACTCTGCTATCTATTGATTGGGATGCACATCTTCCCCATTTCTTCTCTGTGTTGATATAATTCCCTTTCCCTTCTATAAATATTTCCTTTCTTTAAACAGTTGCTTACTTGCTGCAGAACTGTTCAGTTATGGTTCATGAACTGAGTAGTTAAAGTAAAACCCCATTTAGATATTAGCATACTTTAATTGACAAATCTGACATGGGAGCCTCACCGGTAAATGAGGGAGATTTATCTCATGACTGCCTAGGTTTTGTGCTATGCAAAAAATCTAGCCAACACTTAGAAAATACGCTGAAGTTGATTCTAGAACTTCGACTGTGTTCTGGCAGAAACGGAAGGCGGATACTAGCGTTGCTCCCTAGTGAACCACTGTAATGTCTATTTCTATGGCTCAACCACACAAACAAGGAAAATCACATAAACCTCAAATGAATACAATCTGATTTTTATAACAGCAGACTTAAAATTAGAACAGCGATGTACAGCAGTCTGAGTTTCTAGGACAGCAAATGCATTGCAAAGAAACAATAATTCACCCAAATATCACTATAAACATACCACAACATATATAAGCCTTCTAGGAACTTGAAATTCAATCACATGCACAATTGGAAATTAATTTAGCAACAACAGAAGTACAATCAATAGAAGTGACTGAAAATGAGGTCACCAAACCCCAATAACTAACAAATATGCAATATTTCAGCCTTATAAAATATGATAAGTCCAAATAACAACTCGGAATGCTAAATTTGTGCCCTAGACAAGGACCCAATGAATTTTCCTAATCTCTTCAACTTGCTCTAGAGAGGGGCATAAAATAATATCAAAACCCTTGGACAATTACTTTGTGTTCCAAGCCCTAGTTGCAAATCGTCAAGATAGTTTTCAAATATTGTCTTCAACACCACCAAATTGGAGGGTTTCCGTTCTCCAATCTTCAACAAGGAAGGTTTCCGTCTCCCTTACTTGCCACACTAATGGATTGTCGCCCTTCAGTGGAATTGAATTAGAGCACCACTCTAGAACCAAATTATATATGCCAAAATGATGATGCAAATGAGCCTATGTGACATCTCTTATACCCATTTGGTGGTGCCACATCCCATGAGGGAGTTTCCCCCATGACCGACCTCATAAAGAAGCTTGCTTTATTTTTTAATTCCTCCAACCCAACCAACCTGCCACATAAAGGAAAACACTAAAAGAAAATGTAAATGCTCATGGAAAATAACTATAAAATTCATTATAAAAATAACCTCTCCCTTGTTCACCTTCTTCCGGCCCACGGGAAGTGGAATGGGCTAGAAGTCATCGGAATGAATTAGTTTGAAAAAGGGGACATTACAACTGCACTAGTAGCGGACACATTGTACCCTGCTTGCCACTACTATACTTTGCTAACTGTGGGTCAGTTTGAAACTTCACTCCAACCCCTTTGGCTCCTATCGAAAATGACCACTTTCGGATATGTGCAATGGTATGTGAAAGTTCAAAATGTGTGAGTGTATTCTCCTTTGAGTCTTTTGCCCAACAAGTCACTCAAGCAAGACAAAAATGCTAATAGTAAATGTCCCATGCCACCTACCCTTGGGGGTTGTGCTACATATTATCTACGGAATCAGGGCTCATGTGGTTCTATGTAGATTTGTGTGTGTCACAACACAAGACCTGAAGGTTGTAGTCTAGAATATCAACAAGCAGACCATTATAATTAAATGATTCAATTCCACACTACTCAATCAATGCAAATAATGCGAATCCTTCTTTTGGGACAAGGCATGTGACAACTTAAATTGGACTAAGGGCAGACCTAGAATAGACTTTGGATGATCATGGCTGCTCTTGTGTAGACTTGGCACCTCATGTACAATAGAATGGATCCTTGTGTAGTGTAGAAGAGAGATATGTCCAAGTGATTTATCATTCATTTCATAAAGATATAGGGTGTGTATATAGAGGCATCTTTAGGATAATTTTCCACACAAGGTATTACTAAAATTACAAATATAATGATTGTTGAAAGGGTACCCAAATGAGAAAATGGCTGTTGAAGGGCTTTGTCACTAATGGCTGCCACTCATGTACCCTTGTCATTGTTAGTGACCCAAGTCTTCCACTACTGGCATATAAGGTGTTGAAACATAGAAACAATCCTAAGATGATTAAAAGTGTAACTGAGTGTGTTTGGTCATAGAAGTAGTGTGGGGTCAAATGAAAGGGGGAAAAGCATACCAAAAAGAGCTTAATGTGACTTTTCCACTACTTTGTTCAGAAGTCTAACATGGAGGATTTAAATGTCATTATTGGTTTTCATCCTAACTGGCAAAAGGTGTCTACATGATGCCCTACTTAAATGTGGGTGCGTTCATGTATATTAAAAATCAGCTTTTCTGGATAGTTAATAATGGGAAGCTAGCTAATTTCTAGACGGATTCATGGGATGGACAACCCCCTCTAATTCTCCAACATCCTCAGTTACACCCTATAATGAAGCGAATGCAAGCTTACAGTTATATCAAAGGTTGCCCAAAATGGTCGACCGTTAACTTGCAGTTGGAAAAGTGATAAAGCATGGATTCCGGTTTCCGACTGGCCGCTGGCAATACACCATGAAGATCAAATGCTATTGCAAAATGTAATGCATACTCGTACACTATCCTCATCCACACTCCCTGATAAATTGGGATGGGGACAAGATCCCTCAGGCAATTATTCGGTAATTGCAGGTTATGCCTCTTTGGTGATTGATAATCCTCATCCGCTTCAGTTTCTTTTTAAGAACTTATGGCACCCGGGTATGTGGCCTAAAGTTCATTTATTTTTCAATGGCTCCATATTCACAAATAGAGTTCTAAGATTCATATGGAGTTGGTAAGTCCTATGACTTGTTAGGGCCCTTGGTCGTGAAAAATTGGAATTGAGTTGAGGATGTTCTCTTAATGAGTCTTCTATCTCTTTTTTTTCCTTTGCCATTGTTGGTTTTCCTATTAAGCGACACCTTACATCCCTCTTTAGTTCCAAACAATGGAATAATCTTAGATTTGGACAACTTATTAAAGAATGGCACATTGCAGCTTCCAATAGGACATAAAGCTTCGTTTCAACTTTTTGTGGCATCTCTCTCCTTCTTTGGAACATTTGGAAAGAGAGAAATAGAAGAATTTTTCAGCAAAGCAGCAAAGAGGGATCCTATGTTTGGGAAAAAACAAAAGTCAATATCCTGGAAACTCTTAAACATAAGATACCTCTACCCAACACCCTTTCTACGGAATGGACATATTTTTAATTAGCTCTCTCTGGAGCTAGGTGAAGTCACTTTACCCCGTTTTCACATCAAACAACATAGCCTAAGGGATAGCCACAATTTAGCCCCGCTTTTAGATTATGGACAATTGAATACTGATGGGGCATTCAAAGGCAATCCAGGAAGGTCGACTATGGGAGGCATTGGTAGAGATTAATAGGGCAATGTGCAGTTCTTGTTCGCTGAAAATTTGGGTGTTACTACCAACAACATAGCGGAGATGAAAGCCGTTTACAAAGGTATGCAAGAGGATGTTAAGAGTGGATTGCAAAAAATTCAAATTTGCTCAGACTCTCAAACTGTTATCAAGGTTCTATCTGATAATAGGCCTAATCCTCCTTCGGATTGGAGAATTGCTAAAGAGGTATGGAAGATCAAATCATTGCAGTAGAATTTTCAAGAAGTGAAATTCATTCACATACCGCATGAAAGAAATAAAATTACAGATGGTTTGGCTAACTGGGCTTTGAATAATAAGGATCTTTTGTGGTATGGCCCGCCTTTTACATGGTGGGCTCACTAGTTACGAGCAGACGTTGGGAATATTCTCAATCTTGATTCTTCACTATGTTGATTGCCATTGCTTCACTTGTTTATAATGCTATTGCTTGGACTAATAGTTTTTAGGCTTGGCATAACCAAATAAGTAACTTTGATTATCATATAATAAAAATTTTTGTGTTATTTTTTTATTAAAAAAAAAATCGAACAAAATGAATCCTTACGTAAGAGCGTACATTAGGGAGAGTCTGGTGAGTGTTTCGATGTTTCTATTTACATTCTCAATGTTCTTTGTGTACTTGCAAGAAACCGTGAATGCATACAAGTAGATAAATGTTCCAATAGATGATAATGTAACTAAATGAATAATTTGATATTTTAAAAATGAGTAAAGGAAAGAATACAACTGATGGTATGTGAACCATGGCTTGTTCTTGTTGGAGTGATTGTATTCACATTGCTAAGTGGTTCGGGATATTTTCCCAACCTACTTAGTTTTAGTTGTGTTCACACCACTCACATTAGATAAGCTCATTTTGAGAGTATAGTTGTTTTATTAACAACTTATTTTTATTCTCACATACATAGCTTGAGCATGATTTTAGGGATTTGTAGTATTCCCTAATATTAGCTCTCCAACCTATTTTCTAGTTGAGGATAAATTGTTGTTAGCCTATACTATTGGCACCCCTTGTAAAATATGCCGGATGTATATTGCTGAGACATAATAATATGGAGACTCTTATTTGATCCACCTTTTGTGTTAAATGTCTGGACTATGCAATGTTTGAAGCTATGGTAATGGTTATACTGGAGAGATTCTTGGGCTGAGAGTATTCTCCTCTCAGTACTTCTGAAAATTCTTAAACTATCATGAGTTGTAATGTAATGTCCCCTCTTAGGACAATTTAGAAAATGGAATACTTGTCAAGATCAAACAAAGAATGGATAAACCCTTTTGCTTCAACCTAAAATATCTCAATGTCAACTATTTCGAACCCAAATGGGGTTGGAACTAGCCAAGGTGGTGGGATAGATTGGAAGAAAACAATTGGAATTTAAACACATTCAAATCAGATTTTTAACAGCTGAAAAATAATTAATAATCACACCCCAACTGGTGCAATCTTCCAAAATTATTTTCCGCTTAACCATCCAAGCAAAAACCTTCAAACTTTGGAGCTTGGGCCACAAAAATATGAAGAATAATATGTCCCAAAACCAGATTTTGCATAACAAACATAAAACCCTAATTTTCCCTAAAAATTAGGTCGTCCCAACACATTTAGGGCATCAAATCAACTCCAAAAATTTGAAATCACTTTCTCCTTATTCCTCCTAATTTCTACAACCACATTCAATATTAAATTGATCCCAAACTGCAGATCTGAAATTTATAATCAACAATTAATTAATTAAAATGCTTGCCAAAACAGCTGAAACTTCAAAAATTAATATCTTGCTCAATACTTGGAGTTTTTGCATGAAATAAATTGCACAATAAAGTAGAAATACAATGCTTTCCAATGAACTATCAAACTGAATTTTCTGATCACTAAAACCCCCTCAAAGCTGCCCCCGAAATCTGACTCCAAGTCGCTAAGGTTAGAATAAATGCTATAAATTAATTTCAGCTCATACAACCCTTCCAAAACAATCAACCCTTGATCTGCAATAATTGATTAGACACAGCAACAAATAGATCTAGCATAAACAACCTCAAAATATGATAGATCAAACCCCAAACCAAGTATTACTCCTCTAATAAGTTGCCAGTCTAGTCAATAAATAGTCATAAAAGTACTACAAACCATTCACTCACATGAATATATTTTAGACTTCCAAAAATATGCTTAAACATCCCCAGATCCAAGTCGCCAATGCTTAGAACGTATAAACCATGCATAAACACACTCAACACAAGATAACACAATGAAGAGAACAATGGAGTCTTCAATATCTTCAACAATGAATCCAAATGAAGCTTATAATGAGAGAGCACAAAGCCAGAGCTAGGGCATTGGTGTCCCTAAGATTTCACCCTGAAATCTGGGACCACCCCTTTTAAAAATTTGCGTTCTTTTTAAAGCAGTGGGTCGTTTTGTGTTTTTGTTGCTTGTAGTGGTCTACATTGCTCTAAAGTATCCCCAGGGAATCATATAAGCCAAATTCACAAATACCCACACACCAAAACTCACTCTATCCCTTCGCCAAGTTTTGTCTGAAAATGTCTTATTTATTTATTTATTAAATAAATAAAGTTCTTTTGAAATAGTTTGTGCTAAAGCTAAAACTCGTCATGAATTTCCACACAAGTATTACTTTCATATCGAACAAAAGTATTCACGCGGGGAAGAAGTTTTACACACTGGTTAATTGGCAAGTTATTTTCAAGTAATTGTCTGTGACTTCTGGCGTGTTTTTCGTTTTATTTTCGTGTCTGTTTCGGTTTTTCTCTGTAGTATTTCTGGTAATTCCCCTTGAATCTATTCGCCTGTTTTGCATAACCAGTTCAATTGCTTGGTGTTTTTGGAAGTCATCCATGACCTCAGATAAAGGTAAACGTTAATCATGGAGTGTCAGTTTCTGACAAAGAAGGAAGGAAGCAAGTCACATTTTTTGGAAGAGTGATCTTTTCATGCTAGTCGCATTTTTTGAAGCTACCGGAAAGGTTAGAAATTCACACAAATCACTTAAGTGAAAAGTGGGAATTTTGGAGCTGCCTGAAAGGTGGAAATTTGGAAGCTTCTTGGTAGGTTGATTTTTCCCACAATTAAAGTAAAAACACTTAAGTGAACAGTGGGAATTTTAGAGTTGCCTAGAAGGGTGAATTTTCACACTTCTTGTCTTTCATTTTTTTCCACCAAAGAAGTTTTATTCACCCAGGCAAGTCACACTTTTTGGGAAGGATGATCTCTCCATGGAAGTGGGAATTTTGGGGCTGCCTGGAAGGTGGGAATTTTAGAGCTTCCTGGAAGGTTGTTTTTTCCCCACAATTAAAGTCAAATCACTTAGGTGAAAAGTGGGAATTTCAGGGCCGCTTGGAAGGTGGGAATTTTAGAGTTGCTTGGAAGGTTGTTTTTTCCCCACAATTAAAGTCAAATCACTTTAGTGAAAAGTGGGAATTTTGAAGCTGCCTAGAAGATTAAAAATTCCCACTTCTTTGCCCTCTTATTTTTCACACAATTCCTAGCCAAAAAATGTGACTCACTTTGGCATTGCTGCATGCTTTAAAAGATATTTATTTCTAGCTAAGGTTGGCGCCAAAAATAGGAAGAAAGTCCAAGCAAGCAAGCAAACTAAAAATAAGACAAGGAAGCTTGCTAAAAATTAAAAAAAGAAATGCAAGGAAAAGCAAGCTAAATTAGGCAAACTTGGGCGCCCAAATAAGGAGGAAAAGCACAGCTTATTATTAAAAATTGCTAAAAATAAGAAGCAATTAGTAAAATCAGCATGCAGTTGCCTATATAAGAAGTGGATGTCATAAGTGAAAGACAATTAATTCTTTCATGTGGAGCATGCTGCCCTGGAGAAGTTTGGTGCCCAAGGTTGAAGTTGTGAGCATTAAAAAATATTTTTAATTGTCGGGAAGCATCCAATTTTGGCGCCTAAGGTTGGAAGTGCTTTCTTTTTATTATTTTGGCTATCTGCATGTGGATGTGAGTGCACAAGTGAATAAAATAATGTTTTTAGTTTGTTTGGCATGCAAGCGAAGTCTAAAAATTTAGGGCAGCAGGCTTTATAATCAGATTTTGGTGAAGAAATTGAGCATTCATGCCATGGATTCCATGTTTGACTGAATCATTTGCAGGTGTACTTCACAGGTGCTCATATTGGTGAAAAGAAGGCAAAATCAATGTCTGATACATTGAATATATCTTCAGAATCATGAGGAATTGCAGGTTTTGCACGAATTGATCCAATTGCTAGGAACTTTCAGCACAGGGAATCTTAGCAATAAGAGGAAGCCTGAGAGTGAAAGTAGTACAAGACCGGAGAAGCTAAAGGTACATAAAAAGACTCGGGCATTGGAGAAAGGCAAGTCTACATCCCTTACACCAGGGTTACTTTAAGACGAAGCTTCTCCTGCGTCAACTCACAGCACTTTAGCAGCTCTAGTACCTCAGACGGACATAGTCATTCCACCGTTGAATCCAACATTGTTCGTATTTATTCCTCAGCCACCCAAGTTTTCACCTCTTCCTGTGAAAAGGTTGAAAGCACAGATGGCAAAGTTTGAGAGGGCATTATCCTTGGATGACATAGGAGAAGGCAGCCATAATACAGTGGTGAATTCGGGTGCAGCAGAGCCTGAGCAGGAAATGGTAGTACAAATTGAGGCTTCTCATTCCCCGAAGAGTAATTTCTCATCTTGGTTGGCTCTACGGACAATCTCGGAGGCTAGAGAAGAAATCAACCTAGACGAGGAAGACTTGCAGCTGCTCATGAGCTTACACGGGAAAGGTAAAAGACCTAAAGCTGCTAAAGTAACTTCACGGCTGGTTATTGAAGAATCAGGGGAAAAAATTGCAAAATTATCAGTCCCAACCGAAGGAAAGCAGAAGGAAGAGCTAACAGCGGAAGACATATCAATAACCAAAGTGCCACTGGGGGAAATCACCACAGAAGGATTGAAGAAGGATACTCAGACGATGATAGATGCTTTATTTTTCAAGCTTGACAAGGAGAAGGCAGAAAAAGCCAAACTTCAAATGTAGATCTCCCACTTATGCGAGATTATCACTAAGGTTTCCAAATCTTCCTCTCGGCCAGTGTTAGTAGAAGAATAGGTGAGCTACCATATGATTGAAGAAGTTGAGGATGCAGGTAATCAGGTCAAAGCTATTGCTAAATGGAAAGGGAAAATCATCCACCAAGCTTCAGAGCAGTTCAAGGAAGTACCAGCTAGCCTGGAAGATATGCACAGGTAATTATCTCAGCTGAAACAACTTATGACAGGTATAGAAAATGAGAATATAGTTGTTGAGAGACACCTGGATACCTTGGCTAAGACAAATTCTCTGTCGGAGGATGTATTAATTATAGAGCATCTTGTACTTGATGGATTGATAGAGAAAGGTAAGCAGTTGGAGATCGCGATTTCTTTCCGCATGGAGATTCTCAAGCTTATGCTGAAAAGGATGCAGTCGTTGGAAGACAAGATGAGAGAAGCGTCAAAGAACATAGTTGCTTTCATTACAGAAGAGGAAGCTGATTGTATTCGTTACTATATGAGATGCATTCTAGACACGTTGTCTGCTTCTCTTGAGGAATTTCTTCTAGTTGTTCAGAAGAAGATCGACGAAGCCGTCATGCCTTTCACGTTGGATTCAATTAGCAAAATAGTGAGACTTCATGCAGACATCAAAGAATTTGGGCCTAGTTTGGAGAAAGTGAAGGTAAGTATTAACACTCTTTCCAGGGGATTGTTGCGATTCAAAACTGAGAAAGAAGCTATTGTTAAAACAGATGGGAAGACACTGAATCACATATTTGACAAGTACATTCAATATCAGAACAAAGGGAAAGCGTGGGGCGTTACAGCTGGCATATTTTATTTCTTCTCCTCTTTCTTCTCTTCTTTCTTGTTTTCTCGGACAAAATTGTAAAACTAAAGTAATTGGTTAAAAGCCATTACTTTAAGTTATTTGAAAAAGTCCTTTCATTAAGAATAGGTGGCAGACATGCACAACTTTGATCTAGTCTTCAGATGCATGCCACTTAGAGAGGAATTCCAAGGAAAAATTGTCAGGTGTTGCTTTTATACCTTCCACGTGTGTGAGTTCAGTTATAGTTTCCTATTTGTAATTCCCCCTCTATACACTATAAATGGAGGAAGAGCCTACGGGTTTAGGGATCATAATTTGTTAATTAGCATCCTTGAGTTCTAGACTGTGTTGCAACCTTTGATGTCTTTTTTGTGAAAGAAAGGGGAATTGAATAAAGGCAGATTTCCGGAGAACTTTGTGTCCATGGTGCATTTGCTTCTTACTTCTATGTGGATCTTTAGATAAACTTTGTGTTATCTGAGATTTAGATTCGAAGCTTTTATTTTCCTTTACTTTTGTATATTGTGAGATCTACTTGTTTATTTAATCAATGTATATGAAACCAACACTGTAAACTATTGGTTGAATTACATATCTTCCTTTGTTCTTTCCCAAATTTCATCATTTCCCCCTTCTGCAAATATATTTCTTTAACAGTTGCTTACTTACTGCAGAATTGTTAAGCTATGGTTCATGAACTTTGTAATTAAAGTAAAACCCCTTGTAAATAGTTATTAGGATTCATATTTACCATATTGATAAACATCTTACACGGGAGCCTCACCGGTAAATGAGGGAGATTTATCTCATGACTGCCTAGGTTTTTAGCTATGCAGAAAATCTAGCCAACAGGCATACATCCCAATACTCCAAGCATGGAGTGAAATCAAATGATCAATCAACATAACCCCACTAGAAAAAATGCGACCTCCTTTTATAGAGTTAAGGGGGTGCAATATCCAATGACAGACCTTGTATACCCTTTTTGGAGGGAAAACATAAACTCTCATTATAAAAGGAAAGTCTCTAATACAAACTAAAACTATGTGCAACTTTATTATTTTTAATTAAATAATAAAAGCAATTAGCCTATGTGCACATTAAATTAACTAAAGAGACTCTCACTTGTAGCGTTGGGCATGCCAAGGGGTTACAAAATAGACAAAAGACATCTTTGGATCATCTTCGAGCTCAATCCTCAAGCCCATGAGAAGAGAGAATGGGTTGAGGGTCTTTAAGTCTTCAATTTCAAAAATGTCCCAAGAAGGGGACATTACACAATAGCCTTCTGCTAATGTATATCAATGAGTTTGCAAGTTTTAGTAAACGAGGCTCTTCTGCGCGTGCTGACAATTGTGCTCAACATAGTTGGTTCTTCGACTACAAGTAGTCGCACCACTCTAAAAGGACTTAAGTTGCTTCTCTTTTTTTTCGATGGGGAGACCAGAAATTCTTCCTTTAGGGTAGCTACATCAAGTTCATGATCCTTTAGACCCTCAATGTTACGCACTAGTTGTTTTTATGCCACATCCTCCCATCCCACACTGATTACGAGTCTTTGGCATTGGTGGGAGTTGGACCCTGTCTTTTGGCAACACTAAAAACTTCTATATTTGCAAGGATAAAGTCGCAAAATTAGTGATGGCAACCCCATGTGTACCAAACACACTCAATAATGACAAATTATTATGGACTAATGTAGCATAACATTAATGAAATATTAGGTCAATTTAAAAACAATTTAAAAAGTCTACTATCAATTTACGGAAAAGCATTCGAGACTTGAAATGTAAGGACTGGCAAACCAATTAAACTTTGGTGATTAGGTTCAAGTCCAACTGTTGGATTGAGAAGGCTCCGTGCAAATAGTTTCCTAATCCATAAGGATTTTCTTCTTAGGCTTTCGTAACCAACACACTTCACCTCTTGGATTGAGAAATGGAGCGGAAAAATTTCGCCTTTCAATGAAGGTTGCCTCAAATCCGTGACTTTTGTGATTGCTCTTGGAGGCCCTTTCAATTGAACAATTTGGTCTTTAAGGAGTAATTGCGGGTCAACACAAGAAAATGCCATGTTATTTAGCCAAGTTCGGCTCTCTCTAGCTCAAATGGAAATGTTCACGATAGGATGGTTTCTCTCATAGTAGGATGTTTAGCAAGAGGCAAATAGGTAGTTTCATCAATAACAAAGTATTTTGGATTTCTAAAGAGTAAAATCCTTTAGATGAACATGGGCTCACTTCCCAGGTACGAAAGAATTTCCTGATTAGAGTTATCTTCATAGTTGTAATTCTTTACACAAGGGTGTTCCCAATTTGCTTCAGGGCATTAGCAAGTGATTTAGGTTTATTTCATGCTCAGTTTCATTGAAGGAGTGCAATAATCACCCCACTCTCAAGGGCCTTTTGATTTGACTGAAAGGGGTTGCACACTGAAACCTGTCCGAAGTTTTCTCCTCGACCTCTAAGCACTTGAACAGAACTTGATCATGAGCCGACCACTTCTTGGGCAATAAGTACCTTTTAGTTATTGTCATCCTATAGCAAAATTTGGAAACACTGCTCAATAATGTTTCATTTCTTGTTAGATTAATTCATTGTAAGTTCAATTGCATCCCTTCCAGATATTCTTGGCTTCGATCAATGCAATTAATAGTAATAGTATTTTAATTATCTACATTGGCATCAATGTCATCCATTGTCTTAAATTGCTTTATTCCTTAAACCACCAAGCATGTTAAAATGTGTAATGTTATTTCTTCAATTCCGAACTAGTTTCCAAAAAAGTGGACATGTAAAATGTCCCCCCTTTCCAAAATAACTTCGTCCCAAAGTAATTAGGATGCATTACTCGGCAGACCCAAGCATAAATGTCAAGTGCCATTCAAATGGGTACCTAAGCATTAAACCAATGTCGCATTTCTGACTAAAATAGTAGTAGAGAAATTCAAAGAAGAGTCTAAAACAAGTTTGGCTTTGGGGATATCGGGCATGACATAAATCTTCGCTTTGAGTGTTGGGACGTTGCATAAAGACCATCCCACTTTGGAAGTGGTCAGATAGTGTCCCATATGAGGATTACATAACAATGGCATAATGTAAGATTCTTGTTCAGGAAACAATAGTTTATCCTTCAAGATGCATCCTGTTAGAGGTTGAGAAAATCCAACTGAAGGGAGCTCAAACAGTCCCTCATGATACATGCCAATCGCTTTGAAAGAGCTTGGAATTCCTTCAACCATATAATGGCAAATTTTCATTTCTCCTTGGGTCTTATAAGTAAAGAATTGCTTATAAGTTGTAACCCCTGATGTAAAGAAATACAGAGTATGTAAGCATCACAGTGTTCTTCAAAAATGATCCTTAGAAATCCAGTTTGTATGGTTTTGCTTGTAACAACCATCATTGATAGCAGTTGTTGTCCACAAGAATATTGAATGGACTATCACTATTGTACTAGGATCCAAGATGTGTGACTAGAACTTCATGTACCGTGACAAGGAATACTAAATGATTGTTATGTGATAGACTATCGAAGATTTCGCATATCATAGCATTCTTGCGTGGTTCCCATCGATTGGCATGGTGACTATCTTTAAGAACCACTGTTCCCTTCAATTTGAGTATTGCAAGTTCCAATGCAAAAGTTTGATGTGATTTCAAGCTCCATGGACTTCCGAGTGTGATTCCACCATCTTCATGATACAACATCTCCCCTTGGCGGCACACTATGAGGAGTGATCTATGGAAGCATGCCCTCCCATGTTCACCTAATGCAGCTGAATGTTACCCAAAATTTCTGAGTTAGTACAAACAAAGGTTGTTCTTCCTAGCTGAGTTTATGAATTAGCTAATTCATTTCTAAATGAATCCACTAGTGGGATAATTATGTTGGCTTCTAGTAAAATTTTATCTTACTATATGATATGTTCAGCATAGTATAAATAATGATTAGCTAATGAAATCATACAACAATAAATCTTTGCTTGAGCTTATTTGTTTTAGAATTGTTTCTATGACATAGGTTCCATAAATTGTCTGAAGCTTGATAAGATGCAGCTGGAAAATATCTTCTTTAGTCCATAGTGACTCCCATGAAAAAAGTTCATCTCAAAGTTTTCATGATACCCTTAATAAATTTCTGTAATGTTTATCATGAACATTGCAGCTCTCAATTTATCATGTTTTGGTTGAGGAGTGAATTTTCCTCCAATGGTTGGAACTATTTGAAATCCCAAGAACCAAATTAACATCATCTAGGTGAAAGATTTCAATCACAAAAGAATTATGGAGCACATACCTCGAGAAATTGCCCTTAACCTGCACATTTGTATATCCTTTCCATGAGCATACATGTTTGTAACATAATCTATCAGCATGTGAAGGAATTGGTTATGAGGAGTACTTCAATCCAGAATGGATTCCTAAAGATATGTCTCACATGTTGATTGAATGCTATAAAGTTGAGTCTTCAACCATTGGATTCTCTATTTTTTTTAATTGTTGATTCTTTGGAAGCTTGAGGACCAGAAACCACGTGGAACTTGATCAGGAAGGCCCTTGGATTGAGTCAAAACACATTTATTCTTCATTTTTTCACAACACTACCCACTCCATTCATTCCACGGGATGTCAGTAAACCATTTGCAAAGTTTGGGCTACCAGCACATCCTGGGTACCATGAAGCAGGAGCTTCCCACTAACTCCTTACCTCATGTTAATTTCTGTGGAGGTATGGTTTGCATAAGTGGAATCAGCTTTAGGTCCCATTGATCATACAAAGGAATTTCTCATTACCAAGTAAAAGTATCAACTTTTGAACCAGAAATTTTTGATGTTCGGTCTATAACAACACTTCGGGGTAATCTGTAATGGAACCTTTATCCAATTCATTAACATCTCTTCATAGAGGCAGAAAAAATACTTTCATGTGAAATTATAGGCTTGGAATAGGTCTTGGATCGAATTCACTCTATATGAATTGAGAAATCCAATAAATGGCCTCATAAAACCCTTGGAAGGCCACTAATTCTACCTTTCTTTTGGCATTGAGGTTACAACCACGTGCATAGTGGGAATGCTTCTCAAAGTTGATCATCCTCCGGATTGAGATTGGTTCATCTTGGAGAAGGAAAGTGGAATTTGGTCAGCATGGGATGTTTGACCTTCCAAGAGATTTAGGATTTTCATTAATATAAAGAGTGTGGTGTCCCCAGATTTCACCCTAAAATCTGGGACTACCCATTTAAAAAAAAAATCATTTTTTTTAAAATAACAGGTCTTTTTGTGTTTTTATTGCCAGAAGATGTCTGTATTATGTTAGGATATTCCCAGTGAATCATATGAGCCAATTTCGACAAATACCCAGATGCCCAAACTCGTTTTATCCCTCTGCCAGGTTTTGTCTGCGGGAAATTTTTATTTAATTATTTATTGAATAAATAATGCCCTATTTGAAGTAAATTGTGCTCCGGTTGAATCCTGTTGCGATTTTCGCATGCCAATATTCACTCATCTCATTAGGGTTTTTACCAGGAATGAATTCAGGTAATTGTCCACAACTTCTAGCAACGTTTTTCGCTTTTATTTTTTTATTTTGCGTTTTTCTTCGGTTTTCTCCTCGGTTTCTCTGTGAAATTCCCCTAGGTCAATTCTTTCGCCAGTATAGTCTGTTTAATTGCCTGAAGTATCTGGAGATCATCTACCGACACAGCACCAGAAGGAATCAACCTCAAAATGCAAACTGCTAACCAAAAATGATGAAGTCATGCACAAAAAGTCTCTCCCAGGCAAGTCGCATTTTCTTGAATTAGTGAGTGTAAGTTGCAATGAGATTTTTGGTAGCTGCAGGTAGGTGGGAATTTATTACTTGCCTTGCAGGGTACTTTTTCTCATGAAATCAAAGTCACTTAAGCTACGATGGGAAAATTAGAGGCGGCAGGCAGGCGGGAATTTCTTACCTGCCTTGCTGGGTGAAAATTCCTATTATAAAATAAAGAAAAATCACTTAAAGCACCAATGGGAATTTTCTGCCTACCTAGCAGGCTAACTTTTCCCATCGAAGGGTTTTGTTCACCCATACAAGTTGCACTTTTTCAAAAGAAGCTATTTTTAATACAAGTCGCACTTTTTAGAAAGTCAGTTAAGCTACAATGGGAAAATTGGAGGTGGCATGCAGGCGGGAATTTATTACTTGCCTTGCAGGGTAAAAATTCCCATGATGAAAGTCAAATCACTTAAGTAGAAGAAGGGATTTTTAGAGTTGCGGTGCAGGGTGAAAATTCCCATCAGAAGTTGACTTCTTAAATTTAGAATTCACCCATGCCAAAAAGTGCGACCCATTTGGTGATTAAACAATGATATTAATGAAATTTATTAATAGCTTTTATACCTAATTTTGGCGCCATGGATGAATAGAAAGTCAATGCATGAAGGCTAGTCAAATAGAACTGAATGTAGCATGCTAAAAATAAATAAATAAATTTATTTAATGGCAGCTAGCAGCATGCAAAAATAGGCGCCCAATTTGGGTGAATAAACATCATTGTTTATTAATTAATTGCCAGGAATAGGATGGACAATTATTAGAAATAGAATGGTGAGGGTTATATAAGCATGGGCTGCCATAGTGAAGATGTAATTAATTCTTTTTGCAAAGGATTGCAGCCCAGACAATTTTGGCGCCCAAGGAAGGAGGATTTTTGCATCAAAAAGTGTTTTTCATTGCCGGAAAGCTTCAAAGTTTGGCGCCTAGGGTTGGAGGAGCTTGATTTAAGCCTTGTTAATTATCTACATGTTGGTATAAGTGCCCAGGTGAAGTTAAAAATATTTATGTTTGCTTTGCATGCAAGCAAAGCCTCAAATTTTAGGGCAGCGGGCTTTATATGCAGATTTTTGTGATAAAAATCAAGTGTTCATGCTCTGGATTCCGTCTTTGTCTGAATTAATTGCAGGTATTCATTACAGGTGCTTATATAAGTGAAAGGAAGTTCAAATCAATGTCAGGTACATTGAATATATCTTCCGAATCTGAAGAAATTACTAGATCTGCACCAATTGCAAAGAATTCCGGCAAGATTAAAAGAAAAAGAGTTCAGACAAAGGTTTCTCAGATAAAGATTGCTTCGGCCATGATGAAGTGGGATGAAAGAGAAGGATTAGTGGAATCATGCATTACTTCCAGATTTGCTGATATCAATGACACGGATTTAGGCCCCGAACCCCTCTCTGAATTGATTGACAGATCCAGGGTTGGAAAGACGTCTCTTATGCGGGCAATAAAAAGTAGTGGAATTATTCGAGCTTCAGCATTCCCAGTCACAGCTCAGTTGCCTGAATTTGTCATGGAGTGTGCAAGGTCATACCATCTCCTATCCAGAACAATCCGAGATGTTGCGGGAAAGACGATAATCAGGTTGGATGCACAATTTATCAATTATTGTCTGAAGATTCCAACGCGACCGGTGGTGACTACAATTAGCATGTTGGATGCTTGGCAACAGATGGGAGAAGCACAAAGCAAACTGTGTGGGCATAATGAATAACAGATATATGAAGAAGCCCAGGTCTCCATCAAAGTTCCCGAGGACTCTTCCATGATCCAATTTGGTGCAGGAAGTGGATGATATTACTAAATTGCTATGTAGGATAAATGGAGAAGCCAACACTCACAACTTCCGCTCATGGATGTATGCCTTCATTAGAACCATTGAGATCAACAAAGTTGATTCAATAATCAATTGGGCGGAGATCATCAGTGATAACATCGGTGAGCAGCTCCGAAGTGTGAGGCGGACATACAGCTTCAAGATGACTTCATACCTGGTATACGCAGCAGCTTCACAGGGTATATTTTCCAAGCTGGATAGACGGGGCATACTCTCGAAGGATCCCATTTTTGAGTGCTACCCGCAGTTGACAGTTCCTGAATGCCATAAAGATTACAAGGTGGTCAACGATGGATTCTTCTACGGATTCATTTGCAAATTGAACAGTGATCTGAAGACCAACAGGGTGAGCAAAGAAGCTTGGGAAGTTGTATCCCAGCATGACTGTATTTTCATCTAGTTTGCAGACTTCACATACCTCGAGGTAACCGGCTTGTTGGGAGAGCCAGTCAAGTTGCCAAGATATCCAAGCAACAAGTGGGTCATCATGGAGTTGTGCAAGCAGCTCGTGGAGATGCATGACCTACAATCAAAGCGGCACAAGTCTACAGGTTCCTTTCCGATCACAGTAGGCTATTACAGTTGCCAAAGCATCCACAAGGCTAGAGGAATCGAAGCTAAAATGTTTTCTGAGTATGAGCATGAGTTCTTCCCAGCACGGCTGAACTTCGATCCATATGGGGTAGCAAAGAAGACAATCTCCCAGGAATACTCGCATGTGCCTTCATTAGAAGACTTCTGGATGAAGTGCAGAAACGAGTACGAAGTCAGAAAGAAAGACTTCAGCAGGTTATCGGCGCAACAAGTGTTTGATTATGGATTAGCTCGGATACCTGTAGATCTCACAGATGATGGGCATGTGTTACTTGACACTTATCATCAGATGGGAGGGGATAGAGCTGCTCTTCAGGAAAACATTGGTGGCTGCCACACGATCGAGGAAAGGTCTGTCGCGGTTCTGGTCAACACCTCGAACTGGTTGCTAACAAAGGGGTATTGCCTTGATGAAGCTTTGATGAATCAGATTACAGGCAACCTTAGCGCAAGAGATCCATTAAAAAAAACCAGGAAGGTGAAAGCAGTAGAAGGCCTGAAAAGCTTAAAGTGCACAAGAAGTCTCAGACACAGGAAAAGGTCACTTCTATGGCTATGGTGCTAGTTCCAACTTCTCCAGCATCAACTCACAACACTTCACCTGCCTTTGAACCTCAGGGATATCTTGTCATTCCTCCGTTGAATCCAGTAACATTTTTGTTTTCTCCTCATTCACTCCGATCTTCACCTCTTCATGAAGAAAAGCTAAAGTTACAGATGACAGAGTTTGAAAGGGCATTGTCTTTGGACAATTCAGAAGATGGCAGTCACGACATTGTAGCAAACTCGGATGGAGAGGAACCAGAGCACGAGATGGTGGTGCATTAAATGACTTCTCATTCTCTGAAAATCAATTTCTCAAAGTGGTTGGCTTCGTAGTCAATCCTAGAAGCTAGAGAGGAGATCAACCTGGAGGAACATGACTTGCAGCTGCTCCTGAGTTTGGGCGGAAAAGATAGAAGACCTAAAGTTGCTAAGGTGACTTCTAGGTTGATTATTGAAGAATCAGGGCAAAAGTTCGCTGAGGTATCAGTTCCAGCAGAGGGAAAGCAGAAAGGCAAGCTTACGGCAACAGATATATCAGTAACCAAGGTGCCAATAGGTCAAACTACTACCGAAGGATTAAAGCAAGACACGCAGACACTAATAAATGCTTTATTCCTTAAGCTTGACAAAGAGAAGGCAGAAAAAGACTGAACTTCAAAAGCAGGTTTCCCAGTTGTGCGAGATCATTGCTAAGGTTGCCAAACCTTTCTCTCAGCCAATTTCAGCACATGAGCAGGTGAGTGATCATCTGATGCAGGAAGTGGAAAATGCAGGTAACCAAGTTAAAGCTATCGACGAATGGAAGAGCCTAATCATTCGCCAAGCTTTTGTACAGCTCAGGGAGGTGCCAGCTCGTCTAAAGGTTATGAAGGATGCATTAGTTCAGCTGAAGCAACTAGTGACAAGCACGGTAGATATGAATACAGTGGCTGAAAGTAACCTGGGCACTTTGGTCGAGATAAATAAGCTACCGAAGGAGGTTTTGATTGCAGAATGAATTGTGCCTGATGGATCGGTTGAAAAGGGGAAGCAACTTGAATTCACAGTCTCTTTCCGCTTGGAGATCTTCAGAATTATGCTGAAAAGAATGCGGGTGCTCGAGGGTATGGCATTGTCACTGTCAAGCAATGTAATTGCTTTCACCAATGAGGAAGTGGTTGGGAACGTTTCTTCATACAAAAGGACCATTCCCAACAAAGTGCCTGATTCCCTGGAAGGATCTCTTTTGATGATTCAAGAGAGGATTGATGAAGCTGTTAGGCCTTTCACGATGAATTCAATCAGTAAGTTGGTAACGCTGCAATCAGACATTAAGAAGTTCGGGCCTAGTTTGAAGGAGGTGGAAGCGAGCATCAAAGTTTTGAACGAAGGATTGCTGCAATTCAAGACAGAGAAAGAAGTTGTGGCTAAAGCGGATGGGAAATTGCTGAACTATATGTTCGAAAAGTATATTCAGTATCAAAACAAAAAGAAAGTGTAGGACTTACAGCTGGCAGATCTTCCTTCTTTTCTTTCTTCTCTTATTTCTTATGTCCCCAGATGTAATTGTAAACTTAAAAGTTATTGGTTTAAAAACCATTACTTTAAGTTATTTGGAATGACTCTTTGAGTTAAGTGACAGATGTGCACAATTTTGGCTTGAACTCCTGATGCATGTCACTAAGAGAGGAATTAAAGGAAGATGATTGTCAGATGTTCTCTTTACTTCTTGTTTATGATCTAGTTCAGTTATAGTCTCCCATTTGTAATTTCCCCTCTACGTGCTATAAGTAGAGGAAGAACCTACGGGTTAAAGGATCGGAATTTGTAATCAGCATTCTTGTGTTCCAGACTTTGAGCTGAAACCCCTGATTTCTGCAAGCAGAGGAATATAGAAGAGATTTCCGGAGAACTTTGTGTCAACGGTGCATTTTGCTTCTTACTTTCTTTCTAGATCTGTTCATAAACTTTGTGTTATTATAGATCTAGATCTGAAAGTTTCCTTTGCTTTGAATTTTGTGCTTAATGATCTATTTGTTTTAATCTATGTGCATGCAATCAACTCTGTAAACTATTGCTTGGGTTGCACATCCTCTCTACTTTCTTCCGTTTCCTATTATTTTCCTCTTCTGCAGATTTTTCCTTTCTTTTACAGCTGCTTACTTGTTGCAGAACCGTATAGCTATGGTTCATGAGCTACACGGTTAAAGTAATACCAACAGATAGATATTAGGACATATAAACTGACAAAATCTTACACGGGAGCCTCACCGGTAAATGAGGGAGATTTATCTCATGACTGCCTAGGTTTTCAGCTGTGCAGAAAATCTAGCCAACAGTTTTTGGCGACTCCGCTGGGGAACAACTATCTTTGCAGATCAAAGCTTATCTCTTGCAGATCAGA
The DNA here is from genome assembly GCA_019776745.2 of Taxus chinensis. Classification (NCBI taxonomy): domain Eukaryota; kingdom Viridiplantae; phylum Streptophyta; class Pinopsida; order Cupressales; family Taxaceae; genus Taxus; species Taxus chinensis. Next base: position 501,207,546 of record CM034156.1, read on the forward strand.
GTGTTTTCCCATTCAACTTTCAACCTGGCTGAACGTCCATTCACCCGATCTGTGAAGGCACAAGGAAGGACTGATCATTTCTACAGATTGCAAGAGCAATTCAATTTCAATCATCCTCCTCAAGTTAGAAGTCGCAGATCTAGTCTCTCACCAGGAAGAAGAGTACACACTCATCCAGATCTGGATCATCTTCAGCATAATCTGGTAGTTGGAATTATCCATTAAGTCTACTCTCCGTAAAATACATGCCCCATTCATCATGCAGAATCAGAACCAGATAGTACCTGTTCCATGGGGAGCAGCTTTTGGGCCACTGAACTTGACCCCGCCTATGCACGATCTGCCTAAAGGGTCCAAAAAGAATTTCCCGAAATTCTTTGGAGACAGAAAGCAAAATCCAGATGATCACTTGGCAACATTCTTCATATCTTGTGGTGTGCTTGTAATGGAGCATGAAGATGTCTCGGTCAGACTTTTCATTGAGACTGTCCATGATTTGGCCGGAGAATGGTTCTATCGGTTAGCCCCTGGAACTATAACAAATTGGGCGTCCATGCGAGAACATTTTTTGAAGAGATTCAAACCTGCAGAAGATGTTAGCACTCTAATCACTCAACTGACGCAGTTAAAGAAGGAACCAAATGAGAACATGTGGGACTTTATTGCAAGGTTCCAAAGGATTTTGTATAAAATTCCCACTTCTGTTGCGCTTAGCGATGAAAATCAAAAGACGTTTTTTATAAACACTCTGTTGCCAGAAGTTGGATATCAACTGCGAAGGGCAAGACCTGTGAATCTACTAGAAGCACAAAATGCTGCTGTGGAGGTTGAAGATGACTTGATCATGGCTGGAAAAATCAGACAATCACCCCACAAAGGCGATGGATCTTCTTCAAGTACTTCCGACCCTTTGCTATAAAGGTTGGCTAATGACATGCTACAAATCAAGAAGCAAATATCTCAAGGAGGAAATGCAACTCCTTCAAGAACAACTCCTGCTCGGACCTTTAACGGTCAAAATCAAAATCGAAATAGACTTACTGTTGCACCACAACGGTTGGCAATTGAAGCTGCTCCAAGGAACAACTTGGAAACTAATGAAGAAGATCTTGGCATTGATGAATCATTTGATGAAAAGACTTTGTAGATCCCGCTGCGACTCCAACATTGGTTACCTAGACTATGAATCTGATGAGGGATATTATGAATCTTTTGAAGATTATGATGTTCACACATTTGCGGTATTCACAAGGTCCCAAACACGCCAAAATGCTGAGGCATCCTCAAGTGGTCAAAGAAGAGAAAGAGAAGATCTTGGGCTAGATGTTACTATCCTAAAAAGGGGCAGTACACTACCTTCTTCATAAGCTCCCAGAGATAAGCATGGAAGTTCTTTCAATCCACAACAAAGGGCCAACGTGCATCCGGCTAAAATAAGTCAAGCTTTCGACATTATTGATCACATTAAAAAGACCAAGGTTCAGATGTCAGAAGCTGAGTATTTGAGGGCATTTCCTAATCAACTAAATAGGTTGGTTAAGTATGTGCAAAGTAATGGTCCCAATACTCCAGCAAATAGTGTTTCACGGGGTATCTTGTCTAGTCCGAAGATTACTCCTTCAAATAATGCGGCTGCAAGATCTTCTCCTTCTAGTTCTTCTCCTGCTACATCGGAAGGATCGAGCCATTCTATGTGTTATTACTTATTAACGGTTATAAATTAAGTAATTGCATTCTAGATTCTGGAGCTTCCGACAATGTGATGCCTGCCAAAGTTGCTAATGTTCTGGGTCTCACATTGACAAAAACCATTGGAAGATATTATTCAATGGAAAGACAAGTACCTCTGGTTGGGCAAATCAAAGATGCACAGTTAGTACTTGCTTCATTCCCAGACAAAAGATTAAAGTTGACTATCCTTGTAACAGACATCCCAGTATCTTATGGTACGCTGTTGAGCAGGAACTTCTATAAAGAACTGGGCGGAGAAGTCAAGATGGATTGGTCTTGTGCACACATACCAATCAAAGGAGTTAATCAAAAATTGGAACCTGAGAATAAATCCAAGTACACAGTATCGAAATCTGAGGATCCTAGATCTCAGATCTTGTTTCAAGAATCCGATCACGGAGTCTATTATCTAGAACTGGATAAAGAAGAAATTCAACCTGTGATCCAAGAGCCACATCAACTGGATAATAAGGTTTGGTCCCTGGAATTTGATGGCAGTTGCTGTTCATTTGGATCTAATTGAGGGAAAGGTGCATGCACATTCCTTCAAGTTAATGTTCGAAAATACTAACACGGCAGAATATGAAGCATTGTTGTTAGGTATGGAGTAGGAAAGAACAATGGGAATCAAGTTTTTACACACAAAGGGGGATGCCGAGTTGATTGTTAAGCAGATACCAGAAAAAAATGCAAAAGAAATAAATAAAAATGAAAAACGTTGTCAGAAGTCACAAACAAAGCTCTGAATTCATTCCTGGTGAAAATCCTATTGAAATGTGTGGATACTGGCATGTAAAACTTCAACAACATTCAACCGAAGCACAATTTACTTCAAACGGGGCTTTATTTATTTAATAAATAATTAAATAAAAAATTCCCGCAGACAAAACTTGGCGGAGGGATAAAATGAGTTTCAGCATCTGGGTATTTGTCGAAATTGGCTCACATGGTTCACTGGGAATATCTTAACATAATACATACATCTTCTGGCAATAAAAACACAAAAAGACACGTTATTTTAAAAGAACGAAAAAAATTAAACATGGGGTACTCTCAGATTTCAAGGTAAAATCTAGAGACACCAGATTCCGGCACCAAATAGACCCTATTCCGGCACCAAATAGACCCTATCCTTGTATAAAATGAGCCCATCCACAACCGTGTACCTTTTATCAACAATTTCACATTAAAAAATAGCATTAGTGAACTTATTCTGTGCATACTCGGCTGTAATTAAGGACTTCCAATCTGCTGTTATTTTTTACATAGAGCAGAATTGTGCCCTTTTGGCAAAGCATCCTCTACCAAAGAGTTTATTTGAGGAGCTCCATTGATCATACCTTGTAGTATTATTTTTGAATTTTAATTCCATGCTTTGGTAATTAAGGGTAAATTCCCCCAAAGAGTGCAACCATTGGACCCCAAGAACAAGATCAATATCACCTACACCAATCATATAGAAATCATCACGTACCTCATGTCTTCCGAGGGTGATATTGAGCTTTGGAATCCTCTTGGTGCATGGAATAGAAAACCCATCAGCCACGGTCACTTTGAAACCCTTGAAGTCTTCCACTTCAAGCCCCATCCTAGCAACCAAACCCTCATCAATGAAATTATTTGTAGCTCCACTATCAATCAAAAGCATTATCTTTTGACCCTTCAACACCCCTTTCACACGAAAAGAATGGTATCTACAGACACCGGATAGAGTGGTAAGAGTGCCATCATGTAATGTCCATTTTTGGGCACTCACAGGAAACTATGCAAAGTTGAAGATAAACACTTTTCAGATTTTTAGTAGGCTGTTAGTGACTGAAATAAATAGGTCAAAAGCCCTTAACTGCTGCCAGCAAACACCCTTCTAGGGCAGAAACCCTTTTATGGGTTTCAAACTCACTTTTGTGCCCTCAGAACCTTTGAAATCAGCTACCTCTAAGTCTCTAAAATCATTATATATTGTCAGCAATCATATTATGCAAGAAAACTGATTGTTATAAGCTTGGAAGTGAGAGATCTTATTTTTATCATAAAACCCTCAAGTGCAGAAATTAATTACATAGTCTAGAATTGCAACTAACTTCCACAAGCTTGGAAAAATAGCAAATCACCACCAAAATTCATGAAACTTCATAACTTGGCTCTTAAAAATATAGAGAATATTATTCGAATATCAAAACCATGAAATTGTTGCAAAAAAGTACCGAAATGCTCCCTTAGGTGGGTCGCCCCACTTAGAACAGCCAATAAAGACGCCAAAACGCACCATAAAGTAGGTCGTTCCACCTAAAAAAGGCCAAATATGCATTAACAACAAGAAGTAATACAAAGATCTTCAATTATTAATCAAATGGCACCTTAGGGCAATTCGCCTATGGCTGAAATAAAAGATAATAGCAGCAAAGGATCCCTCAAGGGGGTGGAGACTCCCATGTTGAAGTCTTCCCTAGACTTGGTGAAGGGTTTCGTCCCCACACAAGACTCTCCAAGGGTTTTCTTTCTTAGGAGAGAGAGAGAGAGATGCTTCCCAAGCAATATTTCAAAGAGAAAAGAATTCACCCATCATATCACAAGCAATATTTCAAAGAGAAAAGAATTCACCCATCATATCAAATGGCCAAGCAACCTCCTTTTACAACCATAATGGGTGCTACAATTTATTAATGAAAGACCTCATAAAGTTCATTTTGTTGCCCATTTGCTGTTGTTGTCCTTTTTTTAATTATTTCATTTGTCCTAAGACCTGAATTTTCATAAAGTCAAGGGATTTTTTAATTATTTCTTGGAATTAAAGAGGGTTTTTAGAGCCTACATGTTCCAAATTACTTTATATTCTAATTAAATAAGTTCTTTTATTGGAGTGTTTGGCTTCCCAATAGAAATATATGATAATAATGAAAATATCTACTTAGAAAATATCATCCAAGTCTTCCCCTTGCTTCCTTCCTTAAACCCACGGGGAGGAAAAATGGCTTAAGGTCTTCAATTCCGCTAGTCTCCAAAAAGGGACATGACACATCCATGTCTTCATCCGATTCATGTTTTGGCAACTCTTCTTCACTTTTAGCTCCTTCTTCACAATCTGAAAATGCTTCAATATAATGTACATGTCCCTTACCTAAGCAACACTGATCTAGTGTCCAAGGATCTTTGCAATTGAAGCACAACCCTTTTCTCATCAAATCATTCCTTGTGTCCCATGCATTGCTTATCTTAAGCAGCTCCTTTTGCATGCTTGGTACCGGCTGTAATGGCTTCTTTGGCTGCCCCAAAGGTGTTGTTTTGGACTGCCCAAAAGGTTCCTTTTGTTGCCCATTTGCTGTTGTTGTCCTTGGCTTCCCAAATTCCAAGGTTAATCATGACTGCCCACTAACCAAAGCCGTTTTAGGCTGCCCACTAATCATGGCTGTCCTAGGAACTGAATTTTCTAAATCAAGGGATTTTTTATTGCTTCTTGGAATTAAAGAGGGTTGAAAGCTTTTACCAAACCCTTGAGGGGGTCCATCAAACCCTCAACAAACAAAACCACAAGTCTCTTTATGGAAACATCCAGCACCATCACGGAAAGTCTTTGAAATTCCGCCACATATTCCTCTATGGAGCTGCATTGTTTCAATTGTGCCAACTCCCTAAAGTGCACTTCCGGATCAACCCTATCAAATCTTTCCGCAAGATTTTGACTAAAATTCTCCAAGCTAGTGATCAATTCATGCCCTTATGTGATCATGTCATAATACCACCACTCATGTGCAACTCCTTCCAAGTGGAGGGTGACAAATTTGAGTGCCTCCTCTTCATACATTGGATTCAAGGACAAATAAGTATCCAACTTTTGGAGCCATGCCCTAATAGAACACTTTGTTGATCCGTCATATGTAGGTAGGGTTATTTTCCCCAACCTTTGTTGAATATCTCCCCGGGGCTGATCATTATGTAGTCTTCTTCCACCCTTGTGACCATTCTTTGACTTCAATGTACAAAAATCATGGAAAGAAAGCTCTTGGTGGATGGCTGGCCTCACAGCTTGGTATTCCACATAGAACCGATCCATCTCCATCTTGATCTCTTTTCACTTGTTCCTTTTCTTCCCTTTGTAGATAGTTAGCTTGGAGGGTTCTTGTGGAAGGATTGACGGAAGTTCATCCGTTGCCGGAAGAGTTACCCTCGCCAAGGTTTTTCTTCAATTCCAGAGCAACTTGGATGGCTTGGATGAATTCAATCACTGAAGCCCTCATTGTCCTTTGAAAGCTTTGCTCCATGTCTCTTTGATTCCTCAACATCAACTCTTGCAAGTAACTCATCTCATCGAAAGGTGGAGGCCTTTGTTCCTTATCCCTCATGTTCTTTGTCTAAGTCTTTCTTTAGTATACGTTGAACCCTTCCTCGCCGATATTCATGCAATCTAAAGATCTGAATTTACCCTCACACAGGATGGGAGGAACGATGCTTTGAAACCACTGTAATGCCCCTTTCAAGTTGAAATTTGAGGAATTTCTTCATGATGATAGCCAAATGTAGAAAAACTTGATTTTTATGACAGCAAACTGATTTTATGCAAAAATTAGGGCAGCGACCTATTTTAGGTCCACAAAACCCTAAGCGACCTAGGTGAAATTCAGATTTTAGTACTTCCACACAAATCTTCAAAAATACATCAACAACATGAAACCCTTGATGAAATCATGCAAAATAAATGCTTCAACAACAAAATACAGACTGCTAGAATTAATTATTGCTAAAAACCGCTGAAACTTCAAAATTTCATATCTTCACAAACACTTGGAGATAAAATGCAAATGATAGCTCAAAATGACCACAAAAATGGCAGTTATCAAACAAAATTAGAAACATATTTTTCCGACCTCCAAAACCCACTGAAAAATGATCCCGAAATCTCCAAATGGGTTGTCCAAGCTGAAAATGAGTGCGGCAGCCCCCAAAAAGTGTGCCCTAGCTTGCATTTGTGCCCTAACACTGATGGGAACCCTTGTTTTCAATTTTTGAATTTGAAGTTCATGTGTGACTCCCAGATAAAGCCACCAATGCAACAAATGAGGGTTTTCGTCCCCAAGTGTTGTGACTATTGAGGGTTTTCGTCCCTAATAGGATCCAATGAGAATTTTCATCCTCAAAGGCTAAAAATGAGAGCTCAATGCTCTAATTTCCAAGAGAGAAGTATTAAAATTCACCAACCCAAACATTTACTTTTATAGCCTTTTCTTTCCTTTCCTTGTGAACGGTTCCTTGTAGGCCTCTTTATTTCTTTTTTTAACATTTATTTTTCCTCCTTAGAGAGGGATGACCTCCCCTTTCAGACATCCTTTTCTATTTTGAAATTGCTGTTTTTGCACTTCTAGCCACCAACATGCAATTTTAGTGCTATAATTGGCAATTTGCCTTTTTACAAAAAATATGACAAGCCTGAAAAATAGCAAATTACAATCATAACACGAATGTACTTCCCTTATTTCTCTCTTAAAGCCCATAGGAAGTAGAAATGGGCCCCCACATCTTCAAGTCGAACTAGATTGGAAAAGGGGACATTATAACTCGTTGGACTTTGATGACGACAAAGAACCTTGTACTCCATGCAAAGACAGTGGGGCTGGCATATGAAAACTTCTTTGTTTGAGATAGTGCATTACAACAGGTGTCCAGAGAACAGCAATTGAGTTGGAATATATTCCAATTGCAAGTCAAATGGTTGACATTGTCAATAAAGCTTTATGCAGAGAGAAATAAGTTCAGAAAACTTCTTTGTTTGAGATAGTTCATTAAACATTATTGGGCAAGTTAAAAACAATGCTCAGTTCCGATGTCCAGAAATCTCATTTCTAATGTCTTAAGTTGGCATGGGGTCTTATTATTTGAATGTGACTGATGTGAGTCTCCCTTGGGTTATATACATTCAAACGGTGACAACCAGTTTTTTCTATGATCTCTCTTATGACAAAAATACAGAAAATATTGAGTTTATGTTATGTCCTTACTCTTACCAATGTTATATTTTCATATGGTATCATATGCAGCTAGCATTATGGTTTGGGCCAGCTGGGAGTCATTGCCAGGAGTGTATCATACATACTAACTTTTTTTAGATGCAGCTATTCTCTTTTCTCTCACATAGATGCAAAACTTCCAGATTTTAAAAAACTGAGGCCGGTTGTCGCCAAAACCATGAAGATGCAAGATCTCGCCGAGTTTTAACGAAGTACATAACAATGCACCCTTGGACGTTCTAAGCTTGATGACGAGTACACACGGCTTTCAAAGGGGAAAGACACTGATTGTTACGCGGTTTTGGAGGCCGGTCAACTCACAAGGTTTGCAACACAACTTCTTGACGCTTGCATTGCTTGTGTTGAGTGCATTTCTGGAGCGAATTCGAGGAGAGAATTTGGAGATTTGACATCTTTGAAGTTTTTACAAATGTTTGTAGAGGTTTTATAATTCCTATGGCTAGATTCTACAATATTCAATGTAAAGCTCGAATGGTACTTTTTTTATACTCATTTGCAGCCAGAGGTATGTAATTTTATTTTATTTTAACGCAAATTCATTGTAAATTAGTTAAAGTTTTTGTATGTGTATTGATCGATTCGTTGTGTAATTCTAAATACATTGCAAAGATTGAATGCTTGTATAGATATCATTTCAGAGGTATGTATTTTTTTTTTAATTAATGCAAATTCGATTGTATATTAGTTAAATTTTTAGTATGTGTATTGTAATCGATTCGTCGTGTAATTCTAAATTGTAATGTAAATATTATGCTTGTAAATATATTGTTTTACTTACGCAAATTTGTTATTCAGGCACTTTTTTATTTCATTTTAAATGTGCATGTGCAGATTGTAACAATGGCATTGTCAAGTTCGGCAATCTGGATCACTACCGTTCCTCCGAATGCCCGTTCCATAGTGTTAATTTACATGGAACTTGTGCGGGCGAAATTTTTGGCACTTTCTGTAACAATGTAGGCATCCGTTTGTGAGAGTATTCCTTGCCGAGATGTTACAGTTTGCCCCAACGTTGATCAGAAGAGGCAACGCGGGAGCATTAAACCAGATGGCAGAGTTAGAGGAGAAAAAACTAGAGAACGCAATGAGGCATAACACAAGATATTAGACCTGGGGCTGCAATGGAAGAGAATTTAGACTATCCAACAACAATTATGGGCTCTACTCGTGGTCCACGCATTCATCTTCACAGTTCGAGCAAAGGGATACCGATGTCACCTAGAGCACAACCTTCATATGGTCCCTTTCTGGGAGATATGCACGAGGAAGTATTGATCAAATTTTTGGGAGGTGGAACAATGCCATTCAATACCAGAGCCCCTACTTTGACAGCGTTGACAGTTGTAGGGAAAGGGTATACCCTCAACCCCAAGTATTTGAGCGGGAAATTACTCTGAGGGTGCGATTGCAGAACTACCATTAGAAGAGCACAAGAAACAATGGAAAAAATTCGGATGCACCATTCTTGTCAGATGGGTGGAGAGGTTATGGAAGGAACCGCTCCCTTGTTAATTTTTTAGCCTCAAACGGTGAGATGGTGTTTTTTCGATTGTGCCTCTGACAGGATAAAAAATACAGGAGTGTTATGTTAGAGACGAGTTGGATTAGAGGTTGGTGTCACAGAATTTTAGAAGTTGTCAGAGTTACAAACATGCATATGTGGCAGCTGGGAGACTCTTTCCATCACTCTTTTGGACTCCTTGTGCTAGCTCATTGCATTGACCTTCTTTTGGAGAACCACAATTGATTGGGTCAAGATGCAAGTTACTATAACGAATACATTTACACCCTTGGGTTCAAGCTTGATGAGAGTACACACAAAGGGGAAAGAACTTATTCGAAGTTACAAGGTTTGCAACTAACTTCTTGACGTTGCAAAGTAATTATAAATTTGTTGATTATCTTTGAAACAAATGTTTTGAGTCAAGCATGGCTTCTATTCAAAGAAAGCTGATGGAGAGAGGGTTGCAAAATAGTTTTTGATGAAATCTTTCAAAGAGTTAGCTATAGAGATCATCTAGGTAATTTCAACCTTCGTAGCATTTTATTCTTTAATTTGTGAATATCAACTGGAGTTTGTTCTGAGGCCACTTTTTTATTTCATTTCATATTGTAAGAAGTTTGCAATCTTAAGTTGACTCAATTTGTGTGTAGGTGTCAAGAGCCGTTTGAGTTTTGCGTTTGGTTGATGGGGTGCAATACATGGGGTTTGCAATCATGGATAGGACCAAGGGTCTATCGCACAAAAAAAGTTGAGGCGATATCGTCAGAGGATGCTCCCTTTTGGGAGATTATGGATCGAGAGGTGGAACAATCCATCCACCAACCTATTGAGTGGTACTACCTCAAGAAAGGAAAACCCAACATTCACAGATGTGAATGGAGAGATTATGGAGGGCCTTTCGACTTCTATTGAGAGGGAGGCTACCGGATGTTGAGAAGCACTAGCAGGACTGCGAGGAGATATTGGTAGGTGGATGACATCTTTTCATCGGTGATCTAACTATTCAGCAGAGGAGCCACCAACACAGTCACCAGGTAATATAGTTCTATGATTTAGCCAGATTACTTATTAGCATATTTGATTTTATTAATTAATTATAAATTTTTGGAGCTTGTTAAAGACAGGTTCTTGGTGGGAGGAGTGTGGGGAGGGAATACCCCAAATCTTCAAAAGTTAGCCCTCATGGAGCTCAACCTTGAGCGCTTCTGGGTGAACGCAACTGGAGTTTGTTTGAGGCCATTCACATGAAGAAGCGCAACAAGTTGACTCAAAAAAGACTCAACGACTTGGTTTTTGTGCAATACAACCCGGCTTTCTGAGGCGACATCAGAGGAGCTCATTGATTTGGATGAGATAGATCCATATAGTGAGTGGACTGGGCAAGAAGAGGAAAACCCTGCATTCACAGCGGACGAGATTGCTTCTTTTCTATCTAGCAGGACTCCGAGGAGATATTGGAGTGGATGACATCTTTGGAGGGATCTCCAACATGCAGCAGAGAGCCACCAACACCACCATCTAGTTCTATGATCGAGCCAGATTCGCAGCCTTCTAGGAGGAGCGTGGAGACACAGCCGAGTGTGGGGACTAGTGGAGCCAAGGCATAGACCCTCTCCCCAATATTTCTCTAGATTGGGGAAGAGGAAAATGTAATTTCTTGTATATTGTAACTTGCATAGATATGAAATTTATGATGATATTTTTCAATGTCAATCATCATAAATTCATATTACTTATCAGCCGGTTGTCGTATTCGCATGATGATGCGATTTTGTATTGTATTTGTATTCATATCTAATAGAAAACACTTCTCCAACATTTTATGGGCTCATTTGATACATTTTGTAGCTATGTGTTGCTTAAAATTTATGTTTTTTAAAAAAAATTGAGTATTTTTTAAGTTGCCGAGTATTCCCGAGTATTGGCCGAATATTGGCGAGTTTTTGGCGAGTTTTTTTTTTTGGGGGTCTGGCGAGTTTTCCTACTATGATTTACACAATATAGTTTAAGAAAGAATGGAAACAAATTGACAACTATGAAAGATATTGCAATCTACATTATGTGTGGCATGCTGGTCAGCTACTTCAAAAGGAATAATCAATTTAAACAGTCACACCAATTGGCGAAGCATGTAAGTGTTAAAGCATAATCTAGTTTATCTAGAATGCCTACAAAGACATGAAATTTTATGAGGATATAAGTATATTAAAGTGCAATTGGAAAATCATTACATAAAAGCAAAAAAGGCTACTTAAACAACCTCAAGTTGTTTCATCCATATGCCCACCATAATGATAACACAAAATTAGAAGACAAATGAAACAAAGGCTTGTGCAAGTGCAAGGTGCAAAATATGGCAGAGAAGAGAAATGTTTTGCTAGAAGTGAAATATACAACACAACCCACAATTATGCTAGATAAAATATCATGAAACATAGACCCAAACTTCTAAAACATGGGATATAGTAGTAAAATTATGCCTTTGAGAAACAGAAATACTTTCAAGGCACATCCCCAAATTCTTAAACTATATATATTATCAAAAACAATGCTATTTATAATAATAAATGGGCGAAAATGTTTCAGTTAACAACCTTGAAAACCATGTGTCAAGGACATCAGGATCTTGCTCTAAGTGAACAGGTTCACTATATTTTTGCAGAGCCTTTCTATATGCATCTGCCTCATCATGGGCAACAATGTATTCCCCTACTCTTCCTTGGACATGCCAAACAGGAATACGATGGCCCCACCAAAGTTGCCGGCTAATACACCAATCTTTAATGTTTGAAAGCCACTGATTGTAAGTCTACTGCCAATGACAAATCATGCATAAATGCCACAGTACTCAAAGCACATAAAATTGCAGAGACTATACATCATCCTACCAAAAAAGACAAAATGATTACACATTTTCATATGCAGCCGACATATCTGTTCTTGCAATAAGAACAGGAAACCATTCTTAAGTGTATCCACTACTCTTTAACTTTTAAACCTTCCTACAACAGAGCATGAGAATCTTTTCCCTTTCGAAAGAATTTGAGCAGTTTAAAAGCAGAGGCTCAATCCACCATCTTGTCATCCAATCTGAAGAAAAACTTAGCATATGTTGAAACATACGTATTTTGTATTCTCATTATAAAGCTTTGAGAGCCTTATTACAGTGATCTCAATTAGCATACCACTAAAATAATGAAAGAAAACATGGTAGAATCCAATCAGAAAGAGCTTTGGCAATTTTATTCTCCTATCCATGCATATATAATGTAAACGATAAGAAATGCAGATCTGTATACCTTCTCAAACCTTTCTGGTATGATTTTCAAATCTCTACTCTCCACAGCTTCAAGAGCTTTCTTAGCCAAAGGTTCCATGATTACAAACCATTGCTTACTCACAAGGTATTCTATAACCTAAACATATCAAGAAAAAATACCATTACCAAAGTAAGGGCGATTTAACTAGAAGCAAGGACCACAGCCCAAGAAAAACAATTTGATCAACATATTTCCTGAATTAAGGAATAGAGAGGAACAAATAAGATATCCATTTTAATCATGTTGCAAGTTGATTGCCTTAAAACAAATACTTCAACAAGAAAACAATCATCATTGGCGCATACTTCACCACCACGCTGAGATCTTGGCACTCGTAGCGAATATGGTTCTGCTCTCAGAGCAAGTCCTGCAGTTTCCAGATCTGACCAAAGCCTACTCCGAGCAACAAACCTATCAAGCCCACTGCAAACAGAATTCCAAGCTCATACCACTCTACTAAAGAAACAGAAATTGTAATAAATAAAATGGCAATGTCTCCTAGCCAAAGTAAAGTGTTGACACAAATCTTCTTGCATATGCATTTGTTTATTTCAAGTATTTTTCTTTTACAATCTGTTACATTAAGGTTATTATTCACTTTCAAGGCATTACCTATATGGTCCAGCATTCTCATTGAGAGTACCATCCTTGTTCATAATATTAACCAATGGGAGTCCAAGCTTTTTCCCAATCACATAATCATTTGGATCATGTCCAGGAGTTATCTTCAATGCCCCAGTGCCGAACTCCCTATCCACATACTGACAAATTTGGAATTCTCATATTAGTTTTACAAGCCCCTTGTACATCGTCAATTCAGCACCTTAGGCTATATAATTGAAACCATTTGCAGAGAAAACAATAAAATAATTGAGAAAAACAATATTAACAAAATAAGACCAAGGGATGATGCAAAAAGTTGTAACTACATAATTTTATAATTGAAGCCACCGATAAAGGCAACAGATCTTGCTTAATGGCGTGTTATAAGTTTCTTCAACATTCTCTCATTTACACATCAAAAGAAAGGCACCCAACTTTGATTGCATATTATGATATGGCACATGTAACCAGCATTCAGAAGGATCTAATATTGGGCATGTACCATTAGAACTTAAACAAACGCATTACTAATATTGAATGAGTGGAATTTATAGCAGGTAAGCTCTTAGATGGCAATGTACAGATCAACCAACACAGGTTTAATAATTGTAGAATAGCATGTCAATATATACACACGCAAAATATGCAAGGAATTGCAAATTCAGAAATATATAAAAATAAATAGAATAGAAAACTTGTGAAAGGATGATTATATATATATATATATATATATATATATATATATATATATATATATACAAGTCAAGGGCCTCTTATAATAGGTTGTTTTACTAGGAGGTGATGGGTCTGTCTTATAAAAGATACCCTTGATAACTCAAGACACTAAATTACGTAAATAAGATACTCTCATGTGTTGAAATGTCTTCATCCTTGAAGTACTAGAAGAAAGTAGGTCGTATGGCCATGATAAGTTTATACAATAGGACGCATCACATATGCATCTATCCATCCAATCTCAACTTTGATAGACATTGAGTGTCATTCTAAGTTGATGTTTTGAGTTTTACTGAGTTGAGCACAATTGATTATGAGTCCCTGTATATCTTTTGTAATTTAGATTAAAGTCCTTAAAACCTTGACGTCAAAATTAAATGTGTTCTACAGGAGAGAGGATATCAATAGGAATCGAACTTAGATTTCTTTAGGTCTTCTTGAGCGACATTTTCAACATAATGTTTATGAGATTTGATACAATGCCATTACTTATCTTCCATTTTGATTTCTACTTTAAAATAAGATTGATCATCCATTCGAATGTCTAAATATAATGTCTGTAGAATTTGCATCATCGACCCAATGTCAAGGACACATATTTGCACACTATTATCTTCTACTTTGAGACACTTCTATCGATAAGGAACTGATTTTGATTACAAAGACAAATGACCCCTTCATCTTTTTCCCAATATAATTTTATCAAATTTTGGAGATTTCATTTTGTCAATGTTCAATTTTTCCTTGTAAGTTTTAAGATAAATTTAAAAATTTTGATTTTGATTTTTCAACTCATCATAATGTCCCTTTCTAGGGTTGAAACTGAAAAACAGGGAATTATCACTAACCCCAATCTGATTTTTATCTGATTTTTGGACCAGCAAACTGAAAATTAAATCAATATGGAACAGTGACTGATTTTTATAACAGCATTCTGAAAAACAAAAGTTTTCACCCAAATATCACCCTACAATTCATCCACAATATTTATAGACCCTTTTGGAATATTTTAGAACAATTTTCACCACAAAAATCAAACTAATACTCAGCTAGAAAATTATTTTATAACAGCAAACATACAACGAAGAGAAATAATCAAAATGAGGGTTTCCAAACCCCAACAATGCCCAAATATGAGTGATTCCAGCCTTATAAATTATATCAAATCTGAATATCAATAAATGAATGAGTGTCGTGCCCTAGAAGGCACTTAGAATGACCTCTACCCTAGTCATTCCCCAAGGAGAGGACTCCAAAAATATGTAAAAGCTCTTATATGTCTTCTTCTTGATGCCCTAGGTCCAAATCTGCAAGAGAATCTTCAATAGAGATCTTCAATTCACCAACATGGAGAGTTTTCGTTCTCCAAGCCACAAGGGAGGGTTTCGTCCTCCTTGGATGCCACACAAGAGGGTTGTCATCCTCAAGTGGAAAGGTATTGAGCAATTGGCCCAACAAATCAAGTGTAAGTGTAAATGCACCAAAGATGATCTCCAAATGAGGCTATACAACCTCTTTTATACCCCTTGCTTGTCGCCAAAGGCCAAATAGATGAGGACCGACCTCCAAGCTCACTTTATCTTTTAATTCTTTGTTGGGAAACTCATAATCCCAGCCGACCAGCCTGAGGGAGATAAACACCAAATAAAAATATTAAAAATAATAAAGGAAAACAGAAATGAAGCTCACTTACTTCCCTTGTTCACTTATTCTTCTTGGCCACCGGAAGAGAATGGCAAGAAGGTATTCAATTGATGCTAGTTTGAAAAAGGGGACATTACACTCAGATCTCATCATACCCATTTTTCAATTTGGCTTTTAACAACTCAATTTCATATCCTACATCCCAAAATTTTCTAGACCATTTGCCTAGAAAAAAATATTCAAATTCATCTCTGGTTGAATTTTGTTTTACCAATCCATTGCCTAGATAAACTCCAAGGTTTTACCACCCTTCGTGTGCATCATCAACAAACTAATCTAACAAACTATTCCACCATTCAAATGAGACATCTTTTCCTAAGAGTATTGGAGGAAAAATTGGAGGCAAAAAATATATTTACTAGAATTATTAATAAGCGGCAACATATCTTGAGATATCATATCATCTCACACTCTTAAGTTTGATAATTTATGTTTTTTAAATAAATTTTAACTAAGGTATTTATGGATTGGGTTTATAGAATATAATTTTAACATGCTCTTTAAACTTGTATGTCGCCAAGAAACGAAAACGGGTATGGGTACGGGTTCGAAACGCGGAAACGCCAATTTTCACAAAACCTTGGGTACGAAACATTACGGGAATCATCTGTACAATATATTATAAAAAGTTAAAAATATATATATTTATATATATGCATAGTACTCATTTTCAAAATTTTAGTCCATGGACCATAAGAGATAAAGCACTCAAAATATTTTGTATTCATTGAAGCTCTAAAGATTCATCATTCAATATGGTTACAATTTCAATGTTTCATATATACATGATTATAATATAGATTCTAGAATATATCATCTAGATTTTCTTCATAATCATCTGTCATGCATCCATGTTTCAAAAATTATTGTTGTAACCCGCCTCATTGTAATCATTTGATTGTGGATTCCAATCAAAAATTCTATTCTAAGGAGCAGTAATACACTGAGTCAAAACCTACTTTCTAGCCTGGCATTTCTTGGTTTCTACTCGATTCTTCATACTTTCATTGGATTGCTATTCTGGCCCAAACTATCTTTAGGCTTGTTTAATGTGCCTCCTTGTTAGTATAGTTTTAATGTTATAAGACTTTATAGTTGAGCACACTGGACTTATTCCTGAGTTTGGAAAATTCTCCGAGCAAAAATACAGGCTATATTTGAAAAGATTAAGTGGAGTGACACAACAACAAACTAGAATAAACTCTTTCTTATAATATATAAGCTGCGACATGTCTCAGAAACTTCTTAGAAACGCCGGAAACTTCCTGGAAACGCTAGAAACTTCCCGGAAATGTCCTGGACGTTTCCGGAAACTTCCCAGGCATTTCCAGGATGTTTCCAAGGCGTTTCGTACCCGTTTCCGTACCGGAAACATTTCAGGGTGAATAGGGGGGACATTTCTGGGAAGTTTCTAGCATTTCCAGGATGTTTCCAAGGCGTTTCGTACCCGTTTCCATACCGGAAACATTTCAGGGTGAATAGGGGGGGTGGGGGCATTTCCTGGCAACAGAGTTAAACTTTAATAATTTCAATATGTTTTGATAAAGTTTATTTAAAGATTTAATTGTTTCGATAAATTTTATTTAAAGAGTTAAATGTTTTAATTTTTAATGAAATTTCAATGTTCGATGTTATTTTGTTTTTTAAATGTTTTAAACTTTTATCTTCAAATTTCAAGCCAATGTTATAAGCTTTATAGGGCTATCACAACCCTCTATCTTGATGGTTGCAGCCTTTATAGTCGATGAGGCATCAATGGGTGAGATACATCTCGTGAAAGACGGCCATAGAGTGGAAAGGTGTGGAAAGTGCAGCAGAAGGGAAACAGAATGGAAAGGAAGGAAAGAAAACGGAGTGTGGTGTGAATATTAACCATGTGGGAGGGAAAATGGAAGACAACATGGGTTGCTTGAGAGTATGGAAGTAACAAGGGGTTTGGAAAGGCAAAATGTGTGTTGAGAGGAATACGAAGTGAAGAAATGGAAAAATTGTGTGAATAGGTTTGAAAAAAGTTGATGGGTGCAGATGCTGATTGTGAACATAAAAGAAAAATGTGTGCAGGCAGCTAGCAGGTTTTCATTGAGTGTGGAAATCTAAGGAAAGAGAACAATGGTAGAGAGCAATGGAGGTCGAGCGTTGGCAGGAAAAGGTGAAGGGCATGATGAGCATGAGTATGAAGAGATCCCGAGTGTGGATAAGACAGGAGTGCAGGAAGGAAGGGGAAGAGAAATCAAAAGGGAGGATAGATGCCACAACAATCATGTTGAAACAGTTAGAAGGGACGAATATGACGGAACGATGTGAAAGACTTGGAAAGGTGGAAAATGAAGGGGGCGAGGGTCTTATGTGCACAGAATGAAATCTGACAGTTCAGCTCGGAACGGTGGCAGTGGGGATCCGTCAGAAAATGGAGCGAGTGGTGTGGACTGCCAATTTGACTGCATCGTGTGTTTCCCCTGAGCTATTAAGGTTTTTTGATCTCGATTTTGATTTATTGCCTTCAAAAAAATCAATTTAAAGTAGGGTTGGTGGAGGGAAGAAATAAGGCCCGAATCGGCTAAGTAATTTGGAAGAAGTCCAAGCATTAGCGAATATGACTGTGACACCACAGTGCTGGTGCCACATCTGTAACTATGAGTTTAGGATATACCATGTTGCCAAGGGATGACTGGAAAGACTGGCGTAATACCTATTTGCTACGGGCGTTTCTTCGAAGAGCCATCTAGGGCTTGCAAAGAAGGGGATGATACCATAGTTGTGCTGGTGAGCTAAGCTCTCCATCAAATAAGCCCTACTCCGGAATCAAAAGCAACCATTACTTGATGGAGACGACCTGACAAAATGATGGGCCCTCCGCAAAAACTTTCTCGTCTGATCCAATGAAATGCGCGTGCGTGGATTTCAGTATGTAATCTCTGAAGCTTGGATTGTCACCCATTGGAGAACCCACGGCTCATGGTCACATGGAGGTGCATTACCGGCTCTTGAGTCAGCCGATTCAGTACCTGAACAATGCCAGTCCTTAGTGGTCAGCCAGAGTGATATGACACCGGTGTTCCTCGCTCCCGCTGCAACAGCAAGTAAACGTTCGATGCCATTATACACTGTCCCTATTACTTAGGTAATGTCTTGTAAGCCTTTCATAGTTTCACAATTATTGATGTTATAAGACCCAACCTGTCTTATGAATCTTTATCATTGCTAAGTCACATAGCTAGCAACTTATCAGCCTTTTCTGCCTTACATTTTTCATATCACTGGTTTTTTAAGCTCTGATCCTTGTCTAGCAACTGATTTAGAAACCTTCTCTTTGATCCATCACCCTTCTCTGTGTAACTAGTTTTATCTTATAGTGCCTGGTCACTTACATTTATCTCCTCCTTCTCTGTTTTCTGTGGTTTGTGAGCACTCTCTTAGAGGTAGGACGTGAAATGGCTTGCAAGGTTACATCCATGTACGCAGTGCAATTCATGTCCAATGTAGAATCTTTCGGGAAAAAGTATCCATACAGCCTTGTGGAGGTTGGCTGGGAGTGTGGTAGAACCAGTAAGTTTCATTTTTACGGTAGGCCAGGCTTTGAACCTGGGGAAGGTAATATGCTACTAAGAAAGCCCTGAGCTCCATAAACTTAGCCTCAAAATCAAATTGAACGACTTCTTTGGCTCACATTCTTGTGAACTAGTGCCTAACTTTTCAATTTGTCCTCACACTTGGAGTTGATGAAAAGGTTAGATTGTACGCTATGCATCAATAAGAGCAATACATCTGGGAAGAAGTAGTACATCCACCTTGTGGAGGTTGGCTGGGAATGTGGTAGACACATAGATCATTTTTAGGAAAAGCCAGAACGTTGATGCCTGTGACGAAGGTAATATAGCCTCAAGAGAGCCCTGAGCCTAAACAGCTCAAACATAAAAAAACTCCAAACCTTTGGCCCTTCACTTGCTTGAATCCTTAATCAGGGCACATGTAACTGTCACCCTTTTTCTCGCAGAATATTGATGTCTGTCAAGAATCACATATCAATTTTTTCAAATCTTTGCAAGTCCATGCCCAAGTGATTAGTTTAATATATTGACAGACAATGATGAGTAAGGTCCATTCCCTATTATTATTTATCTACACTTTTCATGGCACTAAAGGAATGAGTCTACAATATGTAGAATATGCAGAATCATAGTTGATCAATTCAGAAATCCATGGTTTTTTTCATTATGTCACCATTTTCTTCAGACATTAGTTGTTTTTAAATCGATTACTGTGGAAATCAGATGGGACTTTATCAAGGATGATTGGATGGTGGACTTCAATCCATACACCTTTTCAGAAGCACCTGAGCTATTAATCCATCTAGTTGTCAATATGCAAAGGCTCTTGCCTTGATCTATTCTTGTGTTTGTCAGGACCTATCTGCAAGGGAGATGCACATGTGTGAAACATATGTACCTTGCTGTCCAAAATTGCAATTCTCACTAGTGATGGCCATGCCACACAGAACATATTCTTGCCCTGTTTAGTCATTGTGAACCTTGAATTGCCAGGTCAGAGGAGGAATGCAATGGAGTGACCTTGAATCAGTGAAATTTCTGAATGCCGCCTTGTAGAATAACTTGGAAGCTCACGGTGGATCTGATATTCAGCCCTTCCCCGGCTGTGGTTTGAGCCATCCACTAGCTTCATAAAGACAACCCCGATAAAAAGTACCAGATGCAGTCCTGACACTAGCACATCCAGCACTTAATTCCCCTGGTAGTAATAAGAGTAGCCCTGGGTCAAAATTCAGATTTGAAGTATCTAGTGAGCAGGAGGAATCTAAGGTCAAAGTAGGCGCTTTCTTTTCTTCTTCCTCAAGACCTCTTTCATTTCATTAGCATGGATCAATTTCAGAGGCTTCACCTTTCAGATAGTCCTCTTCTAGCAGCAGGGATCCCTCATCACTCTTGGCTAGCAACAGCTGGTGACCACCGCTTCTAGAAAGCGGTGGTTCAATCTAGATGGTAGAACTCCTCGATTGATCGACGTTGATCTTTGACAAGTCTTATCCTTTCCAAGCATTTACATTCCACATAAGTTGATTTACGGAGGTCACCTTCCATGAATGTTGTAAAGGGTGTCACATTAGGTGCAACAGGGTGTTCCATAAATTCAAAGGCTTTTGAAGCTGTGATTGAGCTTGGATTGGACCAAGAACAAGGCAATTTAGTACACAGTTTGCAATTCTCGGGAAATTTACAATTATTTGGTTTCTTTGAAGAAGCAAGTCAGACCAGTTTTTTCTTTTTACTTCTATAGATAGGGGATGCATACTGCTTGGTCTTCTAAAGCCCATTTCCCGCAGCTTGTTTTGGCTATTCACAGATTTGACTGTTATGGGGACCCTGATCTATCCAGGGTTGCTTCGAGTCTTTGGATTTTACTCGGTTCACACTTGTTCCAATATAAAGCCCTATGTGGCCAAGTTTTAAGTGTCAGTGGTACTTGGGTTCTTGCTCGCCATCAAATATCCTGTGTATAATTTACATTCTTCCTGCAAGGAACTAGTATATTATTTTATTCATCGTATATAAATTTCAATGTCTTCTTTTATCATAGGTACAATCTGCAAGGAAACTATTGATGTACTGCAGGAAATTGTGCAATCCTTGGGACATTATTAAATTGCCAGGTTATCATATCAGCTCTTAGATTGAAGTTGCATGTTGACATAATGCTTGACCTATCTTGCTACATGGTATCTGATAGAATCTTCCCTTGCCTCTGTCATACTCAGGTGAGTTCTTTAACAGCTTCTGGCAAAGAATTGATTTCTTTAGGGAGGGATGTGTAGGGAGTTCTTTTCTTATTTCTTCCTATTTGGTTTGAGTTCCCTTAGACATGTTGATATTTCAACTAATATTCCAGATATATGCCTCGTGTTTTTTCAGTTGAGTGGCTAAAGCAATATCCCTTTGGATGGTTTACAGAGGTAAGAATGTGGTCTCAGGCATATCAATCTAAGTATTTCTTTTGTAACAGCTGACACCATTTTGCATCAAGGTCCAAAAACAATCCCCAAATGAGTTTGGTCCCAAGGACCAAATTTTGGACTGTCTTTGATTCATGGTGCCATCTATAGAAATTTAACAATGGGAATGCATAGCTGCTATGTTTTTATTTTTCGTTATGACATTTTTCTTGTAAGAGAGATCCTTGGAAATAAAAATTGTTGAAGGACTTGCATTCCGAAGTTACTAGCATCTTGCACTCTTTCAGAAAGTGATGCCTTAATAGGGGGAAATTATTTGCAGTATTATACCGATACACCCCCCTTGTACCAAAGTGTGCGGTAGTCTAAACTGTTTCGGTATGGGTACGGATATGGTATGCTGAAACAGCAAATTTTTAAAAACCTTGAGTACGGTACACTGCGGGTACATTCACAGTTCATACAATATATTTTTAAAAAATTAAACAATATAAATATATACATATATATATATTTAAAGAAAACAACAAGCTTCTCAACAAACTATAAAATATTAGATGCCAATAACAAGCTTATTATGAATCAGAAGCTATCTAAAGCAAGATTTCTTTAACTGAATACAAGAAGACCATAAAACATTAAATCTATGAGTCCATCTACTAATGGGCTGACAAACATTCCAGTTATTGTTAAGGCCCAGGGAACGGTTTGGGGAGAAGGCAATCTTTTCATAGAGTTGTTTGGAGGTAGCCTCTTGGAGAGGGGGCCTTTTGAGCCACCTCATAGTATCCCAAAAGCCGTTCTCATCCTCCATAATTAGTCCAGTAGAGGGAGCTGTGAAAGCAATGCCGAGCATTGTATACATTCTGAACTGAGATTGAGGAAGCTTATCTGTAAGGTCTGTCCATTCCATCCACTTCCCAAATCTGTACAAGTCATGGAATATTTTGATTCCTTTCTCAAACCAAAGGAGAGCAGAGCAGCCTCTTGTCAAGGCAAGGATCTTGTCATTATATTTCTGATTCGACGAAATTGATTTGTAGGCTTGGCACCTAGTATCAAAGGAAGAGAAGATAGGCTTCCCAACCACCAAGTGCTTCACTTGTTCCCATGCCTTCCAAATTGACTGAAGAATAAAGGACTCATGAGGAGCAACAAGAAAGACCCCAAATAGTAAGTCAACCAAATGAAGTCCTTTTCATCTCTCTTGACCCTTTGGAGCCTATTGGCAATATTGACTCTCACACAAACTTTCCAAGGTTCAATTCCAGTCCAAAGCCCTCAAGTTTTATTTATTTTTTTTGCACTTAAAAAAAAACTGTGTGGGTACGCTGTGGGTACATACCCACAGCATACCCAAACCGTACCCGTACCAGGTATGTATCAGGCCTGGTACGGGGGGTTACTTGGCGTTTCCGGGCAGTCTAGCATAATAGTAATTAGTCGATAGTTGGATATTTAGTTAGGTGTTTATTTTATTAGCTTGCTAGTTTGTTAGTAAGTGGGTTTGTTATCACCCATAGGATAGTTTGTTAGTGAGCATATTTTAGAATAACTCGTTTATAACAAACTTGGTTATATGTAACAAAGTGTTGTTACATGACCCCATATAAATATATAAGCATATATTTGAATCAATTAATCAAGTTGTTGATTCAAGTGTAAGTTATGCAATGGTTGGATACTGCAGTGGGAGTTCCCCTTATGTCAAGGATATCTAGGATGTTGCCACAAAAATTTCAGCAATAGAACATTTAAAACCATATAGTATACAGCACACATAGCAATTCAATATAGCTATATATGTTTGATGGTAGAAAAATATACAGTTATTCTTGGGCTGAGCAGAAATGTAAGTCGGGACGTTAACAGTGAGGATGTCCATATTCAAACCCAGTAAGCAACTTTTAAGTGTGTGCATTTGCCAAGGTTTAAAGCATCTCCCGCATGGGTTTCATCCGTTAAACAGTGATATTTACTTTCAGAAGCATTCGCAACCAAAAAAAATCACAAGTGACTAAATATCATAAAGACTATTTAAAATGTGTAATGCAATGAGTGATTTAAATATTATTAGAGTTCATAAATAGAACTTAGCATTGGATGCGTTCCAACTTCAAGTCTTATGTTCGAGATGGATAATATTCTGCAAAAGTGGAAATGCCGAGAAATTAAACAAGTCAAAGATGCTTTTGCCTTCAAACTGTATTTACATTTCTGCATGGAAATTATTCCTTAAACCTTATCCTAAGCTAACTCGCTCTGATTAAAAATATATAACGGTCTAGTTGAATCAACACAATCCTTGCTTTTACTTTATCAACTATTGATTTCCCAATCTCATTTGCTTAGATATCACAAACATGTATCATAAAACCTCGGATGAACAACCAGAAATTCAAGTTCAAATTGCAAGAAATCCACATTGTTAGTAGATATTCTCAGTAATTACATTTGGATTTTATAGAAAATAGAGTAAACTACAAATCTCGAGAATACTA
The DNA here is from genome assembly GCA_019776745.2 of Taxus chinensis. Lineage (NCBI taxonomy): Eukaryota > Viridiplantae > Streptophyta > Pinopsida > Cupressales > Taxaceae > Taxus > Taxus chinensis. The sequence continues at coordinate 501,231,629 of CM034156.1, forward strand.
GCAAATTTTATATGCATGTTGGCAAAAATGATGTCACCGATAGTGTGATGTAGTCAAGCCCAAAACGATAAAAAAAACATTAAATAAATAAAATTGATCAACACATGAGAAGGAAATGGTCTAAGAGAAAATACATCATCTGCAACAATTGGAATCTCTCGGCCACCACTCATTGGAACAATTGCCATTTTTCCAACATATTTTCGATATCGATCGTCCTGCATATTTACCAAACTCCCAGCATCACACAAGAATGGAAGTAAAACACTAGGAACAACCTCAAATGAAAATTGTTTACAGAATGTATTACAACACCATAGAACTCCACTAATTTCCCATAGCTTAAAGCATAAAATAAATAATAAGGAAAAGGATTACAAAGTGCAACTCTTATTGGCCTCAAGACCAGAAAACACATTCAAGTTATGAAAATCTTCAGTAGATGGTCTACAATTTCATTGACAAGAGATGAGACATAAGCAAAAGACTGAAGGGAAAATATCAAAGGTTCATCTTAAAGAAACCCACCTGAGGATGCACCGCAATTGCTGTATCACCAAATAATGTTTCGGGGCGCGTCGTTGCTACTGGCAAAAATTCATCCCTAAAGACAGAATAGTTAGCATTAATCTTACCAATGTATTCAGCTTAATGAACAAGAATGTTGGTAATGGACTGAACCGCATCAAAGTTTTTTGTTATGGATCTTAATAGACAACAAGCTAAAACAAAAGTATTTCCACAAAACATTGTCAGGTTAGATTTGCATAGTCAATAATTTCACATTCACTTCGTGATAATAAGCACACACACTATAAGGACAAGGTACCAAGTACCCAAATATTCACTCTCTATGAATTGTACTTTAACTTTGATTGATCACCTTGCAATAATCTTTGGGATATTTGATCATCACAAAAAACACATTATTTATGAGTAACCCTAGCGGCTTTCACTCACACAGCTGACATAGGGAGCCTAGTCAATGTTTTCTCAATGTAAACCCCCCTTAAACTTGACTAAGATTCACACATTGACTTCACAAATTTCTTAGTTATGATACAGGTTGTAAACTCATTGGGGCCACTAATATTTATACACTTTACATGGATGCCATAACCCGACAATTCATGCAATCACTAGTCAATGTTTTACTCATACTAGGATCACCCTTACACTAACTTTGGTACACAAGATGACATTTCACTATCTCATGATGCACTAGCATCTCACCTCATATTTAACTTTAAGGGCCCAAGATAGAAAGGTAAGTATTACATATCATGCACAAGCAAACCCCTTAAACAGTTTTCCAAATAACATGATGCATCCCAATGAATGGTGAGAAGGGATAAACGTTGAAGCCAGCATAATTTAATTAATATGATCACCCAAAAAGATTCAAAGATCAATCAATGCTCCAATGAACAAGGTTTCCATCAAGTAGATACACCAACTAGCATGACCAAAGATAAGCTCCCAAAATGATGATGACTGCAGAAATGCTTGCACAAGCCACACACAATAATCATGTGCAACAGAAATTAAGCAACAACCACAAGAAGCAACCAACATTAGAGAAAAGGCCATGAACTCCAATCATGAATTGCTTACCGTGGGAACCAAGCAGCTCCAATCATGATGAGAGTAGTCAATATGATGTCAAATTTCCACATGAACAATCATCAATCCATCCACAATCAATCTTCGAAAGAAGTGCAGTAGAATATTTTGCCATCTATGTTTCTTTGTAGCCAAATAATCAGTATGCAGCTACTATACCAATGTGTTTGGCAATAATAAATTTGATAATTAAGTTGAGAATGAGAGTGCACTCCAAAATGAGGGTCCCTACATGGATTAGATGTGGCATTTTGCGGATCGAAAGAAGAACAATCAAATTGTTCACTAATCGGCTCCTTGTGATGGCAACAATCAACTAATGGTTCAAGATATATCTTTTTGACCAATGGAAGAACCAAGTTGACCATCATTTATCGATGTGATCTCCAAGTAGCCAAGACTTTCCTTCTTTGTTCTGCTCTCCGGCTCAATAAGAGTAACAACATCCTATCCATGCCTGCCAATTCCACTACCTGTAGATATCATAAACTTGGAAACAATTCCTTTCATGTGCTATTCATAGCCTGCACACATGAGGAAGAAATAAGCAGGCATCGATGCAGGGTTAGAGTGCTGTCGTAGGGCATTTTACCGTGCCCTGTGCATATGATGCTACAGAAACAAATAAAAGGCATAGGGCTGGTTGTACTTTTATAATAATAAAACTGCAATAATAGATACGTGGCATATTTAACAGCAATCCAAACAAAATTGATTTAACCTCTTCCGTATAATTGTCAGAGATGTCAGACAAGCTCACCAAGAGCCCAGGCAGCAGGAGGGTTAACTTGGAGAGCCAGTACAGACTGCCCTCGAGCGCCATCATAGCCAAAAATACACGCATTTTTTTGTCATGTGCGCGAGCCTTCAATTTCACCAATGCCAAGAGAAAGAATGTTTCTTACTCATAACCAAAGCATGATCATGGAAAGATGCATCCAAAGAAGCAACATTCAGAATCATGATCATTGGAAGCACCCTCATCAAATGTTGGTTGTGGAGCCTGATAGCGACGGGGGTTGCAAGGGAGCCACATTTTATATGTATTTATGCATTGTGAAATCTGGACCGTTCCTTATTAGGTCACAGATCTAACGGGTGGTTTTCTATGTTTCCTCGAAATGATAAAAACCCTAATATCTTTGAAGGGTCGTTATGTATGAGGCTCATTGTATCAGTGGATGCACTGTGAGAAAGATTTTTGCTGGACTGAATAAAAGGATTGGATGTTTCTGGTGGACGTAGCCCATTTTGGGTGAACCACGTTAAATCGATGTCTCTGTTTTATTGCATTCTTTTCTGTTTTACGTTTTCTGCATTATTCATTGCATGCTTGTTTATCTGTACAACTGGTATAATCCTAACATCAAAAGCATTAGCATCTAAAGCACTATTATCTAAAGAAGTGTATGAAACTTGATCACCGGAATAATAAATAGCAAGTGGGAGCATAACTTGCAGAGACCATAACTTTTGATCCGACTGTTGGATCGTCTTGAAATTTTACAGGGTGGTAGATATACATTAGTACTATGTTGGGGTCAACTTTGCTTGCAAGGTTGTGCCCATTTTGGCACGTTTTCGGGCCCGGATTCCTTCATCTAGTGGCCTAAAATTGGCTCGTAATGTTTTTTTTGCTTTTGACTAGGTCTTAGAACTTTAATAACTTTTGTTGTGCTTGTTAGAATAAGTCCAAATTTTGCGTGAGCCCTAATTTATGAAGGCATATTTGGCACGCAAAATTTGGGGTCCATCCGAGTTGTTTTGCTAGTAGGTAATTTTTGGCATTTTAGGGTTTTTTGGCATTTTAGGGTTTTTAGAGTAGACATGAAATAAAAGGAGGATTGTAATGATGTAATAGATCAGTGTGGATTCCAGAATGAGAAGTAATCTATTTTGAAGCTCTTGTTTTTATTTGCAAATCCGTTTATGTGTGTTTTGGAGGTATTTCAACCTCTTGCAGCTGGATTCACATCAATTGGTATCAGAGCAGGATTTTGATCTTGCCAAAATAGTTAAGGTAACATATTACATTTTTCTGTGTAATTTTTTTTACCTCTATTTTATATGATCATGGCTAGATGTGGGAGGGGAGGTTATGCCCAGATGAATAGGCATATGCAGGAGCTACAGAGACAAGTTGTTGAGCTCACAGGAGAAGTCACCCACCTTAGAAGGAGACATGCAAATGGGGATGCAGACCCAGATAGTGATATTGAAGAAGTACCTCCATTAATGAATGAAGGAGGAGATGAAGAAGATAATGAGAGAGATGAAGAAACCTTAAATGAGAGACCATTTGAGGAGAGATTGATCCAGGCTTTAGAGGGAAAGGATGACGACATCAAGATTACTGTTCCTGATTATGGTGGAGGGTTACGACCAGAGGAGTTGATTGACTGGTTGAATCACATGGAAAAATTATTTGAGTGGAAAACCCTTTCAGAGGAGAAGAAGGTTAAGTTTGCATGCACTAAGTTGGCTGGACATGCATTGATCTGGTGGGATCACCTACAAAATGAAAGAAAAAGGAATGGAAAGGGAAAGATTCGAAACTGGAATAAAATGGTAAAGAAGCTGAAAGAAAAATTTCTTCCTGTAGATTATGCTCAGACACTCTTTCGGAGATTCCAAAACCTAAGACAGAAGGATCTCAGCATTGAGGAGTATACTAATGAATTTTACAAGTTTTCAATCAGGGTGGAACAGGGAGAGTCTGAAGAACAGAAGGCTACATGGTACATAAATGGGTTGAGTTACACCATACAAGATGAGCTGAGTATGCTTTGGATCCATATCCTGGATGATGCTTATCAACTTGCATTAAAGGTAGAAGAAAAGAACAAGAGGAATAATTTTAGAAGAGGTGTGAAGAGAGGTCCATCATCATCTCCAATGAGAGGCAGGGGTAGATTTGAATCTACAAAAGGTGAATCCTCTAACACAGAAGGGCATGAAGATTCTGGTCAAAGCTGTGGTAACTACCAAAGAGGTAGGGGGTTTCAGAGGGGAAGAGGTTATAATGGAGGACGGGGTTGGAATAGCCCCCAAAGGTAATATACATGTTACAGATGTGGTGAAGAGGGGCACAGAGCTTTTGAGTGTCCGCACTATCCTACACAAGATAGATGGCAAGGAGAACAACCACGATTAAATCTGGTTGAAGCTAAAGAGGAAGAAGAAATGGAGGTTGCTGCAGACTTGGGTGAAACCCTCATGATAAGGAGGATGATGATTGTCCCAAGGAAGGAGAAAGAACATGATGTTGTTGGTGCTGATTCATGGCTACAAACAAATATATTTCGAACAAGATGCACCTCTGGAGGAAAGGTATGTAAAATTATTATTGATGGTGGTAGTTGTGAAAATATGGTTTCAACTGTAATGGTTGATAAACTCAATCTGAAATGTGAGAAGCACCCATATCCCTATCATATATCATGGTTCAAGAAAGGAAATGAGGTAACCATAGATAAAAGATGCCTTATAAAGTTTTCAATTGGGAATACCTACAAGGATGAGGTGTGGTGTGATGTTATCCCAATGGATGCATGCCATATATTACTGGGTAGGCCTTGGCAATATGATAGAAAGGTTACACATGATGGAGGGAAAAATACATATACCTTTTGGAAGGATGGTGTAAATGTGCTCTTGTTACCCTTCAAGGAAGAAGAGAAGAGTGAGGGATTATTGGCTACCAAAGAGTTTGTTACAGAAATGGAAGAAGTTGGATGGTGTTATGCACTAATGTCAAAGACAGTGGAAATAGAAGATTTTAATATACCTGTTGCTACAGAAAATGTACTAAAAGAATACAAAGATGTCATACCAGATGAGCTACCAGATGGGTTACCTCCAAAGTGAGATATTCAACACCATATTGATTTGATCCCAGGATCGGCCCTTCCAAACCAGGAAGCCTATCGGATGAGTCCAACACAGAGTGAAGAGTTGAACAGACAAGTGACAGATCTAATATAGAAAGGGTTAGTGAGAGAAAGCATGAGTCCATGTGCAACTCCAGCGCTATTGACTCCCAAAAAGGATGGAGACTGGAGAATGTGTGTGGACAGCAGAGCCATAAACAAGATCACAATCAAGTATCGGTTCCCAATTCCACGATTAGATGATATGATGGATGTGCTAGCGGGAGCCTGATATTTTAGCAAGATTGACCTACGGAGTGGGTACTACTAGATCCGAATCCGTGAAGGGGATGAATGGAAAACTACTTTCAAAACAAAAGATGGATTATACGAGTGGATGGTGATGCCATTTGGGCTATCTAATGCACCCAGTACATTCATGAGGTTGATGAACAGAGTACTCTGAGAATATAATGGTAAGTTTGTTGTTGTCTATTTTGATGATATTCTGATATTCAGTAAGACAGTGGAAGAACACTTGTTACATATGAAATTGGTGTTAGACTTGTTACATAAAGAGAGTCTATATGCAAACTTAAAGAAGTGTAGATTTCTTCAGAAGAGTCTTGTTTTTTTGGGATTTTTCATATCAAAGGATGGAGTGAGGATGGATGAGCAAAAAGTAAAGGAAATTTTGGAATGGCCTATTCCAAGGAATGTGACAGAGGTTCGTAGTTTTCATGGATTGGAAACTTTTTATAGGAAGTTCATCAAGGAATTTCAGTAGCATTGCTGCACCCATAACAGAGTGTACAAAAGGGAGGGAGTTTGTATGGACCAAGGCAACAATAGATAGTTTTGAATTGTTGAAGAAGAAAGTGTCAGAAGCACCTGTTTTGGTATTGCCAGATTTTAGCAAGGTCTTTGAGGTTGACTGTGATGCCTCACATGTCGGGATTGGAGCTGTACTGAGTCAAGAAGGACGACCTGTGGCATTCTTCAGTGAAAATATAAATGAAGTAAGGAGGAAATATTCTACTTATGATGTGGAATTTTATGCTATTGTTCAGGCATTAAGGAACTGGAGACATTACTTGGTAGCAAAGGAATTTGTGCTCTTCACTGACCATGAAGCCTTGAGGTATGTAAACACACAGAAGAAACTAAATAGTAGGCATGTAAAATGGATTTCATTTTTGCAAGAATATACTTTTTTTTAAAGCATAATTCTGGTAAGAAGAATCAAGTTGTTGATGCCTTGAGTAGGCGTGTAGCCCTTTTGACAACAATGGAAAATAAAGTACTAGGGTTTGAGGCAGTTAAGGAATTGTATGAAGGTGATCCAGATTTTGGTGATGTTGTGAGACAACTTAAGGATCCTATAGTAGGTAGTGATTCTTTTGATTATTTGATGCAAGATGGTTATTTGTTTAGGGGGAAACAATTGTGCATCCCTATTGGTTCAATGAGAGAAAATATTATAAGAGAATTGCATAGTGGGGGGTTGGCTGGACACTTTGGTATAAGTAAGACAATTTCTCTTGTTATAGAAAAGTATTATTGGCCAAAGGTAAAGAGGGACATAAGTAGGATTGTAGCAAGATGTAGAGTGTGTCAAATGGCTAAGGGCCATGCACAGAATACTGGGTTATATATGCCATTACCTATCCCTACAGGGCCATGGGTTGATGTGAGTATGGATTTCGTGTTAGGGATTCCTAACACACAACGAGGGAATGATTCTATCTTTGTTGTAGTTGATAGATTCTCTAAGATGGCACATTTCATTTCTTGTAAAAAAACTAATGATGCTTCCAGAATTGCAGATTTGTTTTTTTCAGAAGTGGTTAGATTGCATGGAATTCCAAGAACGATCACTTCAGATCGGGACATGAAGTTTTTGAGTCACTTTTGGAGGACTCTGTGGAAGAAACTGGGGACACAACTATAGTTCAGTAGTGCATATCACCCCCAGACTGATGGGTAGAATAGAAGTAGTGAACAGAAGCTTGGGAAATCTCCTACATTGTATAGTTGGAGAAAAGCCAAAACAATGGGACTTAGCTTTACCTCAAGCTGAGTTTGCCTATAATAGCTCAGTAAACAGGTCAACAAGGAGGTCTCCTTTCCAGATTGTATATGGTAGGAATCCCAAGGGGGTCCTAGACCTAATTGTTCTACCTAGTGAAGATAAAACTAGTGATGATGCAGAAGCATTTGCAGAACACATTCTACAGTTGCAAGATGAAGTGAGGGAAAAGTTGAAAGTGAGTAATGCACAATATAAAACAGCTGCAGATGTCAGTAGGAGAGTAAGTGTATTTGAAGAAGGAGATATGGTGATGGTTCATCTTAGAAAAGAGAGGTTTCCAAAGGGGACATATAATAAACTCAAGTATAAGAAGATTGGCCCATGTAGGATTCTGAAGACAATGAGTGATAATGCCTACAAGGTGGAGCTATCCAAAAACTTTTCTATCTCACCAGTTTTTAATGTTTCCGACTTATATAAGTTTCCAGGACATGATGAACATGTTTGAGAGGAGGAAGAAATAAACTGGAAGTAACAGATGCCGAAGAAGAAAAAGGAAAGGGTAATGCGTGTCTTGGACCAAAAGACAGTCACTACTAGACATGGGAGCTACAAAAGATATTTGGTATAGTGGGAAGGTTTGCAACAAGAAGAAAATACTTGGATTCCTGAGTGGGAGTTGAAGAAAATTGACAGTGCAAAATTAGATGAGTTCCATCAACAGAATTCGCAGGAGCTGAATTCTTTTCAACCAGGGGAGAATGATGTGGGAGCATAACTTGCAGAGACCATAACTTTTGATCCGACCGTTGGATCATCCTGAAATTTTACAGGGTGGTAGATATACATTAGTACTATGCTTAGGTCAAATTTGCCAAGGTTATGCCCATTTTGGCACGTTTTTGAGCTCGAATTCCTTCATCTAGTGGCCTAAAATTGGCTTGTAATGTTTTTTTCACTTTTGACTAGGTCTTAGAACTTTAATAACTTTTGTTGTGCTTGTTAGAATAAGTCCAAATTTTTGTGTGAGCCCTAATTTATGAAGGAATATTTGGCATGCAAAATTTGGGGTCCATCTGAGTTGTTTTGCTAGTAGGTAATTTTTGGCATTTTAGGGTTTTTAGAGTAGACATGAAATAAAAGGAGGATGGTAATGATGTAATAGATCAGTGTGGATTCTAGAATGAGAAGTAAGCTATTTTGAAGCTCTTGGGTTTTATTTGCAAATCTGTTTATGTGTGTTTTGGAGGTATTTCAACCTCTTGCAGCAATCCCAATACTGTTTTTGGTGAATAGTTGAGCATGTCCCTATTCGCACATAGTGTTTTGTTGTAGATAGTGGAGTGCTTTGTTGTTTACACAGCTGTGTGTATTGATCTGGTGTGGACAATTGTGTGTGTCTTTGATCAAACACTTGTGTGTGTATAGACCATAGAGTGTGTCTTAGTGCATACATTATGAGGTTTCTTGGTTAGCTAATGAGAGTGTCCCCATTCATCAATTGATTGTTAGTGTATTGCAATATGCGTGTCTCCCAGTCCACATGTGAAGTTTACTCTCTCTCATTCTTGGGACCAGGATGTAATAATTCTTGGGACTAGGATGTAATAAGTGGGAAATGTTAGTTTAGTATTACACAACAGTATATTTTATTTGTAATATACTTGGTTAATTATGGTTTGTTTAGGGGTGGCTTTAGAGTGGTTTTAACACACACGTAGATAGGAAAGGTTAGTGTGTAAAGCTTTATTGAGGGGATATCCCCTAGATAACAGAATCATAACAAAAGTTTGGTGTACATCAACAAACTATGCAACGTGTGTGTGTGTGTGTGTGTGTGTGTCCCTTGATGAATGAATAAAAAAAAATGATGCAGATACAATATATCCAACTTTTATTTCAAAAATGCAATTAATATATTTATAGGCAAATTGAATTTCACAGTAGGTGTTCAGCATAAGCAAATAAGAGATCAAATGGCATACATGGAACCATCAGCAACTGGATAGTTGAAAAAGAAGAGTGTGCCAGGTTCATCAAAATACTCCACTTCCTGCACGCAGATTAAACATTAAAGGTGGTTTGGACCATTCTATTTCTGATACAAACTTAAATGGGAAGAAAAGCTAAGTTCAACAGACGGATCTATTCAGGTACAATAAATATGTAGAGCAAATGATATTGTTACATAAGGATTACAACCCAATCACCTGAATCCATTTTAAATCTTTGGAGTTAATGAGAAGAAATAATTAGCATAACTCGGACTGTTATTGTTTTTCTGCAGTCTAATATAGTTAGATCGCAAGTAACCACGCATCAAGAATGAAAATCTGATCATTTAGAAGGTCTCAAGTATAAAACACTTTCAAAAATGTTTTCAGAAATAACGGCATGTGCCAAAGAATTATTCCAAATCTCATCACAGAGGAACAAGGAACTGCAATAAGACTAAGCCCAAAAGGCCTTAACTAAAACTATTCCAAAAATCAATGGGTATGCTGAAAATCAGAAAATTCTCTCCTCGTGGGAACTGCAACTGAAGCAGAGAGAATAAACATTGTCTTTTCATTCCAAAAAGGCAATGCCCTGGGCCTGATGGTTTTCTGGCTAAGTTTTACAAAATAAAATAAAAAATTGGATCCTATCAAATCCGATTTACTAGCACTGCTAGAGAGATCAAGGAGAAACAAACAGATGCTTCGCACAATGAATGCCACTAAGGTTGTTTTAATCCCCAAGCAGGCACATGCTGAACATACGGATTGATATAGACCTATTATGTATGTAATATGGTCTATAAAATATTATCAAAACTGATAGCCAGAAGGTGAAGTTTCTTCTTCCAAAACTCAAATCAGATACCCAGTCCATTCTTGTTCCATGTAATTGTAGACAAGTCACAAACAACATAATGGCTTTCCAGGAAATCCTGTGTTCTCTCAAAATCAAAAAAGATCAGTAATCATCATCAAAGAAGGTATGTCCAAAGCTTTTGACAGGTGCAGCAGGGAACTAATAGTCAAATGCTTCAATATTTTGGTTTCGGATATCAGTTTATTGAATGGAAAATAGCTGCATTTCTACTCCTACCTACATAGTATGCATAAATGGGGATAAAGGGGAGCCATTCAATGCAACTAGAGGACTCTGTCATGGGGGGCCATACATGTTCATCATAATCGAAGAGACCCTCACTAGGAAACTATTGGAAGTAAAGACACAAGGAAAATTCCATGGGCTACCTACCTTCCATTGAAAGAGGGCAGCGCCACTCAAATTCCCATTTTGCAGATGAAACTGTTTTTCTCCACCTTTGCAACGAGGGAAATCAAGCAAATCATGAATCTGCTAAAGATATATGAGTGAGCCTTGGGACACCAGGTAAATACCCAAAAATCGAGTGTCATATTTGTCAACAATCAAGCGCAATGAAAGTCTGAGATTTTCCAAATAATTTACTTCAAAGAAGGTAGGCTTCCTATGGTATATCTCTGCTTCACACCCCATTGGAAAGCCGCTCAAGAAATCTGGGAGCCTACAGTCAGCAAAATGAAACTAAAATTGGCACAATGGACCAATAGGTGGCTAACTTTAGCAGGAAGAATTCAGCTAACCCAAGCTGTCCTCCAGGAAGTGCAAGTCTATATGCTCATTTTTCTGTCCCTACCAAGGAAAATCAAGTAAACTCTCATCTCTGTAAAGAGAAACTTCATATACAGAGTGGAAGAGAAATTAAAATACTTGCTTGCGACCTGGTCCATGATCACAAAACAGTAAAGTGTAGGAAGACTAAACATTAAAAATATCAAAGACTGGGAGAATAAAACAATCTCCACTTCCTCCCTGCAGCTCCATGATATGGAGCAAATATATAATCAACCAGCAGCCCATGGATCCCTTATATGCTCGCTGGAAACATCAGATTTCAGGTACTGCCAAAAAGGTAAGAAAGGGACATTCTCTTCTACAAAACCATATAACATAGCAAGTGGGCGAGGGGAGTTCCATTTTATTCTGAAAAGATAGTCGTTATGACGGACCACCTATCTCAACCCTCAATCACCAAGAATTATAGCATGTCCTGCAATGTACAGGAAACATGTATGTGGCCCAATACTTTCAAATCCAACAAGACAGCTCTAGATGCTGGAATGCAGACATGTTCAGGACTGTTGATTGGGAGTATCTAAATCAGGTAAATATCCTGCTTAGCAAATTGAAAAATAGACCTATAGTGCCACAAATCAGATAGATGAGTTTGGCCAGATAATATATCTGGAAATCACAGTGGCCTCAGCCTACACCAAGTTGCATCAACAAACTCAGAATGGGAACAAAAAAAAAGGAAAAATTTACACCAAATAAAAATTTGGCCCACAATTAGAGCCTTCCTCTAGCTAACACTTAATGGTAAAATCCTCACTGCTGATAACTCACAGAAGCCTGGATGAATTGGACCATCAAAAAGCCCCATTAGTAAAGCCAATAACGAAACTGTTGCCCATCTATTTATTACCTGTAGTATGCACGGGAAATATGGTCATATATGGTGAAATTATCTAGCAACCCAGTACTAACACTCCTTTCTCTCCCTCATGCAATTTTCAATTGATCAAATCAAGAGTCTGATATGATTTTTCTGAAAACAATGTATTCTCTCAGACCTGATTTCTAAAAACAATGAAGTATGAACTCAAGGTCTTGGGCTATTGGTGAGTTACAAGTAGTTTGTAATCATCAACCCAAGTTCCATTCCCATTGAGTTCATTGGATGCTTTCAATAAGTGGCCATGGGGACACCTTGAAGTAGGGGTCAAACTTCTCCATATGGAACAAGTGGAACATAGCGAGCCGCTCCGGATGCGGATCGCTCAGCAGACATTAAGGACCCAAGCCCACCCCCATGTCCCACTTAGAGAAAGTTCTCCTCCACCACTCTAGTTCATAGATCTGGTATAATAAAAGCGTTTACCATCCAAATTTTAAGGGTGGAGGATAGCTTAATCAGTGATGAAGCCATGTTGTGAGGCGTACAGTTAGGCTAATGATCCCAGTGCTACATCTCCGGTTCGACTCTCACCAAGGTTTACCAAAACCCTTTTTGTTTAACTCTATTTTTTGGTCCTATTCCACTTCTTTGTTTTGTTTGGGTGCTTTCACGATGTATTTCTCTTTGTAAGGCCTCTGGGAGCCGATCGGTGCTTATTACCTAATCTAATAAAAAAATTCATACTTTGGAATCTCTGGAGGGAAAGAAAAAATAAAATATTTGCAATTGAAATGGACTCCAGAACATTGTCACAAAAAATTGAAGCCCAAATGAAGCACGGCCCTGATCTATACTGCACACAACACCAATAGGTATCATTCTACCAAAATGCGTGATTTGCACTTAACCCAATAATGGAAAATTTGCTTCCACTATGAATATGTTTGGATTACAGTCATAATTAAGCAAGAGAGGGGCCTGTATGCACCTAAAATTTACATGGTGCAATATGCGAAAAAACGCATCTCTAGTGATGATAAAGTCCATTCAAATAAGACAGAATCCAAATCCCTCCCAACTCTCTTTGCAAGATTCTTAACAATCTAGATTATCCTAAAAACCATTTTCTATGATTTTTCTGTTTTGGTTGAATTTTTCTATCAACCATTGCGAAACCGCCACTCAAGCTAGACTGAGGGTTTTGTCACCATTCAAATCAAAATTAAAATGCACATTTCCAACTAGCAGTTCAGTTACAATATGATTTTTCCCATGTCTACTTGGCCAATTTAGCTCAAAATTAGTCCATTGATTTTTTCTTGGTTTACTTTGTCATCTTTGTTAAGTCCTCCATGCTAAAGACTGTAATGTCCCCTTTTCCAAGCTAGTTCGTTTTGAAAACTTTGAGCCCATTCCTCTTCCTGTGGGCAAGAAGGAAGTGAACAAGGGAAGTGATTGTCATATTTTTCAGTTATTTTAGTGAGCATTTGCATTCTTCTTTAATAGTTTTCTACATAAGTCAGGTCGGCTGGGTTGAAAAGGTGAAAAGCCAAAAGGAAAATAACAAGAAAGTATCCTTATGAGGTCAGTCCTAGTTGGAGGCTTCCCGATTGGTTTTGGCACCACGAAAAATTTATAAAAGAGGGTTCGCTTGGCTCATTTGGGCATCATGATCTTATCTAAAATATACGTTGATTGGTTTTTGTGCTGATTGCTCAATTACTTCCACTTAAAGGGAAAAAGTCCTTTGGTGTGGCTAACAAGGAGGACGAAACCCTTCCTTGTTTGATTGAAGAACGAAAACTCTTCAATTTGTTGTTTCCAAGTGCTTCAAGAAGATTGATGTTGCCAGTTTTCAGCTAGGGTTTGATTGAAGAAGAGTAGCTAGGGTTTGAACACCATTTCTAGGCCCTCTCCTAGGGTGGCAACTTGCCTGGAGGTGGAATTGGGTGCCATCTAGGGCACATTCCTTCATTTGGAGTTGATATTCATAATCCTCATAATTTGAGAGGCTGATTGCACACTTTCATGAGATTTTTGGGGCTTGGAATCTCCATTTCTAGCCATTGTTGTGAGGTGTAATTCTGTTGTCATAAATTTAATTACAGCTGTATAGAATTTCCAAATTTGAATATACGTTGGAGTATTTTTACTTGGTGTTTGTTCCATTTGTTGAGAATAATATTTTGGAGAATTTATACATCAATTTTCAACTTGTTTGGATGGTGTTTGATGCCCTAAAAGTGCAAATTCAGTTTTCTGTGAGGGTTTATAATATTTTCAGTTGGCTGTTGTAAGATTCAGTTTACTTCCAATTGGGGTCTGTGCTATTTCCCTTTTGTTTGAGTTTCAGCCCAAAAAGGGACATTACAAATATGGAATTCATTAATTCCTCCACTCCCAACACCTTATATATAACTCTCTTTCATATTGTTCAAGGGTTGGTTATTTCTGAATTTTGAGAGAGGTTATGCTGCCAGTTTACTGAGAGAGTTTGCTATAGGCAGCCACTACTCCGTCCAAAGTTATCTGTTCAGTCAAATTCCAACTACACCCTTGTGTCAAACAAGCCAACTTCTTTGGGAATTCATTAGCTATTTGTTGCTTCAAGCTTTTCTCCTTGCCTTGATCACATTGGACTCTGCATTTGGAAGGAGCACGAATTTGAGGAGACACCAAATCATCACCAGCAATCTTGGGACAAATATGCCACAAGCCAACAGTATCCAGGTTGGGGATGCATTAGTTGTCTTCTAATTTATTAAAAGATTTGTTCAAAATGTTTCTAGAAAGCTTCTATTGTGTACTTCTATTTATTTTTTATTTCGAGAAGCAATCCTTACCTAGGAAAGTTTTGTTCAGTTTAAGAGGAAAAGCTTCTAAGAAGCTTCTCCTCCTAACGAAACTAAGAATAAAGGTCTTGTTATAAGAAGCTTTCATTTGATTACAGATTAATATTGCATCATATTTGCCAAAAAGCTTTAATATTAATTAATGTTAATTCTCTGTTTAGTTTAGTTTATGATGTCCACAAATTTCACCGTGAAATCTAAGACTACCCCATGTTAAAAATTTCGTTCTTTTAAAATAATGGGTCGTTTTGTATTTTTATTGCCGCAAAGTTCCTGTATTGTGTCAAGATATTCCCAAGGAGCAATATTAGCCATTTTCGCAAAATACCTAGATGCCTAAAATTGTTATAATCTGTCGTCGGGATTTACCTGCGGGAAATTTGTATTTAATTATTTTAAGCCCCGTTTGAGGCAATTTGTGCTCCGGTTTAACCCTGTTATGCTCGTACATATCATTATCCCAATATACCAGTAGGGTTTTAACCAAGAATGAGTCCTGGGCTTTATTTGTAACTTCTGGCAACGTTTTGTGTTTTTGTGTTTTTCCCGTTTCGTTTTCTGTGAAATTTCTCTTGATCAATTCCTTTGCCGGTTTGGCCTGATTCTTGGCCTGGAGTATTTGGGGATCACATACGCATGTTGTGCCAGAAGGAATTCGCCATCGGAGGTCTGGTTCTCTATGAAAAGACGAAGTCGTGCACCAAAAAGCCTCTTCTGGGCTGGCCGCATTTTTCGAAA
Source organism: Taxus chinensis (assembly GCA_019776745.2). Lineage (NCBI taxonomy): Eukaryota > Viridiplantae > Streptophyta > Pinopsida > Cupressales > Taxaceae > Taxus > Taxus chinensis. Next base: position 501,247,235 of record CM034156.1, read on the forward strand.
AAGAGGGTTTGAAGTGGATCATGGGATTCTTGGAGGCAACAGACAGGTGGGAATTTTGTTCCTGCCTAGCAGGGTACTTTTTTCCCATGGAAGCAACGTCACTTAAGTCACAATGGGAAAATTAGAGGCAGCAGGCAAGCGAGAATTTCTTACCTGTCTTGTAGAGTAAAAATTCCCATTGTGGAATAAAAGAAAAATCACTTAAGTGAATCATGGGATTTTATTGCCTACCTTGCAGGGTAAATAATCCCATTATGAAAGTCAAACGACTTAAGTGAATCATGGGATTTCCAAGGCTGCCTTGCAGGGTAAATAATCCCATTGACATCTGACTTTTAAAAATAGAAATTCTTTATTCCAAAAAGTGTGACCCACCTTGGGTGAATAATAAATGCATTAAATAAATATTTGTTAATATTTATTCACCCAATTTTGGCGCCCAAGCTTGTGGAAAAGTCAACAGAGGTAAATGGACAAAAGGAGGTTGAAAATAGACAGTTCTAAAATTAAATAAATATTATTTATTTAATGCAGCCCCTTCATGTCAAAAAGTGTGCCCCTTTTGGGAGATAAATAATACTTTTTTAAGTATTAAATGATTAAATTAATTCCTATTTTCAGCGGCTAAGGTCAAAGCATACTGTGAGGCTTGAGTTAAGTGGAAACAGAAGTCTAAAATTAAATAAATTTAATTTATTTAATGGCAGCCATAAGCATGCACAAAATAGGCGCCCTATTTGAAGAGTGAAGCTTATTAATTAATTAATTAATTGTCAGGAATAGGAAAGGCATTAATAATTATAGAATCATGAGGATTATATAAGCAGGGGCTGCCATAAGAATGAATTAATTAATTCACAAGCAGAGAAGTGCAGCCCAGACGAAAAGTGCGCCCCATTTGAAGAGGATTTTTGCTCAAAAGGTGTAATTAATGCTAAAAGCTTCCAGAATTGGCACACAGGTTGAAGGAAGTTGATTTATGTCTGGATAATTGTTTGCATAAGTGATACAGGTGCTCAGGTGCTTTATAAGAGAAAGGGAGCTTAAATCAATGTCCAATACATTGAATATATCCTCCGAATCTGAAGAATTATCCAGATCTGCACCATTTTTGAAGAATTCCGGCCGAGTAAGAAGAAAAAGAGTTGTTCAAACAAAGATAGACACAGCCATGGCAAAGCGGGATGAACGAGAAAGCTCAGTGGAATCATGCATTACTTCCAGATTTGCTGACATCGGAGACACAAATCCATGCCCAGATCCAAATACAGCCGCTTCCAGATCCAACCGCTTCTACTTGCTTCCAGATCCAGCCGCTTCTACCTGCTTCCAGATCCAGTTTTGAATCAGCTGCATGTAGAATATGAAAAAGGACAAGACTGCAACTTTCCTCTTTCTTCTTTTTTTTCTTATTTCCTCCGACAAAGTAATTGAGCGATCAATTAAATTATACAACTTACATGATTGGTTTAAAAGCCATTACTTGAAAAAGTCAACTACTTGGAGATAGGTGGCAGACGTGCAAAATAGAAAGTTTTATTTTCAGTTGCAAATCATGCATGTCATGCAAAGAGGAATTCCAAGAGGGAGATTTCCAGTTGTTTCCTTTCCCACTTCCACATGTGCCAGTTCAACTAAAAGCTTCCGACTTGTAATTGCCCCTCTACATTCTATAAGTAGAGGAAGAACCTCCGGGTTAAAGATCATAATTTGTAAGCAGCATCCTTGTGTTCCAGACTTTGTGCTGAAACCCTTGAGAGCCACTTGAAGCAAAGGAATATATAGGAGCAGATTTCCGGAGAACTTTGTGTCACGGTGTATTTTGTTTCTAGCTTTCTATCTTAGATCTTTGAATAAACTGTGTTATTTTAGATCTAGATTTAGAGCTGCCTTTGCTTATAATTCTGTGTTGATATCTATTGGTTTCATCTATGTGCATGCAATCAACTCTATTATCTATTGATTGGGATGCACTTCTTCCCCATTTCTTCTCTGTGTTTATATAATTCCCTTCTTCTATAAATATTTCCTTTCTTAAATAGTTGTTTACTTGCTGCAGAACTGTACAGCTATGGTTCATGCGCTAAATAGTTAAAGTAAAACCCCATATAGATACTAACATATTTTAATCGACAAATCTGACACGGGAGCCTCACCGGTAAATAAGGGAGATTTATCTCATGACTGCCTAGGTTTTATGATATGTAGAAAATCTAGCCAACAGTTTTTGGCGACTCCGCTGGGGAACAACACAAATTAGTAGACCAAAGCTTTCTCAAGTTAGAAGCTGCAGATCCAGTCTTTCACCAGGAAGAAGAGTGCAAACTCATACAGATCCGGATCATCTTCAGCATAATCCGGCAACTGAAATTATTCGCCAAGTCTATTCTCAAAGAAGACGCGCTCCGTTCATCATGATGCAAAATCAACCACTTGCCCCTGCAGCACCTGTTCCATGGGGTGTAACCTTTGGACCTTTGAATCTGACTCCTCCTATGCATGATCTACCTAAAGGGACGAGAAAGAATTTTTCGAAATTCTTTGGAGATGGCAAGCAGAATCCAAATGACCACTTGGTTGCATTTTTCATATCCTGTGGAGTGCTTGCAATCAAACATGAAGATATATTTGTTAGACTCTTCATAGAGACTCTGCATGACTTGGCTGGAGAATGGTTCTACCGGCTAGCTCCTAGCACCATAACCAACTGGGATACTATGCGGGATGTGTTCCTGAAAAAATTCAAGGCAGCCGAAGATTCCAGCACCTTGATAACCCAACTGACTCGGCTGAAGAAGGAACCACATGAACACATGTAGGATTTTATTGCAAAATTCCAAAGATTACTGTACAAAATTCCAGCTTCTGCTTCTCTAAATGATGGGAATCAAAAAGTATTTTTCATCAATGCTTTGCTTCCTGAAGTAAGCTATCAACTGCGAAGAGCACGTCCTGCTAATTTATTAGCAGCCCAAAACATGGTGGTTGAAATTGAAGACGACCTCATCATGGCTGGAAAGATAAAGAGCAACACTTCTAGAGCTGAAAATTCATTCTCTGCTACTACTTCTGATTCACTATTACAAAAGTTAGCAAATGAGATGATGCAGATGAAGAAACAAATGGCTCAAATGGCTCAGGGCAACAATACTGCCCCTGCTCAGAATTTCAACAACCGGAACCACATTGTTGGTTCCCAAATATTAGCAATTGAAGTTGCTCCCAGAAACAACGTGGAGATGAATGAAGAAGACCAGGAAGCTGACGTTGATTGAAAGATCCCGAACCCGTTTTGTCTGATTTTTTTTTTTTATATATTGCTCAGGTATAGAGTTGAACTGGTAATATCAGTTGAATCCATGAAATAACATTCTCACACTGCATAATAATCAAAATACTGCAAACTCCCGTAAACCGGGTATTTATAGAAATGGCGCCTAGGGTTTAAATGATTGATTTCTTCATAAATAACGCAGCCATACATTTAACATTGATTTTTAATGATAAATAACTAGGGCAAATACAAATAGAAATCTGCAGATGGAAAATACAGATACTATCCAAAAACTCAGCCAGAATGAATCCCAGTCAAATCGATTTGGCATATATAAATGGCTGAAATGTATAACAATTAACTATCATGGAAAATACCTCTGAAAATGCATACACCAACTGTAGAACAAGTCGCCCCACTCCTGATGTTGCCTGAATGCTCACTGCTGCAATTTATTTCTCTCTGACACTGCTGAAATGAAAATAACCTGTGTAAACAATGAAGATCCCTGGGTAGAATCTTCTCTCACTGCTCCTGGGGTTTCCGTCCGCAAGAGTAATAATCCAGAGGGTTTCCGTCCTTGGATTTTGTCTGCAAAAGCTCTGTGCTCACTGCTCTGTAAAAATAATAATAATCTGAATGTCCTTTCCCCCAAGTCGCATTTTTCATTATATAGCCAAAAACCCTCCAAATCTCCAAGTCGCACTTTTTGGCCAAACCCAAATAATTAATAATTAATTAATTATTTTCCTTTTCTAAGTGGGTCGCATTTTTGGGTTTAATCAACATACCCAGGCAAGTCGCACTTTTGGCTAGGAATTGCATTTAAATAATTTATTAATTTTATTTAAATACCTTTTCCTAAGTCAAAGTCACCCAACAGTTTATTAATTCATTATATGTGCTTTAATGATATTTTATTTGATTTCGAGCACCATATAAAAGAATAATAAACCGAAGTCACCCTTGAAAACACCCTTTTGGCTGTCGGGTAGACAAAACAGGCCAAAAGGTCTTCGACCGAACTAACCGAGAAAGAGGGACATTACATTGATCAGCTCGAGGATGATGATTTTATAGGACCTGCTGGTGACTCCAACATTAATTACCTTAACTACAAATTTGAACATGAGTGATGAGGAGCTTCTTGAAGATGATCATGGTCATGCATATGCAAATACTTACAAAATAAAACATTCACCAAACTGAGGCATTAGCTGACGAACAAAGAAGGGGCAGCCCTTTACCTTCTTCTTTAGCTCCCAGAAGTAAGCATGCGAGTTCTTCATCTTAGCCGCAAAAAGCAGCTCAGGTATCTGAATCTATACCTTCCTTCAACATTATTGATCATGCCAAGAAAACTAAAGTTCAAATGTCAAAAGCTGAATACTTGAGAGCCTTTCCTGAGCAGTTAAATAGGCTAGTCAAATATGTGCAATCACTAGGACAATCCAGTACATCAAAAGGCCTTTTGCCTAAGCCCAAAGTTACTCCTCCCCAGAACAACACAGTAATTGTTAAATCCTCGCCACCTTTTAAAAGAGTGGAACCATTCTATGTTTCCCTATTGCTTAATGGTTTCAAGTTAAGTAATTGCATTTTAGATTCGGGTGCTTCTGATAATATCATGCCAGTTAGAAGTTGCAGATGCTCTTGGGATTACCTTGACAGGAAGAACATAAAAATGTGATACTCTATGGAGATAAAAGTCCCTTTAATCAGACAAATCAAAGATGCATAAGCTATTCTGGCAACTTTTCCTAACAAAAGATTAAAGATGACAATTCTCGTTGCAAATATTCCTGTCTCCTATGAGATGTTGCTGAGCAGAAACTTCTGTAAAGAGCTAGGAGGAGAAGTAAAGATGGATTGTTCCTGCGCTCATATTCCTATCAAAGGACTGAACCAGAATGCTGGAGCCGAAAAAGAAGTCAAAATATACAGTCACAAAATTTGAGGATCCTAGATCTTAGATTCTTTTTCAGGAATCTAACCGTGGGGTCTATTTCTTGGAAATGGATAAAGACATTTCAGAGCCAAAAATTCAACCAGAACCAGAGCCAACAAAAGAAGAAGAAAAATTTTGGACTCTGGAGTTTAAAGACACCTGTTGTTCTTTTGGATCAAGAGCTAGTTCTCTACTAATATCTCCAGATCATGAGATATTCCCATACTCTCACAAGTTGATGTTCGAGAACACAAATCATACGGTGGAGTATGAAGCATTTCTTCTAGGAAAGGAGCAAGCTAAAAAGAAAGGAGTAAAACTCCTTAAAGCTCAAGGAGATGTTGAACTTCTAGTAAAGCAGGTTCAAGGGAAAATTCAAGTCAAAAGAGATGAGCTAGAGCATTACAGAGATAAAGTGTTTTCCGCCACATTCAATTTTGAAGCCTTCTCTATTGACTTCATTCCCATAAATCAAAATTCCAAGGCAGATTCTTTGGTAGTCACAACTGTACTATTGAATCCGGATAGACCACCATCCATATTCAGACAAGGAAACTATAAGGTGGAGATGGTCTACCGCCCCAAAGTCCCTGATAATGTTGAACAGTGGCAAACTTTCAACGATGACAAACATACATTTGCATTTTTGGAACAAGGCAACTTTGATAAGTTGTATGTTAAAGGGAGCAAATCACCACAACGACAAACAGTCACAGGAAAAATATGATCCATGTTATGATGACAGTAGTGAAGCAATCCGACCAAAAGGTAGACAAAATCCCCAAAGGGTTTGGTTTTCTTAGTGGAGAATTTAAACAAGCATGATTAGTATCTGAAGAAGAACAAATAATATGGTGATAGTTCTTCCTAAAAAATGTAGCAAATAAATCTGGGAACGAGAGCAAAGTTGATGCAGACTTACCCACCATGCAGAAATAAGAAAGGATGCGCCACCGCCAGATGAAGTTGATAGGGAATTGCCCCAAGGTATTTGAGAAGAAGGCTAAAGAAAGGAAATTCTAGATCGGAGACTGGGTACTCTGGTGGGACAAAAGACATGAACCAAAGGGCATGCAAATGACAAATTTGATCCACTCTGGAAAGGGTCCTTCATGATCAAAAGATCTGCTAGGAATAGATACTTTCTTCATTGCCTACCGGGATGGAATTGAGTTACCATTGCCTTTCAACGGGCAGCATCTAAAGCTGTTCAGGAACATGAAAAAGTAGGTTAAAACTTGTATGTATATAAATAAAACTTTGTTTGTTATTTCCTTGTTTTGTTTTTGTTTGTTGTGTTGTTGTTCGTTTGCTTGACCCCGTGCCCAAAAGACAAGCTGCAAAACTAGAGATGTTGGGATCTCATATTTTCCCTTGTCATTCTGACAGAGAAAAAGATATCCACAGACGGAGCCGACTGGTTGTCACCTAGATTTCATCCTGAAATCCGTGACTACCCTATCCGAATTTTTCTTTATACTTTTAAAATAATGGGTCGTTTTGTGTTTTTATTGCCTGAAAGTTCTTGTATTGCGTCAAGATATTCCCAAAGAATCATATTAGCCATTTTTTGTCAAATGCCCAGATGCCCAAAGTTGTTATATTCTGTCGTCAGGATTTGTCTGTGGGCAATTTGTATCTAATGATTTTGAGCCCTGTATGAGGCTATTTGTGCCCCGTTTTGACTCTGTTATGATAGTACATATGTCGTTACTCCTTATGTACCAGAAGGGTTTTTACTTGGAATAAGTTTTGGGCTTTATTTGTAACTTTTGGCAATTTTTCGTGTTTTTGAGTTGTCCCGTTTCGTTTTCTGTGAAATTTCTCTAGAACAATTCCTTTTTTGGGTAAGCCTGATTTTTGACCTAGAGCAGCTTAGAGATTATATTACGCACGTTGTGCCCGGATTAAGTCACCATCAGAGGTCTAGTTCACTGGGAAAGAGCAAATTCCTACACGGAAAAGCCCCTGTGGGGATGGGTGAAGATTTATATAAAAACAAAGGGCTATGATAGCTGCAGTGGAATTAAATAGAAGCATTCAGGCAGGTAGAGAATTTTATTTTCAGCCTTGCAGGAAAAGTGCGCCCCATGATATGAAGATTCACTTAAGCTTCAGTGGGAAAATCAGAGGCAACATGCAGAGGTGTAATTTATTACCTGCCTTGTAGGGTAAAGCTTCCCATGGTGAAATAAAAGAAAAGTGAGGTTGAAGTGAAGGTCACGAGATTTTTTTGCCTTCCTTGCAGGGTAAATAATCCCATTTTCAAAGTCAAATCACTTAAGTGATATCATGGTATTTCCGGGGCTGAAGTTGCAGGTTAAAGAATCCCATTGCTGAGAAATTCTGCATGCAAATAGAATTCTATTATGCAAAAAATTCGTGACCCAACTTGGCTTGAATTATTCATGCATTAAATAAATATATGATTAATATTTATTCGACTGTTCAATGTTCCGGTTGCCAGACTTGTGGAAAAGTCAACTGAATGGAAGTTGACATAAGGAATTTAAAAATAGACAGGTGCTAAAATTAAATAAATTTAATTTATTTAAGGGAGCCCCTTAAATCAATGTCCAATACATTGAATATAATACTTTTCGAAGTATTGAATGATTATATTAATTCCGGATCTGCAGCCGGCTATGGTCAAAGCACATTGTAAAGCTTAAGTGAAGTGAAGTGTGGAGTATTAAATTGAATCAGACATTTAATTGATTGGCTGGTTGTCCTTGGCACCTAGCGGGATGATTTAAAAGAAGAAGAGCATCATTTTTACATTAATTCATTATCTTTAATAGGTTAGGGCAATTATTAATTATAGAATTGTGAAGGTCATATAGGCATGGGCAGATCCAGATCCATGAATCTATTTAATTCACAGGTGGAAACAAGGCATTTGAAGAAGGATTTTGCTTCCGACACAGGCTGGAAATAAGGCATCTTGAAGAAGGATTTTGCTCATACAAGATGGCAAGCCCGCTGTAGAAGCTTCCAAATTTGGCACATGCTTTGAATGAGGTTGATATTTCTTCTAGGATAATTGTTTGCATAAGTGTTACAGGTGCTAAAGAATTCATTACAGGTGTTTTTCAAAGTTGAAAAGAAACTTCATATGAAGTGTCTACCCACATCGGATATTTCCTCCGAATCTGAAGGATTATCCAGATCTGCTCATATGCAATTAAAAAATAAAAATGATGAGTTATTTACGGCAGACATTGCACTGATGCATGTACTGGAGAAGAACTGCAAAAGCTTCAAGGATAAGAAGGAAGACAAGTCAAAGCCAATTCCAGATCTAGCCGCTTCCAGATCCAGCTACTTCTAGATCCAGTTTGGTGAGAATCAAAGGCAAAAGAATCAGCTGCATGCAGAATATGAAAAAGGACAAGACTGCAGCTTTCCTCTTTCTTCTTTCTCTTATTTCCTTCGACAAAGTAATTGAGCGATCAATTAAATTATGCAACTTAAGTGATTGGTTTAAAAGCCATTACTTGAAGAAGTCAACTACTTGGAGATAGGTGGCAGACATGCAAAATAAAAGGTTCTATCTTCAGTTGCAAATCATGCATGTCATGCAAAGAGGAATTCCAGGAGGGAAATTGCCAGTTGTTTCCTTTCCCACTTCCACATGTGCCAGTTCAACTAAAAGCTTCCGACTTGTAATTGCCCCTCTACATTCTATAAGTAGAGGAAGAACCTCCGGGTTAAAGATCATAATTTGTAAGCAGCATCCTTGTGTTCCAGACTTTGTGCTGAAACCCTTGAGAGCCACTTGAAGCAAAGGAATATACAGGAGCAGATTTCCGGAGAACTTTGTGTCACGGTGTATTTTGTTTCTAGCTTTCTATCTTAGATCTTTGAATAAACTTTGTGTTATTTTAGATCTAGATTTAGAGCTGCCTTTGCTTATAATTTTGTGTTGATATTTATTGGTTTCATCTATGTGCATGCAATCAACTCTGTTATCTATTGATTGGGATGCACGTCTTCCCCATTTCTTCTCTGTGTTTATATAATTCCCTTCTATAAATATTTTCTTTCTTAAACAGCTGCTTACTTGCTGCAGAACTATACAGCTATGGTTCATGCGCTGAACAGTTAAAGTAAAACCCCATATAGATACTAACATATTTTAATTGACAAATCTGACATGGGAGCCTCACCGGTAAATAAGAGAGATTTATCTCATGACTGCCTAGGTTTTATGATATGCAAAAAATCTAGCCAACAGTTTATTTAAAAAGGCAATAGTTTAGTTTCATGTTATGTAATTCCTTTTCATTGATTTATTATCCTAATCATTTCCAGACATTCAAAAATCCAAAAACATTAGATAGTTGTTTATTTATTTGATTTTTGTTAAAACAGCATTTCAAAAAAATACAAATAAAAAAGTAAATTGTTGTTTTGTTTATTAATGAATAGTTAGAAGCAATTTAAATAAATTGAACACTTTCCCTTCAGTCTTTTGATTTAAATAGATTTACTTATCTGTTCATTTATTGCTAGCATTTAGTTAATCCAACGTCAAATCAAACACAAAAAAATTGCTATTAGGAGCTCACGCTACCCATTCTTAGCCCCCCGATCTTCCTTTAGCTCTTCGTTTGTCTCTTCCTCGTGAGTTGATATCCGCATATGACCATTTCTAATCTGAATCAACCTCATACCACAATCTTCAAACCAGTTGTCAATCCACCCGATGTTGACCCATATCAGGGAGACATAGACTTAGGACTACGTGTGTTGGTCTTTTTCTAATACTTCCTTTACCCACCTTTGATCATCAACCAAATCGAAGCATTAAACAAACATCTTGTCTATTACCGAACGATTTTGGATTGATCAATTGTACCCTTCTAGGCATGTTCAAATCCATATGTTAGTTTCCCTTTATCACCCCGGGTCTAACCTCATCCCTCTGATTTGCTCCATCTCCTGCATGAACCTTCTTTAGAGAGGAACATCTTGAGAGAAACGAACAATTTCCAGGCCCAAACTATCCACGGTCATACTTCGTTTAATTGACATAGACTGAGAATTACACACTACTATTATCCTTGATCCCAACACCCTTTGAGAAGAGATAAATATGGAGTTTTGTTGCCCTAAACGAGCAAGTTGTATTCTTGTGAGTCCAGTTGGCAAAGCATAATCTACCCACATCATATCAACCATGGTAGTCTATCCATATCCTTCACAATGCATCATAATCTACTATAACTGCTATCATCACATACAATTTCCCATCTTTGCATTATCCTTATGCAATTTCAGCTGTATCAACCTGACCTAGGGATAGTTGAGTGCACAGGTTAAATAGGATATCATTTTTCCTATTTGATAAATCCTAGTGAACACGACGTGAAGAGACTCGTTCCTTTCTCATTTTCCTTTCTTTTCTTTTGTTTTATTTCATTCCACCTATCCCTCCATTCCATTACTTCTATGAGCTATTTATATATCTACCAAGTATGTTAAGAAGATATTTTGATGGGCCATTAGGGACTTGAGGGCTATTATGCTTATGTCCAATCCCAACAGTCTCCTTTTGTATCTTGGATGGGCCACTAAATACACTAAAAATGTGCAAGCATGCACACTTCCTCCACCCCTATTCCAAAATTTGCTACTCATGTACTTATAAGAGAGAGTACAAATAACATGAGTTGACGAACTTGAAAGTATTCAAGATGGTTGCTATGGTTCAAAAAACATGACTTTTATTGGTAGAAGCTTGCTTTTATCTTAAGGTGTTGTTAAGACCGTATATCATTCTAGAAACTCCTAAAAATGAGCGCTTAACATGAATTTGCTAAAGTGATGATCCACTTCATATCATAGATAATTCATTAGATAGGTTGTAATATTACACTTCTATTGTCTTAAACAACAATGTTGTATCGTCATGACCCGAACCTAACTATGCATGTACCTAAATGAAAACACAAACACTGAATGGTTCATAAAGGGGCATCAGTCTTCCCCCATAGAGCCCAATGCTAACCATGCTCCTAAACATAACATATTCAATCTTCATCGAATGATCTCATCTCTACCTTAGCGTAGGACTCATTCGGGAATCAGAGAGTGTTTAACCTTCTCAATACCAACCCACTTGAGTAGTCAGAATGTGAGATATGCCGATGAACAACCAAAACCGCATTTCCATCAACTATGTTCAACAATTCACAATATTATCAACATCTTAATTACTTTGCGTGAACCTGACCCATGAGACCTCCTCATAGGGGCTAACACATTAGGTATGGGATCTCATCCCTCACATACATATCCCATCAAGGGAATCACTCAAAGACACTTCTCTACATGCGATTCCCAATAATATGGCCATTGTCACCCATAACCAAATGCCTAAAAACAAATTCTTAAATTACACACCCCTATATATGCACATGTATACCAGATCTACTAAATCAGTATAGTCATACGTTCCCTGGTCAACACATGTAATTCCTTGGAGTGACATACACTCCTGGTACTTCATATACTAGTCCCTTCTCAACTCCTACTCCAAATTTCTAAACTAAGACCTCCATGGTGGAATCCTATGCAATGGGAACATATGTTGAAATTCTTAAAGAGCCTCTCGATTATACAATTTGAAGTGTTATGCTACCTCGTCCATTGCCATATCTTCCCATATAGGGAAAAGGGGACCCCAACGCCCACATCAAGGCATACGCTAGTACGATTAGGGATTTACTCCCCTAGGATGCCATAGTAACTAAAAAATTTTGGAAGACACTTGAGGGGATTGTTTTGGATTGGTATTAAAAAATCCCCAAAGCATCAAGACACTCTTTTAAGCAGCTTATTGTTGAGTTTGTCAAAGCAGATAAACAAGTTGTGCACAAGAATCAAAGAATTCCTACACATTAAATAAGCACAAAGCCAGTCAACCACCCATTTTATATCAAGATTGTGGTAAGTCCTTTATTCGTCTGTAAGTGCTCCTAACATGGATCAAAGGGAGCTTTGTGATATCTTTCTTCATTCGCTTCACCACGAGACTAAGGAAGAGGCACAAAAATTCCCCTTTCTCACCTACAAAGAGATGCCCTACGAATTGACCAAGTGGCCATCGGTAGCGGGCATAAGACGTATAGGCTGAATGGAAATTTTGTATCTCCTTACCAAAGCAATGGGAGTTTTCAAAGTAACAATCAAGGACCTAAAGTTTTAATCCGTGATCGTGGTGCCACCACTAATGGTGTTACTAATTAGACCAAATAGCCTAATGTTGTGAAATGTCCCTTTCTCTAAAATAACAAGTTGAAGAACCTTAGCCCAATTTTGTTTCCCGATGGCTAAGTGGTGAATAAAAGGGATACTTAGTCATAATGAATTAATTATAAAGTGTAATATAAAATATTATTATAAGCACTTTATATTAATTTATTAATAATAAAGTTAAAATAAAATAAAAGAAAAGAAAAAAGAGACAATGAAATTATAAAAAAACTAAAAGGGAAGAAACTTTATAATTTTAATTTTCCTCCTTGAGGAAATGCGACCCATGAGGGAGAGGGTACAAAGCAAAAAAAGAGTTAAATGTGGAAAAGGAAGGTGATTGGTGGTTGTTAGTGGCTATGAAGCCAGGTTTGATCATAAAAGCAAGTTGACTTGCTTGTGAGAGATATCTCTTTTATTTTATAAAAAAATCTGAATTTTGTCTGAGCTTTGTAAATTAAACTTCAAAGGACGAAAACCCCTTGAAGTCATCTCTAGAGGACAAAAACCTTCTTGAGGTCTAGAAGAATAACGAAAACTCTTCTTCTATTTGAGAGGACTCTCCATTCAGAAGTTTCCATTGAAGATCAAGGATTGATTTCTGCTTTCCAGCAATATTTGAAGGCTTTATGTTGCAGATCTGAACAAAGGATTGAAGGGGAAGATTGGTTGTTGTACTTCTTCTTTATTTCCAGCTTGTTCTAGGTGAAGCGACCCATATTGAGGACTGATTTGGAGTGTTTGGAGCTGTCAAAATTCAGATCTAGGTTGTTGTTCCATCTGCTGCTTTTTAGACATCCAATCAGCCATTTGGTGTGACTTTTGGCCCAAAGATAGTGCACTTTCCAGTTGTGTCTGAGGACAGTTGCAGATTTTCAAGAAATAATTCAGCCTTCATTTGAAGTCCAAACTAGTATTTTCCTTGTGTATTTGGCATACTAAAATCAGCTAATCTGTTTTAAGAAACAAAAGAGTATTTTTATTTCAGTTTTGAGTGTTTTCCTTCTTTCATGCAAGTCACATTTTCCCACATAAATTCAGATCTACACTTAAGATTTTTTTTGTATAATTTCTACCACTTGCATTTTGGTTGGGATTTGCGGAAAATCCATCTTGAGTTAGAATTTGTCCAGTTGGGGACATTGCATGTTAATAATGGAAACTTGAACAACCATAACAATGTCATGGGAAACCAAAGGAATCCCAACTCAGTTCCATCTATTAATGCGGTTGACTTCAATCTTCCTCCACCGCGGAAAAATAAAAACCAAAAGTCTAGCCAAGGATCACAAAGCTATGCGTACAATAACCATTCTCAAAACAACAACCAAGGTTTCAACCAGTGTTATGCGGGGACGCGTCCCCTAGATTTTGGTGATGTCCCGAACGTCCTAAACATTTCCGGGACTTGGGGACTTGGAGGGAACGTCCCCAATTTTTTTTAAATCTGTCAAAAGTTTTCTAATGTTTTTACCTTTAAAAAGATGTTATTTTTACCAAGAACATCAAATTATAATATTGAAAGCACTTAAAATACATTAAATATAGTTTAAATCCCTAAATGTCATTTTAAAAAGTTAAAATATAGAAATATTAATTTTTATGTATTATTTTAAAGGTTGTCCCCCTGTCGTCCCCAAAATTTGGGAAATTTTTGCCATCTTGGAAACCCCATCCCTCCATACCCTCATCCTTGAGACTTAGGTAACTATGGTTTCAACCAACAATAGAATCAAAACCAAAGGCCTAGGGATTATAATACCAATCTATACTTCGGTTTCCATTGAGTTATTGGCCATGATGCATAGACATGTAGAGAATGCAATAAGTTCATTCAAAGACTTCCTGAAGATCAACATCAATTATTTATCCTAATGGAGGTTTGCAATCTGGTCACACAAGAACTATATCCCCTCCGAATGCTAATTTATGCGTATACCAGGATCTTTTTCCCAAATGTTTTACCAACAAGAAGTAGACTTCTCCTAATATCAAGCAATGCATACCTATAGAGGCACATGATGTTGAAGCCTCTACTTCTGAAAACCTTGACCTAGTGCCCAACTTGAACAAGAAAAAAGACAAATTGTAGGCTTGGTTGAACTTAAAGTTGGACCCAAAGTTAACGCGACGATCCGAACTAGAGATTATCCCTCGTAATCTTCCCCCACTTTCTCTATTTTATAAAATGATACTCACACCATTCCTAAAACAGTAAAAGCAAACGACTTAATCGCGTATTTGACCAAGACTTTCTCTCACATCTCCTTCCTCGATTTGTTGATGAACTCTTCCACTCTTTTCGACGCGCTTGGCCTTGCCCACTTAATTGACGTCACCCCTCCTCCTGAAGTCCAAATTAATCATATTGATTTCAACATACATCCTCCTGGACAAAATGATAAAGACACCAGGTACTCCTTTGACATAAGGAAAATGCCCTTCGATGCTGAAATAGCCAAGAGAGGGGATCCCACTTTGCATTTCCGATACATGTCATGGTAGGTAGCGGCCAAGATGTCCCAACTCCATGAAAATACTTTGTCGTGGTCTTCTATGCTCTGAACAATAGGAGCCCAATAGTATAAGAACTTGTCCTCGCCCTTGTCTCCAACCAAACAAGAGGCCAATACACCAATTAAGACCTTGCGTAGGTTGGGGATAAGGGCCTGCTCCACACTGGTCATTCTAACTCCCCGCTTGGCACCCACATCGAATGCCATTGCAACCCCAAAATAAGTTGCCGACCTGCAGGCCTCATCTGGTGAGCTAGCCTCCTTGAGGGCTAGCTTCCTCCCTGTGACTAGTAGTCCTAAAATCCTATAGATTACCTGTAGTGTGATAGTTCACTCTCTGCAAACATTGGGGAATCAGAGCATGTTCTGATCAGCATCCCAATAAGTCAAGAAATCACATAGCAGTTTGTTGGTTGGAGCAACCAGCCTATTTTATGCCAATCTGCATATCCCTTCCCTCTCTAACTGATCAATCTTTGCTTGTGTCAATAAAGGAATAACTCGAACCAACCACTTATGCTCTTTGGCTCTGGTCCATCTCATGTAGTCTATGTGCATCATCAAAACAATGGAGAGTTAGATCCCACAGCAAAAAAAAAAAACTCAAAACATGCCAAAAAAAAAAAAACAGTTAACAAGTTTTGGCTCCTTGGGTGGCGGTTGCACAACTATCAATCTACGTTTAGCAATGGTGGTGAAACCACCACAACATTTTTGCCTCCGATGACAACCATGACTCTAAGCCTCTATAAACTCAAAAAAAACCAAATAAATGCAAAAATATTTTTTAAAAAAGCTTGCATTCCTATTCACCCATCCCCGTGTGAACATTTGACTATGATTTTGTACAATTTCATCCCCCCAAGCCATTTTTCAAGTAAAAACTTAAAATGTAGGACACAAGATCTCGCCTATCTCTAAGGAACACTAGTTGTCGTTAGGTCTCTTGCCATCCTCGCTAAATGCTCTCTAAATCAATTATCTCAATGTGTCAAATGGTTACCGGAAATCTGAAACTCCAAAAATAGCAAACTCACAAATGACAAATGATTTCCAAAATTAGAAGTAGCTTCATATATGTGTGTGTGTGTGCGCGCGAGTTTTGCAATGTTGTTGAGGTAGATTGGTTGGTATTTTCTCCCCCACTTGGATGGTAAGTAATTTTTTCTGTTCATTTTTTAGTATTTTCGATTTCATTACATTGTTGCACTTGATTCCCGCTTTGGTTGTAGGTGACAAAATGTTTCGGTTGGCATCACTTCACCACGAAAATGGGTCCGGGGACTTTTCTAGCTCTCCCATTTTGGGATACACCATACTCGAAAATCGCCTTCTCACTCGTTAATGGCATACACACTACTCCAAGGGGGCGAAATGTATGCACCCAAATTTACATGGTGCAATATACGGAAAAACACTTCTCCCGTGGTGATAAAGTTCCATTCAAACAAGAATAGAGTCCAGATCCTTCCCACTTCTCTTTGCAAGATTCCTAACACTCTCTACATTAGCTTAAACACCATTTTCTATGATTTTTCAATTTTAGTTGAATTTTTCTGTCAACCATAGCAAAACCACCAGTTTGGCAAGACCGGCAATTTCATCACCATTCAAATCAAAATTAAGATGTGTTGCCAACGCGCAATTCAGTTACGATTCGATGTTCTCCATGTCTACTTGACCAACTCTGCTAAAAAATAGCCCGTTCATTTCTTTTTTCTTTACTTTTTCATCTTTGTTGAGTCTATCCATTGATTTCTTTCATGTTTACTAACCATGCTTAAAACAAAATTCATTAATTCCTCCACTCCTAGTACCTTACAAATAACTCTCTTTCATATTGTTCACAGATTGGTTATTTATGAATTTTGAGAATGGTTATGCTGTCAATTTACTAAGAAAGTTTATTATAGACAGCCATTACTCTATCCAAGTTATTTGTTCAGTCATATTCCAACTACATTCTTGTGTCAAACCAAACAGCTTCTTTAGGACTTTTCATTGATATTTGTTGCTTCGCTCATTTCTTCCTACCTAGATTACATTAGACTTTGTATTTGGAAGGAGCACGAATCTAAGGAGACACCAAATCATCACCAACAAGTTTGGGACAAAGCTGCCACAAGACTGCAATAACTAGGTTGGGGATGCAATAGTTTTCTTCTGATTTATCAAAATATTTGTTGAAAAGGTTTCTGGAAAAATTTCTAGTGTGTATTTTTTGTTTTATTTTTTATTTCAAGAAGTAATCCTTGTTCGAGAAAGATTTGTTCAGGTTGAGAGAAGAGAAACCTCTCCTCCTAACGAAATTAAGGCTAAAGGTCTTGTTGTAGGAAGCTTTCATTTGATAAAAGATTAATATAGCATCATATTTGCCAGAAAGTTTTTATATTCGTTTATGTTAAAGTCTACAACAAAGGAATAACTACATCCTGTTATTCTATGTTTAGTTTAATTTATTTTAAAAGACGGTAGTTTAGTTTCACGTTACGTAATTCCTTTTTATTTATTTATTATCCTAATCATTTCGAGACATTCAAAAATCCAAAAACATTCGACAATTGTTTATTCATTTGCATCCAATTAAAAAAGGCATTTCAAGGAAATAACAAAAAAAAATGAATTGTTGTCTTGTTTATTAATGAATAGTTAGAAGCAATTTAGATAAATTGAAAGCTTTCCATTCGGTATTTTGATTTAAATAGATTTACTTCTTTTTGTTCATTTATTGCTAGCATTTAGTTAATCCAACGTCAAAGTTTCAAACCAAACACAAAAACATTGCAATTAGGAGCTCACACTACCCATTCTTAGCCCTTGATGTTCCTTTAGCTCTTTGTCTATCTCTTCCTTGTGAAATGATATCCACATATCACCATTTTTGTCTGAATTAACCTCATAGGAGAATCTTCAAACCCATTGTCTATCCACCTGGTATTGACCCATGTCAGGGAGATATAGACTTAGGACTGCGCGTGTTGGTCTTTCGCTCTACTCCTATACCACTCTTGATCATTAACCAACTCAAAGCCCTAAACGAACATCTTGCTATTTCCCGTCGATTCTGGTTTGATCAAGTGCACCCCCCTAGGCGTGCAAACCCATAAGTTTGGTTTACCTTTATCCTTGGGTCTAGATTCGTCCCTCACATTTTCCATGTCCCGCATAACCTTCCTAAGAGAGAAATACCTTGAGAGAAACAAACACTATCCAACGGTCTTTCAGCCCAGCCACAATTTTCTTCGTTTAACCGATATAGACGGGGGATTACGAACCGCAATCATCCTTGATCCTAATATCCCACATAAAAAGATAGGAGTTTTTCTGCCCTTGACGAGTTGGTTGCACTCTCGCAAGTCCATTGGCAAAGAATCATCTATCCACCTCGTCTCAATTGGTAGTCATCCATAACCCCACCATGCTCACCATTTCCATTGCTTTACCATCACACACAGCCCCCATCTTCACATCATCTTTACAATTCAGTTGTCTCGGCCTGACCTCAGGAAGTCAAGTGCACGGGTTAAACATGTCATTTTTCCTATGTACAGGGCCCACTGCCACTTGGCTTTTTCAAATTAAACTTTGTTGGAGCCGCACACAATAAGCCAGAAAAGGCAGGTATTGGCGGTATGACCGAAATCAGAAAATAGAACCTATCATCTACCACCAGCAACACAGGCATCCAAACCATCATTCCACACATCTAAGGGACAATTATTCAAAAATCAGAAACAAAAAACCTATCATCTGCCACCAGCAACACATAGGCATTCAAACAAATCTTCCACACATCTTGGGAACAAGGGCACGGCATTTTGGGGACAGCAAAAATATTCCCGAATTTCAGGGATGGTGGAAGGACAGCTACTAAAATAATATGTAAAGATTAATATTCAAGAATCTTAAAAATAAAAATATCTTAAAATAAGTTGAAATTTAAAACTATTACAACTTAACAAAATCATTGATTTAATCATCTATCTAATAAACTGAAATCATGAATAGTAAATTATGATTTTCATTACTCAAAATAAGAAAGTACAATGTCAAACTCAGATCTGATAAGAGTACATCAACGTGCTAATGCCCAAAACAAAAATGCATAATCGGCAGCTAACGCTTTACTTTTTTTAAACATCTTATTTTTGGGGGGAGGAGTGGAGTAATCCCCTTTTTAGGGTGAAGAACGCCATGATGTCCCCATAACATGCCTCAATCTTCCCAAGGGTGTGGCAGCCTCCTTGAGGCATTCATTTTTCTTTTTCTTTTTTTGAAGGGGATGCAAGGGGGAATTCCCATCTTTGTCCCTGGGATGCCACTCAAACCCCAGGGATGTGTCCCCATAGAACATTGATCCACACAAATAATATTTTCTGAATCAATTGCTTTGCAAAAGAGACCTTAGAAGCCAAAATCTTCACATAGAAGGGGACTCTCAGCTAATAATCAACAAAGACAAAGGAGAAAATGAAGTAAAGACGACTATCAGAATCACATCTTCCATAAATTGGAGAATGGAACACACAATTTGTCAAATGAATGGCATCACAACCATGTAGCGGTCTTGTTCACGATAAGATGCAGCAACCCATGAGGGGAGAGATCCGGTCTTATTCAGAGGCTTACAAACGCCCCCTAAAGATGTTTAAAGAATGGTTGTCTTAGATGTTGCCACAAATCTGAGAAAAAATACAAATGGATGGTGCAAGCCATGGTCACATTGAGCAAAAAAGGTCTAAGAGGGCTGTTAGGTTGTGGAGCCTATTTTTATGTGTGAAAGTGTTGAAGATTGTACACTAAGAGTAATGTACACTTTTCATGTATCCTCGCTGGGGTTTGGGGTCAGGTTGGGCCCCGAGTGGGGGTCTGGGGGCGGCAGCCCTTGGTAGCAGGGGTTCGGGGGCGCAACCCCCGAAAAAAAAAAAATTGGGCCTTAAAACGTGCCCGATATATCGGGAAACGTGATTTTCTCATAAGGGTGGGATTTTAACCCATAGGTTTATGGGACGGTTTTTGCCCATGGTTTTGATACCCACGGTTTTGTAAAACTACTTAAGCAGTTGTCTATTTATATGGTTTTATGCATATGATAGATGTATGAAAAACATTGCATATGTGCTTTGAATTCGGGTGTGAATTCTATAGAGTTTGTTGAGCATAGCTCCAAAGAGATCTGGGTATTGTATTGAGAGAGTGGTGGCTTATAATAAAATCTGAGCAAGTGATTCTTGGTGGACGTAGCCCAAATTGGGTGAATCACATTAAATATTGTCTCTTTGTGTTGTGTTATTTTATTCTGCACTTTTATTTGAGATCTATAATATTTTCTGCATATTAGTTTCTACTGTTGCGAATCTGTGAGGGATATTTTCGCATATTTTATCTCTTATTTCCTAACAAGGGCGGCTATCTCTTTCACACATAATCAAATTTTCAGATTTGTGATTTTCCAATTACCCTCATCAGTTTATATGCCTCATCTCTCACCCCACCTAACTCTCCCACCCACTTTGTCATACTATATTTATGTCTCTTTGCTTTTACTCATTCAACTTTTATTCCCTTATATTCTCTTAGAGTCTTAACCCCTTATAATACTAAGGTCCCATGTCTTTTCACCTTGTATCCCCTTTACGTAACTCCCACAACTACCTCTTTATTTATAATATTCAACCCTTCACCTTGAACATCTTCATATCTTCTGAAATTATGAAAACTATCAACATGAATAACAAACATGTCCCCTATGGTCCACCTACTAACACTAACATTTTCAACCCTTATTATGTCTTAATCCACCTCAACCCTAATCACCCATCAACCCCAATAAAACACTTCTCTTGTATTTCCAATTTTCCACCACCTGTCCACCAAAGCCAACTTGAGAAACAGAGGGTTTTTATTGCATATTCACTCTACCTATATAACGCAACCATGGCCACAGTATCCCCAGTCATAGAGCAGAGATGGCACTCCTCTTCAACAATTCAACAAAGTGCATCCACCTAACAAGGTTTTCATTAGCGTGCATTTATAACAGGACTCTAAATCCCAACTACCAGCAGGCTCTAATCATGGCTCCTGGAAGTCAAAAGGATTATAATAAGCATATTGATATGATAAAGGTTTTCTTTTTGTAGTTGTAATATCAAGAGAACCATACCCGAAAATGAATTGAGAGGTTGGATCTGGAAAGCAAGGATATGATTTTGAGGCTCTTACTTTGATACCTTTTGAATAGTATAGAATCATAGAGATTTCTTAGTATTCTCTAGGTATCTGTTGGTTTTTCTGTAGCCAATGCCATCCTTCATAATGCCTTTGGTTCCCAGGCTCTTGCACTAACAAATCAGACCTGAATAAGGCGATTTCATTATCATTAGATATTCAAAACGCCTAAGCATGTGTTGTTGTAAATATTTGTCTCTTTAATATAAAGTTCACTTTTATCAATAAAAATCACTATGTTTCTCTATAGAATTGAATCAGTACCCTCCTCTTCCTCTTTGAGGGCAAAGCGTCACAAGCAATGAGGACTTATTATGGAACTATAACAATATTAAGTTATTAATTAACTATTCTGATGGATACGTTGATAGGATGTCTATTGGAGTACTACCTTGGACACACTCTTTAGCTGGGGGAGATAGTAATCAGTTCCTGTTTCTTCAAGGTTCTAATGTCAGCCGATGCTAGGACATGTCAGACATGTCAACATTCATTTTGACTATTGATATCCCTACTTCCAAACTCTTATCTTGGAAAATTATTCTGTCTCTCCTTCTAGAGTTCCCAAATTAGTATCAAGGTGGCAACAGATCAAAGTATTTTTAATCTGGACTTGGTACCTTTCACAGGCCAGGAGAGTAAAGCAGAGGACAAGTCCTTTTGTCAGGCCCAGGCCCATCCTGATTTTTGGATAGCCTAAAACCACACTTGTTCGAAGAACTCAAAATGAATGAATTTGTGAAACTAAGAATTTATATAGGAATCATTGATTACAAAATAAACATGAAAGGGCTGTTAAACAAATTATTTGGTATTGTTTATTTTTAGACATTTAATTTATGAAACTTAATAAGCTAGGGGCCATAGAGGCATTGTACATTAAGGTCCTTTTTAATAAGTTTAAGTAATCAATTAACTGCTTCTGCACAACTTTGTTAACTCAGAATTACTACTAGAAAATAACTTTTTGTAGCTAGACCTTCAAATGTGTCCTTGATTTGAATGTTAAGAAACAATTTATGCATCAAATGTTGCTTGATATGTTCCAGTTAACTTTAGCAACTCTATAATGCATAAAAAAGAGAATATGTAAATTTTTATGCTAGAAAGTGATAATAATAGAAGACACCACATATGTCCAGTTCTAACACATAATTACTGAATATATAATGCAATTTATTGCCTTACCAAGTCAGAAACAGCAGTCTGCAAGTTTGGAGACCAGTTGACCATATATGTTCCTGTCAATGAAGTTGTTAAGCAGAGAAAATTAGAGTGTTTCCCTTGAACAATATATGCAAGACTGTGACATAGCACAATACAAAAAAAAGACTTACATTTGTTATGAATAGCCAATTGAATTTACTCATATGCACAGAAAAAATTGGATTCGACTCAAACATAAGCAATTGATAAAGTTTAAAGCACTGATTTACGTGCAACAAATCAGAATACTCTTTTGGGGGATACGTAGGCAAATACATAAAATGGTTTTGCTATAACAGCATTAGTGCATAAAAATTTAACAAGATAAATGCACATGCATGTCAACGCCTTGAACTTTTTCATTGGATGTGCATTAGCACAAGAGGGAAGTCACAAGTTGAAGCACTTTTGTGAGTAGACTCCTTTACAGTACAACAGAAAGGGAAACACTGGGAATGGTCAGCTTGCTTCATAAATTCATAACTGTTTGTTAGCGAATCCTTGTCTTTTATGTGGACCGCTAGACTTTCCTCCATAAGGCCAATAACCTATTGTTTCAAAGAAGATTTGTTGACTGATAATTTTGCAAGAATTTACTTTCAGAATTATTGCGACTTAGCGAGAACTATGCAATCATCGGCCAGCTCTCTGTTCTAGTTTGGCAAGCCATCAATATTCAATGATAAATTCTTGAATGCCCATCTGTTCTAGATTGTAGTCATACCCTCGTGGTATGACAACAGATCTTCCCCTTATCATGTTGAAGTCGAGAGCACCCCAGTCAATCAAAAGACTTTTATGAAAGATAGGGCGTTACCATGTCATTTAGAGGTGCATCGTGTGACAAGAAATAC
The DNA here is from genome assembly GCA_019776745.2 of Taxus chinensis. Lineage (NCBI taxonomy): Eukaryota > Viridiplantae > Streptophyta > Pinopsida > Cupressales > Taxaceae > Taxus > Taxus chinensis. Next base: position 501,270,524 of record CM034156.1, read on the forward strand.
AGGAAGTGTTGCAGAAAATGCATAAGACCCAGCAGAGATCACACAGGAACAGATACAACAACACAAAAGATGTTGTTGGTTGGGCTATGGTGGCCTATACTGTTGTGAGATGCCAAGGAATGGATTTAGAAATGTGATACATATCAAAGGAAGGGAAACTAGTGAAGAGTGGCTTTATGCCTCTTTTTATGTTCCACTAACAAGAAAATTTTGAGATGTTTGGACGATTTTATTGGGCCTTTCCAGAAGGTGAGTTGACTTCACCGATGCAGGTATATTGTGTTGATGACGGAATACCTTACCAAATGCACAAAGGCAAGAGCTTTGCAAGCAACTCAACAAAGACTGCAGCCAAATTCGTGTACAAGTAGAAAGTCACTCAGTTCGACATTCCACAATGGACAGAGTAACAAAGCTGATCAGTTTGTCAACAAAATAATACGGCAGCAGACTTTGGAGATTTAAAAAATTCACTGTCTGTCCAGTCCATATTATCGAAGGGCCAATTGTTTGGGTGGAAGCAACCAATAAGGCCCTCATCGCAATAATTCAAAAAAATGTGAAGTAGACTGAGGAAAGATTGCCAACAATACGGTGGGCCAATAGAGCAGTCTGCACGGTGACCATAGGGAATACTCCATTGTATTTGATGTTCAGGAAGGAACTTTTTAAATTATTAAAATACCTAGTGTTGAGTCTCATAACAGCGGTCAAGAATAAGTTCGCAGACCATGTTAACTTGGAAGAGCAGCTTCTACAATTATATAAGATAGGGAAGAGGAGAATCACAACAGCTTACATGACAGAGATTATGTAATGTCCCTATCTAGGACAAGTTAGGAAATAATATAAATCTGATCACATGCTGCTGGAAAATAATTAATTTTCAAACCCCAAGTGCTGTAATTTTCAAAAATTAATATCTTTGGCTAGAGAAGTCGAAATGAGCTGAAATTTTGGATATTGGACCACAAAAATATGAAGAATAATATGCAAAAACCAAATTTCGTACAGCCAACATGAAACCCTAATTTTGACCTAAAAGTAGGTCGCCTAGCACATTTAGGGCACCAAATCTACTCCAAAAATTATGAAATCACCTTCTCCTTATTTCTCCTAATTTTTGCAATCACATTCAATATTAAATTGACCCCAAACTGCAAATCTGAATTTTATAACTGCAGTTAATCAATAACAATGCACCCAGGACCGCTGAAACTTGGAAAATTCATAACTTGCTCAATACTTCATCTTTTGCCGTGAAATAAAATGCAAACTAATCTACAATTCAAGAGTTTTCCAAAGATATTAAAACCTGAATTTTATGACAACTGAAACCCCTCCAAAACAGCCCCTTAAATCCCCAAACCAGTCACTAGGGTTAGCATAAAACATGTAAATTATTTCCAGCTCTTAGAACCCTTCAAAAACATCCCAAAATGACTACCCACACTCAGAAAAATAAGCTAACTCAGATCAGATTACAAATATAGTTTGTTCACCCTTAAAACATGCCAAAAGATGCTCAATTCAAGTCGCCATAGTTAGAATAAAACCAGCAATAACCAGCAGATCTAAAGCACCATAAAACCCTTCACAATATTCAATAACATGCAAATTTTTCTCTCAATAAAATGTGCCAATACTCTAGACAAGTCGCCAAAGCTAGGAGGCATAAATCATGCTCAAAGACACTTCAACAAAATGAAACACAATGAATGGAATAGGAGAGTCTTCAATGTCTTCAACAATGGCTTCCAAATGAGAGAGAGCGAAATGCAAGAACTAGGGCATACATCCCAATACTCCAAGCATGGAGTGAAATCAAATGATCATCCAACATAACCCTCTAAGGAAAAATGTGACCTCCCTTTTATAGAACTAAGGGGTGCAATATCCAATAAAGACCAACCTTTCCCTTTTGGAGGGGAAAACATAAACTCTCATTAAAATATTTAATATTAAGACTATGTGCACTTTATTTATTTTTTAATTAAATAAATAAAAGTAACTAACCTATGTGCACATTAAACTAACTAAAGAGACTCCCACTTGTAGCGCTAGGCATGCCAAGGGGATACAATGCAAATGAAAAATAAATATTAATAATGTCCCGAAAAAAGGGACATTACAGATTATTTACAAACAAAGAAAATCTTGACATGTCAAACTCTTCAAGCGTATGAATTGTAAGTTTGGTGCCTTGGTCTTTGAATATAATGGAAGATGTACAAGTAAGCTTGAAAATTTTAAAATGTAATGAATTGGGCTATATAAATCAACTAAGTACTCAAAATGGGTCCATGGGAGTGGACAATTTGGACGAGACACCTTGTAAGGACGTGGTTAATGGTACTAAATTCAAATTGGAAAAATTGGCTCTAGCATCGCTAAACGATTTGGAACTGGAACCCATGTTGATGGTTGTTAGACGAATCACAACACATTGCATGACAGAGATTATGGAGGGAAAGAAAGACTTGACATGTCAAACACCTCAAGCGTATGAATTTTAAGTTTGGCGCCTTGGTCTTAGAATTTAATGGAACACAAAAAATCAAGCTTGGGAAATTTAAAATGTAATTGATGGAACCAAGTAAATCAATTAAGTACTAAAAAACTCACTGCCTATCTAGTCCATGAAGCAACCAATAAGGCCCGCATCACAATAAATCAAAAAATGTGAAGTAGACTAGGAGGAAAGATTGCCAACAAGACTATGGGCCAATAGAACAGCCTGCACGGTGACCATAGGGAATACTCCATTCTATTTGTTGCTCAAGAAGGAAGTTTTTAAATCATTCAAATACCTAGTGCTGAATCTCATAACAGCATTCAAGAATACTAGGAGGGAAGATTGCCAACAATACTAAGGGCCAATAGAACAGCCTGCACGGTGACCATAGGAAATACTCCATTCTATTTGATGTTCAGAAAGGAAATTTTTACATCATTGAAATACCTAGTGCCAAGTCTCATAACAGCAGTCAAGAATAAGTTGGGAGACCATGATAACTTGAAAGAGCAGCTTCTCGAATTATATAAGATGGGAAAGAGAAGAATCACAAAAGCTTGCATGACAAAGATTATGTACAGACAATGAAAACCTTGACATTTCAAACTTCTCAAGTGTATGAATTTTAAGTTTAGTGCCTTGGTATTTGAATATAATGGAAGATGAAAAATTAAGCTTGAGAAATTTAAAATGTAATGAATTGGACTGTGTAAATCAATGAAGTACTCAAAATGGGTCCATGAGGGTGGATAATTTGGATGGGACACTTTGTCAGGACATACTAAATGGTACTTGATTCAAATTGGAAAAACTGTCTCTAGCGTCGCTAAACGATTTGGAACTAGACCTCATGTTGATGGTTGAGAGACAAATCACAACAAATTGCATGACATAGATTATGCAGGGAAAGAAAGACTTGACATGTGAAACACCTCAAGCGTATGAATTTTAAGTAGGGCACTTTGGTCTTAGAATATAATGGAACACAAAAAATCAAGTTTGGGAAATTTAAAATGTAATGGATTGGACTGTGTAAATCAACAAAATACACAAAAATGGATCCATGAGAGTGGGCAATTTTGATGGGACACCTTGGAAGGACATATTAAATGGTTCTAAATTCAAATTGGAAAAATTAACTCTGATGTCAATAAATGTTTTGGAACCGGACCCTATGCAGGTAAATAGATGTGTAAAGTTTAATTTCAGTTTATTCAAAATGAAAAAAATATTAATGAAAAAACTGAGAAGAAATTATAAGCAAATGGCAGTGAAAAATTAAAATCACAACAGGAAAAAGCAATTCGGTGGGAAAATGTGGAAAAATTAAAAAGACAAAGTTGTGAAAAATTAGAAGTACGAGGAACTGAAAAAATTGAAGAAAAATGTAAAGAGAATGAGAAAACCCCTAAAAAAAACCCCAACAATAGATGATATAAAAAATACAAAAGAGCGTACTCTACTCATTCCATCTTCAATTGTTAGCGGAATGTTTGATGGATGTGAGGAAGAAATCTAGAAAAAACGTGTAATATCCCCTTCTCGGTCAAAGATACTTAGCCCATTCATAGTTTCGCGACGGCTAAGGGATTAGAAAAGGGGAAACTAAGTCATAATAAATTAATTATAAAGTACATCATACAATATTATTATAAGCACTTAAAGTTAATTTATTAATGACAAAATAGAAAAAGAAAAAATAACTTTCAAGTTTGTCTGAAAGTTGTTCATCTACAAATTTTAATAAATAAATTCCAGCTTTCAGTTGATCCAAATCTGGTATTTTTCTAATGATTTTATGCTTATAAATATTGTTGATCTGTTTTGCATAATATTTGGGTGATTTTGCTTCAGTTGTGAATGTTTTCCATCATCAAGGCAAGTCACACTTTTCAGTAATAATTCAGATCTGCACTATTTATTTCAAGTACATCGTATATAAATTACTATTTTGGATCGGATTTTTTGTTGTTCCGTTTAGGGACAGAAATTGTCTCATTGGGGACATTCTAAACGGACAAGGGTTTCAAAACAAAAAACAAGGGCATGGTCAAAAAAGGTAAAATCTAAAAAAAATTGAGCTATTGGACGGATTTTTAAAAACCTAACCCTTGAGAAAAAATTGTAGAAATCAATAGGAAAAGGGTACAAAATTTGATGTGGAGTTTTTGAAAAACAAAGGTGCAAAGACCAAGAAAATATGTGAAGATGTCTAACGACAAACTGCAACCTAAGTCAACCAACATATCTAACATCAAACTTTAGCCAATATCAACTGACACTAGAATTCAACTGACCATACAACCAATGTCAACACTCTAGAAAAAGTGTGTACGTATATGTCAGCGGTTGCAGTTAATGTCAACAGGTCTACAAAAATCAGCAAATGTCTGAGTGTTAACACATTTTACACCATAAGTCAATAAATCTTGCATTGATTTAGAAAATGCATAACAACGACAACAATATACACAACATCAGCATATTAGTCAAGCTTGCACTTAAAAGTCTCGCCTAAGATGAAGAGAGAACACCAAAAACCACATATTATGAGAGAATTGCATAGATCTCACACAAACACTAATCAAAGCATAAACAAACACTATTCCAAAAGACATAAACCATAGATACTCATGTACGCAACATGAATCACACTAAAGTACTCGGATCGCTCAACTCACTCTATATTCCAAATACACAAGAAGAGTACATTATATTCAAGATCCAGTTACGATTATGTGCTATGAACTACAAAATATAGCATATTACGTTATCCAAGCTCATCCGCCATTACAATATGATCAAACCCTAGCATGAAATCCTCAAGTTCATCAAAAGGTCACTACTACAACCCTTACCAGTCTGCAAAAAAGTGCAATAGTAAAGACCCAATTTCACCTGCTAAAATTAATAACAGAAGTCCCAAAAGTCAATCAAAATAAGAGACAAAGGGGTATTTATAGAATTCACAAACAACCTAGCATAGACAGTTGTCGCGCAAATATTCCTTTGATTCCATCAAGGATTCATTAGAGTTATGTGGTTGTCTCTTAGTTGGCATGTACTCATTAGTTTCAAGAACATTCCCCTATTCCCTTCGGCACTCGCACGATCCTTGATTATCTATTACCATTATGATTATGCACTGACACGTGTCCATTTTCATAGTTTTTTGTTAACCAATCAATTTGTGTCATGTGTCTCATTCCTATTTGCTTCATGGAAGGATGTAATGTCTCTTTTTGGGGGGCAAAACTAAAGAACCAGGAATTAGCACAAATCCCAATTAATTCAAATCTGAATTTCAAACCAGCAAACTGAAATTTAAATCCAGATTAAAACAGCGATCAGATTTTCCGAACAGTAGTGCGAAAAAGGATCAAAAACACTTAAAAATCTCCAAATGACTTTGCCAAAATATAAATATGTACTTTAGGCATCAACCAAAGTAATTTTCAACATGAAATCTGATGGGAAACACTACTGACAATTAATTATAAATCAGCAAAGTACAACTTCACATAAAATTATGAAATGAGGGTTTACAGACCCCAAACTTCACAAAGATTAGTAAATTCCGGTTTTATAAATTATGAGAAAGCCAAAAATGAAAACAAATCAGATTTCCGTGCCCTACAAAGCACCAAACTCCACACTAGGGTAAGTCGCTCCACCTAGGAGAGACTCAACAATGCATGCAAAATCTAAAAATGTCTTTTTTTCCTCCAAATCTGCAACTTGCCTTCAAACTAAACAAGGATGGAGGGTTTTCGTCCCCCAACTAGCCACAAGAAGGGTTTTCGTCTTTCTTAGAAGTGCCACACACTTGGATTTCCGCCCAAGAGTGTAAAGAATAATGAGCAATAGCCCAAAAGTTCAATTAAGGAAAATGCGCCAAAAGTGAGTGATGCAAATAATGTCCATGATCTCCTTTTATATCATTATCTTGGCACCAAAGGCCAAAAAGGCAAGGCCAACCCCTTATAAAGCTTATTTAATCTTTAAGTTGTTTTTAAAAGCCACCAAACCTAGCTGACCTGCTAAAAAGAAGAATACACTAAAAGAAAACATTAAAAATTAGAAAATAAAAGTGCAATGAGAGTTCACTTCCTTTTCTTGCTCACTCCACTTCATTGCCATGGAAAAGGGAATGGCAAGAAGTCCAAATTCATGCTCTCAAGTTGGAAAAGGGGACATTACAATCCTCCCTTTCCAAAATTGCTTATCCCAAGCAATTGCAAACTCATATGCCCAAGCATTATCATGTCATGGTGAAGGAACATGTTGTAGTGTTCCCATAATCTAGACCTTGTGTCAGTTAGATGAAGGAGATTCAACCCAAACAAACTCATACCTCGATTGCGCCTTTCTTCATGTAAGTCTTCATCTTTTTCTACTTCAAAAACAACAATGACACTTCCCTGTTTTGCATGCTCAGTTGTACCAAAATCCATGGAAACTGATGTATTTTCCAACATAAAGCAAGAATAATCAGCCTGACAAGCTATCACTCTCACTACCAAATGCAAATCAGTTTGGGGAGGGGCTGAAAACAATTCCCCATGGTCATAATTCACATGGAACCCTATTCCAAATGAGACTATCAAATCTGATTTATTCCCTCCCTTCAACTGAAATCTTTCTTCCTCATTATTCCATGATGGAATGCTCTCAAAAAATTAAAATACACTGGTGTTCATGGCTGCTAATGGCAGCTCCCAATCTGATTTTTGCACATTCAGCCCTATAATCATGACATAACAACTCTTAAACTGAAATCTGATGGAAAAAAAGAAATTTGTGAGCACAATTGGGGCTGAAAATTTAAGAACAGCAGGTCTACCATTGATATCAGCCTTCCCTTGCTTATCATTCCTTCCTTTTCCTTCCCAGATTTCAAGAATTTTGATTTCTTCATTTTGCAAATGGAATCCCAGCTCCCTCCTTGTGAACTTTGAGGTTGATTTCCCCTAAAAGTAGGAGCTCTTGACCCCCACAAACAATGTGTGATTCTGCTGAATTTAGAACAAATAAGTCAATGCAAAACTCATACCTTTTCATGGGGACAGTAGGCTGTGGTATCTTCCTTTTGCAAAGAGGATCTTTTGACTAGCCCCTTCCTTTTCATGTCAGTACATAATCCTCGTAGTAGGCCTATGGCTCCTTAAGTGAGATCCTGGGGAAGGGAGAACACGTCATGGGAACTTAGGAACCTATTGTGACCAACACACCTCCATTCCCATTTGGCAAAGAAAATGGAACCCCCTTCTTATTCATCAATTATAAAACTAAGTTACAAGCTCTCAAACATGATTGAAGGCAAAGTTAAACACTTTAATACTTGCCCATACTTTCAAAGTCTAATTCTTGATTTGCTTCATGGTAAATGCTTTAGCAATATCTTAGAGGTGCTTTGTGTGCAGAGTGAAGAGGAAGAGAAACCCATAAGTTAGCCAATTTTTGGAGAAAAAACAACCTTAAAACGTTCAATTGACAGCTAAAACAAGCATTTTCTATTAACAATAAACCGACAACTTTTAGCTAACTTATTTAACTTTTTGGCAAGTTTGCAGCTCACCGATTTGAGACAAGTGGCAAGAGGGAGACGCATTAGTTATGTAATGTCCCCTTTTCTAAATTAGAAATACTTAATCATATTTTTAAGTTGAGCCTAGATAAATCTTTATTTATGGACAACTTAACAATATTATTATAAAAATTAAATGTATTTTTAAATACTAAAGCATAAAGAAGACCTTTAGCCCATTTTCATTATTTCCAGTCGGCTAAAAAGGGGAAGTAAGTTAATAATTTAATTTTAAGTGCTAAAGTAATTTTAATTATTGGCACTTTAATTAAATTATTAAAAAGAGGGAAAAGTGTATTTAAATCATTATTTTTAAATGCCCAAGTGAATGACCCAAAAGGAGAACTAAAAAGGGGAAAAATAAATGTTTAAAAAATAAATAAAGTATCCCACATGGAACGCTCCACAAGGAAAAGGAATAAAAAGGCTATAAAGGTAAATGTTGGGGCTCATTTGTAGGATCATCAAGCGAATTTGATACTTCTCTTTTGGAAATTGGAGCATTGAGCTCTCATTTTCAGCCTTTGAGGACGAAAACCTTCATTGAATCTTATTGAGGACGAAAACCCTCAATAGTCACAACACTTCCGGACGAAGACACTCATTTGTTGCATTGGTGGCTTCATTGTAATATCCCCTTTTGGACAAGTTAGGAATCATTCATAAATCTGATCACACAGCTGAAAATTAATTAAAAATTCAAACCCCAATGCTGCAATATTCCAAAATTAATTCCCGCTTAACCATCCAAGCAAAAATCTTCAAACTTTGAATTTTGGGCCACAAAAATATGAAGAACAATATCCCAAAACCAATTTTTGCACAGCCAACATCAAACCCTAATTTTGCCCTAAAATTAGGTCTCCCAGCACATTTAGGGCATCCAAATAACTTCAAAAATTATAAAATCGCTTTCTCCTTATTTCTTCTAATTTCTACAATCAAATCCACTATTAAACTAACCCCAAAACAGCAAATCTGAAATAAATATCAATTTATGTCAACCAAAAAGCTTGCAGACAGCTGAAATCTTCTAAAATTGATATCTCACTCAAAACTTGATATTTCTTCACCAAATAAATTGCAAATTGTTCTATAAATTAAGGGCTTTCCAAAGAACTATCAATCTAAATTTTTGAAACAATGTAACCCTTTCAAAACAGCCCCCAAAATCCTAAACCCAATCCCTAGGGTTAGCGTAAAATATGTAAATTATTTCCAACACTTTGTAACCCTTCAATGCACTCCAAATAATTGCTCAAACTCAGAGAAACAAATCAACACAAATCAGATCATGAATATAGATGATTTACCCTTGAAACATGTTAAAATAATGCCCAAATCAAGTCGCCATAGCTGGAATAGATATACCAAAATAAATCATATTTGTTAACCAATTCAAACATCACCAAAACATGTCAATCAATCACTTATTCAAGTCGCTAGGGCTGAAATAATTGCAGCATTAAAATCAAATCATAAAGCACTCAATAATCATCACTAACATCCAAATACTTTCCTCAAATAAATGTGCCACACATCCAAACAAGTCGCCAATGCTAGCAAGCATAAATCATGCACAAAAGACACTTCAACACAATGGAACACAATGAATGGAACAAGAGAGTCTTAATGTCTTTCAACAATGGTTTCCAATGAAACTTACAATGTAAAAGAGAGAGTTAGGGCATACATCCCATTACTCCAAGCATGGAGTGAAATCAATAGATTCATCAACATAAGTCCCACAATGACCCCAAACTCTCCTTTTATAAACAAGGAGGCACAAAATTCAAAATCCCTAGGAGAGAGAAATCATTAGATAAAAATAGTGTATCCTCTTGTAATGTCCCCCTTTTTAATTAAAAATTAAAAAGAAGAGAAAATCGATTTGCACATGTAAATTTAAAAATAAAATATATTTTTTTGTGAAAATCAAAAATAAAAGAGAAATTTGATTTCACCTTGGAATTATAATTACTTATTTTTAAGGTGAATTAAGTGACTAAGCAAATCACAATTATCTGAGAATTATTTAATGTTTGGTATTTAAAATAAATTGATTCCTTCTAGGCATGAGTCGATCCATATGGGCCCCTTTTGATTTAATTTCTCTATGCATTTAATATTTTCTTTGAGCGTGATCTCTAGGCACTTTTTTAAATGATATTCCCTCCTAGATTTTGGCAGCAAAAATGGAGAGAGAACTTTGAAGGATATACAAGGCAAAATATATAAAAGAAGATGTGGTTACTCTTTTTTCGCATGTTGACAGTTTATTAAACTTATCTTCATGCTTGAAGAAGGGATGTATGCCCACTAATGATCTAAAATAAAAGGTGTTCTTCAACACCACCTTTGAGTGAAGTGTGTATGCCCTTTGAGCTTAAATTGATGAATTACTTGCATGTCTATTCAATTCAAGTAGAGTCACCATTATTGTGAGAGCTTGTGAGTTTATTTGGACAGTGTTTGGGCCACTACTTGATCAATAAATTCTGGAAATTGTTGTTGGTTTTGTCATTATATAAATCGACTTGTGGAGGGAGATTTATGGTGTTTTTTAGTGGTATTTTGCAAGGATAAAATTTAAATTGTTCTTTCCTTTTACTCTATTGCTAATGCACTTGTTTCATGATATTTGGAGCTGCTAACCTTGCTAGAATTTATGATAAAAATAAATCAACTAAGTTATGTGATGTTCTATCATATTTTGGAAGGGTTTGAAGTCTTTTTTCAATCTGTTGTTACAGATCTATTAATGCAGATCTAAAAGTGATAATTTTGAGTGTGGAGAGGTGTATGTTTGAGCTGGAATCAATTTTATAATTTTCCCTAACCCTAGCGACTTGAACTGCAGTTTTGGGGGTTGTTTTGAGTGGGTTTTTGTGATCAGAAAATTCAGATTGTTAGTTCATTGGAAAGTGCATAATTTTATCATCCTTCTACAATTTATTTCATTCAAAACGGATAAAGATTGAGGGAGATTAATTTTTAAAGTTTGCAGTCATTTTCAGCTATTTCCAGGCATATTAATTTATTTTTCTACTTCTGCAAGTTTATTGGTTAAAGGAGTGCAAATTCCAACTAGATAGCCCATCTGAACCCTTTCCTTAGCTCACTCCAACCCCATTTGGGTTGTATTGAAGCCGACACTGGGTTAGTTGAGGTGAACCTAGAAGGGTTTCTCTTCTAAGTTTGCTTCTTTTGCAAGTAGATTAATAATAATTAATTAATATCCCACAAGGGGATATTACACCTCCCTAAGTGTGGCATCCCCTTTCTAAGGGTGATTTTAATATTAAAAGCCACCCAAAAGTTATTTAATTAATTCTTGTTTTTATTTTGCATTGTGGGAATTAAATTAAATAAATTACATAATTAAATAATTATTGTTTTATAATGTCAAATGATAAAAATCACTCTCCAGGCAATAATATTTAATTATTTAATATAATTTTCCTCTTGCAACATCCCAAAGCCCACAGGGAAAGATAGGCTAAGGGTCTTCAAAAATGGGGACATTACATTCATCCAAGAGTCACAAGTACGCTTCATATTCAAAATTTCATAACAGCAAGGGTTTCCATCCATGTTAGGGCATGCTTTTTGGGGCTGCCACACTCATTTCCAGCTTGGGCGACCCATATGGAGATTTTGGGATCACTTTTCAATACGTTTCTATGGTTGAAAAATTTTAAACTTAATTTTGTTTAATAGCTGCCATTTTGTAATGTCCCCTTTTTCGAGACATTATTAATATTTATTTTTAATTTACATTGTATCCCCATGGCATGCCTAGCGCTACAAGTGGGAGTCTCTTTAGTTAGTTTAATGTGCACATAGGTTAGTTACTTTTATTTATTTAATTAAAAAATAAATAAAGTGCACATAGTCTTAGTATTAAATATTTTAATGTGAGTTTATGATTTCCCTCCAAAAGGGAAAGGTAGGTCTTTATTAGATATCACACCCCTTAGTTCTATAAAAGGGAGGTCGCATTTCCTTAGAGGGCATGTTAATTGATCATTTGATTTTATGCTCCATGCTTGGAGTTGGGATGCATGCCCATTAACGTTCTCTCTCTTGCGTGGGAGTTATTGTGCTAGTTTGATATTCCATTGAAGTATTTTTATGAGATTTGCAAATATACTTGTTGGTGATTCTCCTTCTAATATTGGCGACTTGGTCTTGGGTTTTGGCGCATTTATTTGAAGCATAAATCTGCATTATATGTGAAGGGTTTTTGGTACTTTGTGATTGTTATTATGGCTGCAATTTATTAGAGGTAAATCAACTTGGTTTGGGGTTTGATCTATAATGTTTTGAGGTTGTTTATGCTAGATCTATTTGCTGCTGTGTTTAGTTAATTATTTCAGATCAAGGGCTGATTGCTTGAGTGTTTTGGAAGGGTTTTATGAGCTGGAAATTATTTAATTAATTTTCTCTAACCCTAGCGATTGGTTTTCAGATTTCACAGGCATATTTGAGGGGGCTTCAGTGGGATAAAAATTCAGTTTGTTAGTTCATTGGAAAGATCTTTATTTCCACTTTATTCTGCAATTTATTTCATGCAAAAACTCCAAGTATTGAGTGAGATATTAATTTTTAAAGTTTGCAGCAGTTTAGTGCATTTATAAATTAATTACTGTTGTAATTAATTTCAGATTTGAAGTGATTAATTTCCTAACTGGTTCTCTCATCTAATCCACCACCTTGGCTCCACTTCAATCCCTTTTAGGGTCGTATTGAAGCTAACATTGGATTATTTGAGCTCAAATTAGGAGGGTTTAGTCCTTCTAGAGTCGATTCAGTAGAATAATCTGCATATTTGGATAATATCCCAAAGGGGATATTACACATTTTTGTGGTCATTTTGAGCTATCATTTGCATTGTACCTCCAAGTATTTCTAAAGATATGGATTTTTGAAGTTTCAGTTGTCTTTTGGACAATAATTAATTCCAGCAGTCTATATTTTGTTGTTGAAGCATTTATTTTGCATTATTTCATCAAGGGTTTGAAGTTGATATATTTATGAAGATTTGTGTGTGAGAAATACAAAACTCTAAATTTTACCTGGACCTCTTAGGGTTTTGGGGACCTAAAACAGGTCACTTACCTAATTTTTGCATAGAATCATATTGTTGTCATAAACTAGACTGTTTCGGTACGGGGACGGGTTCGATATGCTGAAACGGCAAATTTTTAAAAACCTCGAGTACGGTACACTTTTGGGTACGTTATATATATGCATATAAAATTATAAATTTAAAGAAACATTTGCATACTTATTGAAATTTAATACTCATACAACTTAAAATCATTCATAAAACATGAAAACAAATTTCCAATACTTTGAGAATTGAGACTTGAGTTTGTATTGATTCATAATGCTCAAAACATAATAGTTGATAACATAGACTGTATTATAGATTTGATAATTCATTATTAATGCCTTAAGTTTGAGTTACACGTCTCATTGGACATTAAAAAAATATTTAAAGTCATGAAATATTTTAATTCCTTTCTCAAACCAAAGGAGGGCAGAACAGCCTCTTGTCAAGGCAAGGATCTTGTCATTATATTTATGATTCGACGAAATCAATTTGTAGGCTTGGCACTTAATGTCAAATGAAGAGAAGATAGGCTGCCCAATCACCATGTGCTTCACTTGTTCATGTGCCTTCCAAATTGACTGAAGAATAAAGAACCCATGAGGAGCAACAAGAAAGCCCCCAAATAGTAAGTCAACCAAATGAAGTCCTTTTCATCTCTCTCGACCCTTCAGAGCCTATTGGCAATATTGAATCTCACACGAACTTTCCAAAGTTCAATTCCAATCAAAGCCCTCATGTTTTATTTATTTTTTTGCACTTAAAAAAAAGAAAAAAATGTGGGTATGTACCCACAAGCCCTGGGTACTTCCCGAGTACGGATTTCCATACCCGAGACGTACCCAGGGCCTGTGGGTATGTACCCACAGTGTACCCAAAGCATACCCATACTCGTACCCAAAATGTACCTAGCCTAGTACAAGGGGGTCTAGGGCATTTCCATGCAGTCTCGGTCATAAACTTTCAGGTTTATACATGTGGCTGTCATAATTCCAGTAATTGCCGTTAGGGTTTTGGGGAAAATCCTAATTCTTCAAATTTGAATTCGAAAGGGATATTACAATCTATGGGTCTTCGGGAAAACCTTTTGGCAAAGCTAAAACTTCTAAATCATGCAGAGAGCGCAAACACTAAAGGGCTAAAAATATCACCCATCAGCACACCGAGATGAGTCAGGAAGAAATCCATGCCACCGATGGATGCCAAGTGGCCTTGATCAGTGAAGTCTAGGGTACGGAGTCAAGGCTAGACAAAGACAGAGAAAGTCGATGATGGATAATTGTCGGCAATCGGTGCGCCCAATGTACAAAGACCAAGCCAAAGATTCAAAGGACTACGGAGAGCATTAAAGTTGATTGAGGACACATGGCACAAGTATACACGTGGCAGGGATCGGTAAACCTAGAGATTTACTACGGTACCTTTTCATGAGCTTAAATTTGACGGTTTAGATGTGTAAAAATGAGCTCGAGGACATCACAGAGAGCACAAATCAGGATGGTTCTTTTTTGCTCATATCTTTTGACAGAAAGCTCCAAATGACTTGCAAGTGGTACCATTAGAAAGGCATTGGATAGGACTACACACTAAGATAAGTTTCAGAGAGAATGGTGAAGGGATCTGAGATATTTTCATGAGAAAATTTTGGGCATCTTTTGCTCTCTTTTTTTTGGTCTAATGATGTCGAAATCATTTTCAGATGCTTTTTAGTTGGATATTACATTCTTGGCCCCCACTCAAAAGAAGATCAAAGAAATAAGGATGAGCAGAGATCGAAAAAACTGATTTTAGTTTAACTCAAGCTCATAACCATCAAATTGATGAACTGACATAAAAGACAAATGAGGTCATTCTCTAAGTTGTTTTGGGGGAACTTTTTTTGTCCATGCAATTCTAAACCGCTAATTGTGTTTAAAAGAGGAGGGAATTATGATTTTTATTATTTTATAAGTCTATTTTAGGGGGAATGATTGATAATAGGAGCATGTTCCCAAAACATCTCTTTTCCAACTATAGTTAGTTTCATTTTTTATTTTGTTTAGTTTTTTCCGCTTTTTAGATTAGGTAGGCCTTTCTAGAAGCTCTGGAATCATGCAAAGGCAGTGGTTGAGTCTCATGCCTATAAATGCATTCAATTTTATTGTAAAAGGACCCTTGACCGTGGATTCAATACTTTGGAGTTTTCACATGGTTTTGTGAGCTGCATAATTGTTTTCAATTGAGAATTCATGTCATGTCATGGAGACCTAGATAACAAATCTCTTTCTGTTTTTTAAATAGAGTTTGCACTTTTAATTTTAATGAAATTTGCAGAGTAAGAAATTGAGCTTTGTTAGTCTCGTTTCATGAGTAGATGTTTCTTACATTTGGTTTCTTAGATGTGATATGCAATCTTAGTTATTAGGTGATTTAGGGATGTCTGCAAAGGGAAAATTGCTCTGTTGTCTTGTTGAATCTAGTTAGCTTGAGCTAATGCTATTTTGACTAAACCTTTTCATGAACTTTGTGAATGTACAATAGTTGCTTGGATTATGCAAGATTGTGATTCTTTATGTTTGTTTCCTTTAATTGATTGCCTAGAGTTTATGCAGAAATGAGCCAATGTTATTTCTTGTATTCTCTAGCTTTTGTGTGGTTTGATTGAGACCAAGGTGTATGCCATGCTTAGAAATAGATAGAGAGAGTCTAGTTTCTTTTATGCCTTACCCTTCCCTTTTTTTGAGATTTTTTGATGAGACGCAAATAACTTAGGACCATTGTAAATACGGTAAGCTTGAGCTTAATTCATATCAGAATGTTCAGATCCACAACCCAAAGATCTAATAGGTGGTTCCCAAATACACCAGTCCCTCCACGGGTTAACGCTTGGTCACATAGTTCCCAACTAAGGCTATACATCCTAGAGTATTTCGTATCTTGAATCCAAATGTCCAGTAAGGGTTTTAAAACATGCAGGGGAAAGAATTAAAACCCCTTTCCCTCTTTTTGATGTTGTTTTTAGTGTGCATGAAACACAAGTAAACAGAACCTTTACTTTTCTTGCATCTCATAGAATGACGTGGGATATCTTTTTACTTCATTAGTTTGCCTAAGTTGAACCTACATACTTCGGTTCCTTCATACCTTGATGACAAAAACTTGTAGTCGTGTCCTATTGATGAAAGTGTTCCTTTCTCTACAAAGGATCTTGTATTATCATTGTGGCACCTTACTTCCTTTTTACGTGATCATATCCTCTAGTCCCCTTGTTGGACATTGTCGGTAGTTGACCACATCCCCATTCTTTTGACATCCTATTATCTATTTTACTATAGATTTTTACCTCCCTCGGTGTTGGCTCCAACCAAAGATTTGTGAGTTTGAAATGTAAGATCTTTAGACCTCCTCACAAATAATCCCCCTACATCCATAACATCTCCATTCACCCTAGTCATGGCAATAGATCATAGTATTTTACCTCCTGAGACAATCTAATGCATGTAATGATTTTGGTTTACTCATTTCAGAGCTTCCATATTATAACTTTATATCAAATCTTGTCTTCTTTGACCTTTCTTAGATTTCATTGGATATTATATTTGTCTTGGTGGTATTCTTTGTTTACAAGATCATGCATCTTTTTACATTGGATGTCCTTTATTATACAATCACTATCTTTGCCACATATTTTATCTTCTTTGATCTCTCTTGGATTTCATTAGATGACTGATTACCTATTTATTCTTTGCTACATCTTTTGATTTCTTTGATCTCTCTTAGATTTTATTAGAAGCCATTTTAACTACTTATTTCTAATCACATATTTTCTATTTATTAGATTCATCGATCTATTTTTCGTTAGATGTTTTCTTTAACCTACTTTACCATCATCCTTTTCATTTTTAGCCATACTTGTCGTCACATTTGTGCAAGTATTGAAAAGAAAACATCGATCAACATGTCATTTAAATACAACCATGCAATACAATAATATAAGCTATGTACAACCGAGTCCAAACATTGTCATATACATATATACGGTCTCTCAAAAAGAACATCATAATACATATTGTGGACATCTCACATATCTCCTTCACCCCTAGGGAGGGCAAGCAATGCTCCAAGAGGACATTGTTTGTCCATCTAATCATAGGGATCAAACCAAGGAGGATGCCCTAGAGTGTGCCCCTCGTACCTCTTCCTACACCTTTGCTAATTGAACCTCTAACTCTTGAATCCACATTGAAGCTACTTGTGGCCTAGCCGCAACCGCTTAAGTATCAACCAATGTACCTACATGCTTTATCGACAAGGTATCTATTGGAGCTCAACATTTCACCTGCACCTGCATCATGAAGATCCAGGGCTTTAAGGCAACATGGGACTGTCTCCAAGTTGTGGGACTTGCACCTGAGGGCCGAAGCAGACCTCCGGAGAAGGCCGGCTACTCTACCTATTCCTAATGCTAAACTACTTTTGTTGGAAATGCAACTATTTAATCCTAAACTAACAATCCAAGGGACCAAGGTTAGAAGGAGATGCATACGGGAAAACCTAAGCTAAAGGTGGTGATAGCACCAGAAATATGGGAAATACTTAAGAAGGACAAAGGCTATTAGCAGAAGTCTTAAGGACTCAAACAAAGATGGTTATTAGGATGAAATTACAAAGGATGATAAAGCAAATGTAGAGTGCATAATTTTTCCTGAGACAAATAGGGGAAATCCATACGAGACTTTCACGCAGATGTTGGATTGTCAAAGAAAGTTAGGATAGATTTTGATGAGGTTCATGATGAGCTTTCCAAAGTAAACTTTGTAGGATGGAAGGACCAAGCTGATCAGCTGATGGAAGAAATTGATACCATGTACGAATTTGCTTTGGAAGAGAGAGAAATGTGTTTCCAAGAAGAGTGTTCATAGAGGGAATGGAAAGAAAAGGTGACTCCCAAGCTGATGAAAAGATGTGTTGAGTGACCTTTGTCCAAAACAATCTACTGTGGGTAGGTTATAGATTATATTTTCTGCAAACAGAGAGTTGGCATATTTTCATCTTGTTGGGGCTGCCTGAGAAAAAATAACCCGGGTTACTACAGAAAGATGTTTTGTTAGAAGAATGGAAGAAAAATTGATAGAAAAAGCAGAATCTCATAACGAGCCTGAAGTGAAAATTGGAGTCTTGTTAGCCACAGAAAAGACCAGACAAAGCAAAAGAAGACGGCAGTCAAACTTAAGAAAAAAGTTGCAGAAAGTCAAAAGGCTAAAGCAATAGTTCTAGCAGAAAATGATGGGCTCCAAGCAATGGAAGAGATGCTTTGTTAGAAGAATGGAAGAAAAATTGATAGAAAAAGCAGAATCTCATAACAAGCCTTAAGCGAAAATTGGAGTCTTGTGAGCCACAGAAAAGAGATGCTTTGTTAGAAGAATGGAAGAATGCTTTGTTACTAAGGGAAGAGATGCTTTGTTAGAAGAATGGAAGAAAAATTGATAGAAAAAACAGAATCTCATAACGAGCCTTAAGTGAAAATTGGACTCTTGTGAGCCACAGAAAAGAGCAGACAAAGCAAAAGAAGACAGTGGTGAAAATCCGGGTTACTAAGGAAAGAGATGGTTTGTCAGAAGAATGGAAGAAAAATTAATAGAAAAAACAGAATCTCATAACGAGCCTTAAGTGAAAATTGGAGTCTTGTGAGCCACAGAAAAGACCAGACAAAGCAAAAGAAGACAATGGTCAAAGTTAAGAAATAACTTGCAGAAAGTCAAAAAGCTTAAGCAATAGTTCTAGCAGAAAATGATGGGCTCCGAGGAAAGTTTGACGTGGCCTTTGGGATAGCAAACAGGTTTAGAGAACTAGAGGCCTGTGTAGAAGATGACTTAAAAAGGAAGGACAGAGAGCTCACACGTATTGAGAGCAAATTTAAGAGGTTGAAGTCTTCAAAGTCAGCTACATCCATAGCAGCTCCTCTTTTTGTACAGCCTTCTCATACACCCAATTCTTCTATCATTGGGGCTATTTGGAGAGCACCCGATGCCACACATACTCAGTTAGTTATTGAGTGTTGGCAAGGACACTGACAAACCTAAAGGGGACGGAGAGGTCTGGTTGGAAGGGATAGATGTAGGTAGTCATTTTGTAATAAGTTTGAAATAACACATTTTTTATAGTTTGTTTTCTATTGTAATGAAATGGTTTTTTTTAAGTAACAAATGTGGTATAATAAATTATAGTTTGTTTTCTATTGTGATGAATTGTAAAAAAAAAAGAGTAACAAATGTGATTGTTGACTCTTGAGTTATGTCCAGACTAGTTTTAATTTTATTAGTTGAGGTTGGTCCGTAGGTGGGTGTCAATCATTATCCAACCCTCACACCTTTTGGTTGACACTTGTGGTTTTAATACAGTTGTGTCCGAAAATAATTCGAGAAGCGCTCATCGTGTCTTACCTAGTAATGTTGATGCCCATGAGCATGAGTATATGATAAAGTTCCATGTTTCTATTCTCATTTGTAGTGATCCATCTTGTGGCATAAATTATGTTGAGCTACTCAATGCATTTCTAAACTGTTATTATAATGCCTCTTGATACATCTAGTAGGAGGACTTATATATTCTGAGTAGAACAAGTTGTATATTGACATTTTACACTAGCAGACATGTTGAGAAATTCTATGCTTAGATATTTTCGTAGACTTATTTGGACCCCAGCCATGCATGTGTGACATTCACCATGATGTGGAATTTTAACGTTTGGATTTACGTGATTATTAAATGATGCTGCAATAATTTGAAATTTTAAATCTATCATACCAATGTTTGAGGTTTTATATCATGTTATAGTTGAGATACCATGATGCTATCTAGTTCATGTGTATATCCCATAATCTATACCAAGATTATTCAGGGTTCAAGGGGCGTGCATGGCTCCATTGGGGATAAATGAGTTGACCCAGTACAGGACAATTCAAAATTTCAAACACAGTGACACTTAGTCCATGCCCAAGCTGCCTGAGTCATCCATATAGAACCCAAGAGTGGTAGACTGCACTTTATCCTTTGCAAGAACTAACAAAGATCGCCAAGATGAAAGCATACACATCTTTATCAATAATAAGAGGAATCCTGAATACCTCGATAGATCAAGCCCTTCTCGTGTAACCGGATAAAAGCATCCACGACAGCTTCTGCAACCAAAATATAAAAAAAATCTGAACATAAGAATGAAAATTTACTAGAATCATGTTTGCTTTACACTATGATTAAGCATGAAAAAAACCTACAAATAAGCAGACTAATTTGCAAAAGAAACTGTGCCATCCAAGATTAAATATTGGGTTGCTTCTTTCTTTTACTTTTTTGCAAGCAATTCATTATGGCATACGATTTACATTTCAGCGTCATGAACTAAGGCAATTCTGAAATATGGCCCAAAATAGGACAGTAGGAAGTGTTTGAGACTCACGTAACCGTTTACTTCATGTTCATATTGAAATCTAACCTTGGAAAATAAGTCAATCTTTCTCAAACAAATAAAGAGATTCATAGGTTCAATGACTTACGACTCAAATGATCATCAAGAGTGAAGTGCTCTCTACTCCAGTCACATGATGCACCCAACCTCCTGAGCTGGTTTGTTATGGTCCCACCATACCTAGAAAAGAAGTGGATTATTATGATGCAAACTCTCCATTTCAATTTTGCAAATCATTTACAGAAGCAATCAACAAATTCTAAAAAGCAGAATTTTCCTTATACATATTGATATCAATATCCATAACATAAAATATATCTAGATGCCATGGTGAGAAAGACAAAGGATTGCTGTTCTAGAGGCCCTTCCTTAGTTCTACTATTTGAAGATCACATTATATGGTAAAAAAAGTATAGGAAACACTTGAGCTCCAATACAAAAGTACCAGCATTTCGTTAAACCTCATTATGCCACTAAAAAGCATGTTTTGTGTGAAACGGTCACATTCCCACTTAGTCCCAACAACTTTACTTAATCCCAATTGCAAAAAACATTAGGGTAAGTGACTAAAAATG
Organism: Taxus chinensis; assembly: GCA_019776745.2. Classification (NCBI taxonomy): domain Eukaryota; kingdom Viridiplantae; phylum Streptophyta; class Pinopsida; order Cupressales; family Taxaceae; genus Taxus; species Taxus chinensis. Next base: position 501,291,764 of record CM034156.1, read on the forward strand.
GATAATGGGAATGTCCATAGTGCAAAGGCAAACCAAAAGTATTTTAGATGCAAGAAAAGGAAAGGATGTCAAGTTCAAGCATTTATGTTAACCAACCATGGCTTTACCAATAAAATTCTACAAAAAATTGACAAGGCAATTATCAATCATAGGTTGAAAGGGTCCATACTTCCTCTTCCATTCCCAAACCCTGGCTACAAATTCATCTCTGCTCAGATCTTCCCTTCGTTTGCCTTCAGTTGCCAACAGTTTCTCCACAACTAGCTGCAGCAGCCATTAGTAATCAAATTTACCAATGGTTTCACAAGTAAAAAATATTTTACAAGCTTCCTTCCAAAAAATAAAGAGAATTTCTTCTCCTAGGCAGAAACCAAATTTAAAAATAATCACACAAAATACAAAGCAATCTACAAAAATACTGTTTAAATGTTTATTGACGCTAAATAAATGGGGGTAAAAGCACAAATCTAGACAAGATTTTACAAATAAGAGAATAGCCAAAATGTGTAATTGAGTTTGATCTATTGAGGTACTTGTATGCAATGTTGCTGTTTCTCAACACTGTATGCTTGTGAAGATTACTATTATTGCCAATCATAATTATGAGACTCAGCAAGTACTGCGGAGTCACGAACCAAGCCAACTCAGGAACGTCTACAGACCTGACTCGCAGACTTGGCCGAACCTTACCCGGGAGTCATCAAGTCTGGAAAAAATAAAACAGAAGAAACAATTAAAAAATAAGTAAAACCGTTGAAAACAATTCTTTATATATTGTTTTTTTAATCAACTGCTGATTTTTTTGCCAAATCTGAGGCAGAATCCAAAATCAGCCTGCCAAGTCCGAGTCCCATTACCATGCCACCAACTTAATCAAATAATTGAGTTTGATCTATTGAGGTATTTGAATGTGATGTTGCTGTTTTTCAACAAAGTGTGCTTGTGAAGATTATTATTATTGCCAGAATGAGACTCGGCAAGTACTCACTGAGTAACAAGCCAAGCCAACTTGGGCATGTCTACAGACCCGACTCACAGACTCAGCCGAGCCTACCTGGGAGTGGCCAAGTCTGGAAAAAAAAAAAACAGAAAAAACAATTACAAATAAATAAAAACCATTCGTTATATATTATGTTTTTAAGCAATTGCTGATTTTTTTGTGAAATCTCACTGATCTGAGGCAGAATCCAAAATGAACCTGCCAAGTCCAAGTCCCATTTCTATCCACCAACTTAATCAAATAAATTCTTGCATGCCCTTGAATACTTAAGCATACATTGCACCATGTACGAACAAACAAGTCCCTGTCGAAGGATGCAGTGGGACAAAATGTTATATGACATGTGAAATCTAAAGAAAAAGAAAAATGAGATAAAAGTGACAACTGGGGCACATAAAAAGCATAAATGATTAAAGAGGTTGCATTTTAGATAGGATAAAAATGCAGCATGGAATTATAAAAATTGTCAATAAGATCACGCATCATTTAAAATTCTCGTATCAAAGATATAATATATTTTACCAGCATCTACTGACTAAAGAATTTATTTTTATGAAAAGGGACATAATAACATATTGTGAAAAAATAATAAATGTAGGATACAAGCTTGTCCATTAAAGGGACTAGTGGAAACAATGTCGTTAAGGTAAAATAAGTCCTGAAGCCACCCAATAGGATCTTATCAAACTAAAATTTGACAGGGCCTCTAAAGGCAACCCAAGAAAACATGGAGAAAGGCATCTTTAGCCATCATGCAAGTAAGATTATACATAGCTACATTGTGTACGTTGGTCAAAGAACAAAGTTCAAACAAACGAGATGAAGCTGAAGCTATGAAGAAATGTATTAAACTGTTACAAATCTACAAGTTGAAGGTGGTTCACTAATCATGAAGGATGAAGGCAAATCACAGTCTGAACAAGAATTTAGAATCTAATGTTGAGGAGGCCAATATATTAAGAATAAATCTTTTAAAATAACTTTAATTCATTCCAAAAGGAGTATCCAGAAGGTATCATATTTTCTAGCCAACTTTGTTAATGAGCCCAGTTAAAAGTTTAAAACCTGCTGTATCTGCTTAACTTACAGGAATCTGAAAAGAGAGAATGAACAGAGAACTGAAACAGAATCTGCTGGAAATTCTGAGGATGAAGGTGCCAGAAAACCTGAAACCATGTAAAATCTCAAAATCCTGGAAAAACAAACTGAAAATTTGTTCTGCTGTTAAAAAACCCCATGGCATACCCCTAGATTCAGAAATCTGAACTTACAGGATGCTTACAAAGGTTTTTTTTCCTTTGCTGCTTTAAAGGACTGGAAAAGTAGAATGAAAGATCAAACTTACGCTCAATACTACTTAGATTTCTAAAATTAGAGAGAAACGGAGCTTTCATACTTGCTGGAAAATAAATTTAAGAGTTTGTAGAGGAGTAGAGAATTTTCTACAGAGGGCATGCCCACCAACTCGGGCCACGAAGGTTTTCAAGCACTGTGTACATGCTACCCCTGGCCTTTACACAGCCGCTGAAGACATGCACAGACACTTCCATCCAAAACATAAAACACTCTTTTAAGGCCTAAATACCTATTTATAATTACTTTCTCTTTATGACTTATCCCCTTTGTGCACGTAGGAAAATTACTTTACATGCAAATTTTGGTTTACAGAAAAGTATATTAACAAAACTCTGTTAAGTAACAACAGGATACTGATCGACGTAAAACTCTGTTAATTAACAAAAAGGTAGAAGACTAGTGAGTTTCCAATGAACCCACAGAGAAGAACATTATTTTCTGATATCATAACTCTCCCACCTCCTTGAATTGCTTTCTCCCCAGAGCAGATGCATTACAAAACTCTGTTAAGTAACAACAGGATACTAATCGACATAAAACTCTGTTAATTAACAAAAAGGTAGAAGACTAGTGAGTTTCCAATGAACCCACAGAGAAGAGCATTATTTTCTGTTAATTAACAAAAAGGTAGAAGACTAGTGAGTTTCCAATGAACCCACAGAGAAGAACATTATTTTCTGATATCATAACTCTCCCACCTCCTTGAATTGCTTTCTCCCCAGAGCAGATGCAGTAAGGGATGTTCTGATAGTTTCTCATTCTTCTCATGCCACATCTTCCAAGGGTAAATCCTTCCATTGGATGAGATACTCTGTGAGTACCTTATTCTTCAATTTTTTTTCTCTGGCTTCAAGGACAGATGCTCGTCATTGGTTTTCCCTTTCCTTCGAAGATTTTTCGGCCTTGGATGTTAGGAGAGAGTCAAAGAGGAGAAACTTGCTTCCTGTTAGGATTGTTCCTCATAGTCCAATTCGCTTCCCTGTGGGAATCATGAAATTTCGTATTGGTACTTTGTGGCGATGGATGATGAAGTGTCAATCCATCTCTTGCTCCAGAACTTTGATGCAAGCTAGATCCAGTTTTGGTGTCTAACCTTGATCTCCAGCTTCAGCATACATAGGCTCCCTTCTTGTATTAGTTGAAAGACCCTTCTCACATGGTTATTAACTTATTTGTGCTTGGATCATGTGGTTGAATATTTTTTTACTTATCTAGGGTTTCCCCTCTTTGTTTTTACTTTGCTTTAGTGTTAGCTTTCATATTTTTAAATACATTCTCACTTGCTATTGTAACTTGTACTTTTAGGCCTATCCACCTAGTTTGGTCATTCATGGACATTAACATAACATCTTTCTTTTTGGTGGCCAAATTGTTCCCTAAAACCATGATAACATGGCATTCATCATCTAGAGGTGGCAACGCATCTGCAGTTTTCACATTTTGCACAACTACTTTCCAAGCACAATACATGGAAGGTATTGTTCAATCAAGTTCTTGTTAGTAGCTCAAGAGTGTATGTAATGTCCCTCTTTTTCTTGGATAGTTGTTGGTCGAAGACCTTTGGCCCATTTAATCTACCCGACGGCCAAAGGAGGAGATTAAGGGTGACTTAAGTCATAAAATTATTATAAAGTGTCAATTTGAAAATAATTATTATAAAGCACTTATAATAATATTATTATGACTTAATAAAGTGTCTTGTAAATGGCCAAAGTGATTTTATTTCACTCTGGGCTAAAAAGTGTGACTTGACATGGTGGGCCAAAATAGACATTAGGAAAATAATAAAATATTATGTAATGTTTATTTGCCCAAGGGAAAAGTGTGACTTGGTATGGGCATGCTTTTAGGGCATTTTGGCACTCTCTTCTCATTGGAAGATGGAAAGGTGATTTTATAATATTTTTTCTATAAAAAGGAGAGGGGCGACTTGGAGAGGGGCGACATTGGACAATCATTACTATTCATGCTTTTGCATAATTGTAGCTGTCACAAGCTACAGGAATTTTTATTCTCATTCCCAAGTTGTATGAAGACTCAGGAATATTTCTGAGTATTTTGCTTGATCTATTCTGGCTGGAGCGACCTCTTTTGGGGTTTATTTGCAAGTTTTAGCGAGATTAAAAGTGCTGTTTTGGAGCTGCTGTCTGTGGGAACTATTAGGCATATTTTTCTACATAATATCCAGCACTTTGTGGAAGGTTTCAGACTGTTTCCTAGCTGCTGTAATAAACAGGTCAGATCTGAAATTTATCTTGTAAAGATTCAGTATTTTGTGGCCTGAAAACTATCATTTTGCTTGCTAAATTTCAGTCAATTACAAAAGAGGCATCAAAAAGGGTTAAGGTGATTTTGTGTGATTGAAAATACCAATTTTCTATTCCTACCCTAGTCGCATTTTCTGGAATAAAATACAGATCTGCACTCAAATTCAGTTTTTAAAAGTGTTTTCTAGTTATGCATTATTAGGGTATTTTATTGGAAAATATCATAAAATTATCTCCCATTAAAGGGGATTTTTGAGTGTATACAACCTGTCCCACTCATGCCAACATCTTGTAACGCCTATAGTATTGACGCCAAAATTTATCTACAACTTTTGCTTAAAAGGTTGTAACTTCAAGAAAACACAATCACCTACCTCAAATTCTCCCACTTCCAACTTCATTTTGTTCAAATTTCATCCTATTTCAAGTCACTTTGAGGTTCTCCTATAGTTGATTCAGGTTTTTTGGTTCTCTTCAAGGAAAGCATAGATGGTTGGCACTTGGGTGTCTTCAATGGAACAATTAATCAACAAAGGAGGAACATAACTATATAGGACTTCAATGGTGACATGCCAAATTGTTGTTGGATATCATAAATATACAGGGCATTAAACAATGGCATGCCAATTGTTGTATGATATCATAACTATACAAAGACCTTAAATGGAGACATGTCAATACATGTATGACACCATGTATTTTACCAATTCTCCGCCAAATGCAAACATTTTAGCCATAATGTTTTCTGATTTGCAACATAATTTGTCAAGTACCCTTATAGGCATTTGTTTGCAATCACCATTTACCCGTTCATATAAGGATGACAATTGGTACTTGCAGTTCAGGAGGTCCCAACACGTTTAAACAACACCTTTTAAAAACTACTCATAAATATATGGTCTCAATCACTAACAATGTTCTTGGATTTATGTGCAAGCTATGAGTGTGTTAAATAATAGTTCAACAACTTGTGAAGCTTTGACAATGTTTGAGGCGTCCAACTAAAAAAATGGGTCATACGTAGTCGACAAATCAACCGCTAGATAAATAGAGTTATTTCCTCCCACTCATGATAGGCCTGCAATTGAGTCCATGCTAATTGATTCCCCTATTTTTAGGAATGGGCAGGGACTGTAACTGAAGTGGACTTTTCACATTCTATGTTTAATTCCTTTGGCAAGTTGCATATACAGCAGAAAAGTCTTGCACATTGTTCAACCCCTTCCAAAAAAATAACCTTTTATGTTGTAATAGGTCTTAATGGAGCCAATGTGACCAGCAGCATTTGAGTAATGATATTTGTGTGGTGCACTAGAAGAGAATAAGTACATTATAGTGAAATTTTAAAAAGACAACACTTAATAAAAGAGCATGCACACAAGTAGGACCCACGAAATAAGGTGGATATTGTGTGCACCTAATTTTTCACTCTTATTAGCAATTTCTCTTTGAGGACCATTGTTGCATTGATCTCCCTAAGTGTGTGCCTTAAAGGGTGTCACTGTAAGCGGGTCTGCACTAGTTAGTGATACATGTGAGACAGTTTTGTTGTACAGTCTCATGCGGCTTAGATATCCTATCCTTTACCACCTTTGTCATCTCCTCACTATCCTCATGGGACCTCCTTCACACCTACTTACAACACCTTCAGATCCTCGTTCGATCACCTTCACATCTGCTCTCAAATGTTTGCTCCACTCCTACATCCTTTCCCCCTTAGGACCCTCATGATTGACCATGGTCGATATTGTCTAGCTAGTACTTTCTTACTAACCGACTGCATCGACCATGGTCAATGCCAGGTCAGCTATCAAAGGCTTGTAGTGGCTTCGGTCATGATCCCCTATTTGTAGGTGTAATTTAAGATTAATTTGCATCGAATCACCACATCACCGTCTTATTGGTCAGATTAGCACTGACCAAAGTATGCTCTTAAAGGTCTTAAAGGTTTAGGTTTACTCATGCTTACAATTAGAGGTCTATCTTTGGAACGTTGGGCCTAAGACACTCAAGAATAGGAGTTGTACCAGCAAGGTTTATCAAGTCTTTGGAGTCCCCAACTGTGGTCTACTTAGGTCTTCTTCTTATCCTTCTCGTGGTCCCCCACATACGACTTTATCATAAGGTGCTACCAACCCTAGGGGGTTAAATGTGGCAATGGTGTCTTCACAAAGGTTAGTATCTCTAACTTTACTTTTCCTTTATGTATATTCTAGTTTGACTGATTTATGATTGATGTGTCACATATATAGACAGGGATAGAGTAGCATATTCTTTGTCTATTGCATTATTCTTATTATTGACCCTTGTCGTGTATCTGCCACTTGGTTTTGACAATCTTAGTTTAAATCCTTGGCATGCACTTGCCCCCCTTGTTTATTCTTGCAAATCTGGTACAAGTATCTTACATGCACTTGCTTACTATCATTACTCTTATAGCTTGGGATTCTAGTAAAACCCTGCCCCCTATCCTAAAGTTAGGTTTTGGAACCTTACACCTTTGATAGAGTGTGGATTGTCATCTTCTAAATTCATGATACATTACATAGTTACATGTTGGCTTGTGTGTTGGCCTTAAGATGGTCTTCTATCTATATTCGAATCTATATTATTGAGAAGAGAAAGAGAATGTATTGACCTTCTTAGCCCACATAAATTATAATGAACCCAAGGTGAATTTTACGCCATCCTCGAGTAAGTCGTCTTCACGTTTCTTTTATCTCCTTCATATCTCATTTTTCTCCTAGTTTCTTAGCATCTTTTCTAAGCCTCCTACCATGGAGCATCTTTATAGCGCTCAAGACACACATAGGACCACTTTCCCTCAATCGCACTCCTTCTATGTAGATTGTAACATGGCCAGTACTGATTCTAAGAAAATTGTGCCTAATACATCTACTAGTAGGGTTCCCACTAGATTTCACTTAAGCAAACCAATACTTGAGCAAGAATCAAAGTAAGAGGGTTAGGCAAAGGATAACATCTATCTCGACTATACATCATGTAAAGATTCATTGAAAGCTTACCTAAACATGTTGGAGAAGCTCCTAAATCCATGCAACAACATATAGACAAGTATATTAATGAAAGCAATCCTATTCAAAACATCTTTTCGACTATTGGGGCAATCCAAAGCATGTTTTACCCTCTCTTTCAATCCCATAGTCATCCTTCTTCAACCATGGCGAGTGTTATTCTTAGTAATTTAATTCCTTGAACCAACAATTACTCTATGAACAAGATCAAGACATAGATATCCCCCCCGTAATCAACACCACAATTGAGCTCTACTCTATGAGGGCTATTACTCGAGGTATAAAGAAACTAGCAATTGGTAAAGAACAAGACATAGATGAGCTAGATGCAAAATATCTAAAATGGGGTTTGGAGGTTCTCACTCCACACATCAAATACATATTCAATGGTATCATTCAAGCAGGATTCCTGACAGATTGGACAACCAGCGTTGTAATTCCCCTCTCTATAAAAGTGGTGATATCAACAACCCATCCGACTATAACATCATCATGATCAATCCTCTACTTGTAAAGCTATTTGGGAGTATGGTAGAGCACACTATTAGCAATTGGGCAGAGAAAGAGGGGAAAAAGTAAAAGGTCGAGCCGGTTTCACACCGAAACATTCAACCATTGACCATTGCATCTCTCAAGCATTTGATCGAAAAAATATGGAATACGCAAGGAGAAAAGGCTTTTTGCTGCTCTGTTGACTTCAAAAAAGCATTTGACACAGTCCCGACAGGCAAACTTTGGAGCGAAATGTAAGAACTTTGGGTCCCAGATGAATGCAGAATAGTAGTGCACAGACTTTATGAGTAGGTCAAGGCTAAAATCAGAATGGGCAAAGGAACGTCGGAATGTTTTGTAAGCAACATTGGGATCACATAAGGATGTCCGCTATCCCCCACTTTGTTTGGGCTATATGTCAATGAGCTAAAGGACTAGATAGAAAGAGTTGGTGGGGGGGGTGTTCACCTGGTTAACTGTATGGTAAAGCTTCTACTATATACGGATGGTCTTATCCTAATCACAAAATCAGCGAATAGCTTGAGAGAGCACTTAAGGTCTGTAGAGCTCTTTTTCCAAGAGGTTGGAATGCAAGCAAATACCAGCAAAACCAAAGTCATGATCTTCTCATTACGACAGAAAAAGAATCGAATTAATTTCCTCTTCGAAGGACGCGCGTAGGAAGAAGTGGAAGAATATAAGTACCTCAAGCTTGGGTTTCACAACAAGCTTAGTTGGGACACTTGTAGAGCAAAAAGAATGCAAGGGGAATGGAAGGTTTTATAATCGCTGCAAAATAGGTGTAGGAACACAAAACTATGAGATTCGAAAACCAAAAGAACCTGGATTGACTTGCTTGTCACACCTGTGGTCGTATACGAATGTAAAGTTTGGGGTAGCAACGTGTCAAATACAAAATGAAGACAAATAAAGAGATTTCAAAAGCGTTTGAACACAAGAAGCCTTAAAATAACAACTTCAATTTCATATGAAATGCTCTTATAGCTGAAACAAGTACTTTCCTATTAGAGGCCTAAAGAAAACACAAAATATGGAGCACCATCGGTGGCCCAGAATTGTGGTAGAGGAGAAGCTAAATAGGAAGAATAAAATGTGGATGAAACAGAATAACAAATGGATGAGCAAATGGGGCATTAGCATGCTGGAATGCCCAAACATTAACGAGGAAAGAAAGAAATATGTTCGAGAGAAATTCACGATAGCAATGTGGACAAAGAAACTTCAGCGGAAAAAAGAATATTATGTCAAAGAGTTTAATCCCACATACGACCATGACAAAAAGGCATACATAGGAGCAAACATCAAATGGAAGGCAAGGATGTTAATGGCTCGATTAAGGACTAGCTCATGTCATCTTAGACGTGAAACCAACAAGTGGACAACACCTGAAGAATGGGAAAAGAGAATACGCACATTTTGTAGTCTAGGGGTGGAGACAGAATGGAACTATAGCATGGAGTGCGTAGCCTACAGTGACATCCAAATCAATTACGTAGGATATTCAAAAGCTCGCGACCTAACCACATTGTTCAAGGAGACGAGATGTGGTCAATTTCTTGATCTTAATCCATGCTAAAAAGTTCAAAATCGTAAAAGGAATGAACATTCCACAAGAATAGTTGGGCAACTCTATTTCGGACGATTGTTCTTCGATATAATTCTTTTGCACTAATCTTGATCCCATACACTACTCGATCTTGTGGGCATTATTCAAATCATTCATTCATTCATTTGTTCAAACTAGAAAATCAATTCCTCAAACCGTAAATTACATACTCAGCAAGCATGTGAGTACTCGCCAAATAATATGCTTTGCGAGTTTAAACTTATTCTTGCAAGTCTATTTGGGCGAGTTTGGGTGGATTTTAGCAGTGTATACATGTCGGTTACTCACCGATACTTGGCGAGTAGTGTTCACATACTTGCCAGACATGGATTTCACATGCATTTATAGTCAAACATGGATTTTACACTGTTAAACACTAAAAAAGATAGTTTCTTCTTATTTTAAAACCCCACACTTCTAATCACACAACATTTAAGCATCCTTTAAGCGATTTAGAAGGATTTTATAACGAATTTATAGAGGACATTTGAGGAATTTCATTTCTAGGTTAGTTTCTTTTTTCCAAGTATGTAAATTCTTTTTAAAATGTTAATATTAGGATTTTTGCTACGTGACTAAATCTCCACATTAATAAATGTTTGAAGTTATGAAAATAAGGAGTTATTAATAAAGATTACCCAAAAGTAATATTTAATATTATGTTACCTTGTATAAAGATTTGGTAAAGAGGGAATTATGCTTTGTAAAATAATAAATCAGCTCGATAACAGGGATGAATGAAATTTACCATGTAAAACAAAAAGTTCATTAAAAATAAATGAAAGGGTGTGGTGGTTATAACTACCCCTTAGATATTATATACGAGGGGGGCGGGGGAGAGGGGGGGCGGGGGGGTAACTTTTGATGGGTGGAGGAAAATCTTGAGAAGGGAGAATTGGAATATAGAGTGGATTATTAAAGGAACACACCTTCTAGATAGATAAGATAAGATAGATAAGATAAATATATTAATGTCCAATGAATGACCACAAAAGTAGGTCAATGGGACTGCAGCCCAAACAATATACAAAGTGCGAGCAGGGACGACTCAAAATGAGTTCCCAAAAACAGAAAAGAAGAGAAGACAGCAAAAAGGAAACCCGAAGCCAATACCCCCACAGGCGGGAGCAATGGGGCAAGCGCGGGAGAAAAACGAGGGGAGCAAAGAGGGGAATGATATGGGGGGAAAACGAGGACCAAGATCTAATCAGGAACGGCAGCGCCACACCCCTCCTAACATTAGAGGCCGACGAAAAGAAGCTCCTGATGGACTGGCAACTTGGAGAAAGGGGCGAAAACCTCCTTCCCTGCTGAGATATGAGACTAACGCGATGGCCAGGGAGACGAATGGAGTTGGACTGCCCTCTGGTACGTGTGTGTATCCGATTTTGCTGGTGGTGATCGAGGGAAGTGTGAAGGTCCAACCGGGGACGAACTGATCTATGCACTGTATCTGGGTCAGAAAGGCTCTGTCGTTTAGTTCATCCACCAGTGGGTAGAACCAGAAAGAAGCTTGTAATTCGTCTCGTGGGGATGACTCTCAGAGGGGGATGAAGAATTTGGTCTCAGAACAACAAAGACTCACAGATGTAGAGGGCAAGACACCGTTGGTCGATATATCTGAAGAAGTCCAAGAGAGTTTGAATCCCTCTAAAGAGACAGTGAAATCGTCCTCTGATCTCATAGTATATGGGGCAGCGGAAGATGAAATGAGTCTATGTCTCCACCTCATGAAGGCTACAAAACCTACAAAATCTATCCTCCCGATCAATGTGGTGATCAGTCTCGCACCGAAGTCTGTGGGAGCCGACTCGAAACTGACCCAAAGGTATACGGAGGGCATGCATCCAGTGGCGAGAGGTGTACTGAGGTCAAATGATGAGTCCATCTCTGATTTCAAGAAAGTGCTTTGCATAAAAAGACATCTTGGGCGCAAACCCCTAGGGGGGTTCACCCAAGTAGTCTGAATGAAACTCCTGTAGATATCCTCCCGGATGGACCTGTTTAACACTTGCTTGGTGGGCAAGAGATGACTGGGAGCATTCAAAGAATACTGGAAGGGATGGAGACGATCAATCTGGATACCAACGGAGTCCAACAAGGCAGAAGTCTCGGCAAACCAACAACGGCCCACAGCCTGGGCAATACTCACAGAGGAACAATAGGCGAGATATGGATACCTGTCCTGCTCATCGGGGAGATCACCAAACTTCCTGATACGGTGAAGAAAGGATGATATGTCAAATATAGTCTCCAAACGGAAAGGTCGGGCTCAGAACTTTCCCAAAATAATTTGTTGGGGGACTGTTTGTTTGCATCTGATGAAACGGCGAAGGAGGAGAGTTTGAATCCTCTTAGCAGAAGCCCAATCTGTGTCCAAAAGGGAGGGCCCCCAGACAACAGACCCATAGAGAACAGTGGGTGAATGAGGGAGGTCATAAGAAACATCTTGGGGGAGATGTCCTGGAAGTGGTGCCAAAAACATTGTCTCTCAAGAATGGCAAGAGACCCATACCCTTTGTTCACTCTCGACTGAAGAGCATGCCTCATACTCAATCTAGGCCCTGAGAACTGGACTCCCAGGTAAGTCTATGTATTAGTAATTTCAACCTCATGCCCCTTGAAGAAGAAATGGAGGTGTGATGTCCGCAGCCCATTGAAGACCATGACCTTGGTCTTACCCAGATTGACCGTCAAATGCCGAAGATCACAGAATAAAGCAAGTGCATCAAGTTGTCTCTAAAGCCCCTCAGGAGAAGAGGCGAGTAAAAAAATATCGTCGGAAAATAGGAGAATAGAAATCAAGACGTGGTGAAGAAGGCAACCGTCCCCTTCTTGAATGTGATCCCGAAGAAAAGATTTCAGCTCATCAATGTAAATGCTAAAGAGGGTAGGAGACAAGGGGCACCCTTGTTTAACCCCAATGGTGCTCCTGATAGGATCAGACAATCCATGTGCAGTACGAAGACGCCCAAGGATGGACTCATAGAGGCGCATGATGGCAATAATAAGAGTCTCAAAAATACCAATGTCTCGGAGTCGCTGGAAGAGGACCATGCGAGGTACGGAGTCAAAAGCTTTTCGAAAGTCTACAAAACAACAATAGACTTTCGAAGAGCGGTGACGAGCCTCCTCAATAATAGCCCGAAGGGTGAAGATGTGGTCGATGGTGTGGTAACCAGGGCGAAAACTAGCCTGACCTCTGGCTCTGAGCTGCTTCTCCAAAATCTCGAACAACAACCTATGGAGGATTGTAGCATAGAGTTTGGAGAAAGAATGGCCCACCATGATGGTCTTGTAGTTGTTTGGATCATAAATGGACCCAGCTTTGTGAATCATGTGAATGATATGATGAGACCAGGTAGGAGGGAAGCCCACGCAAACCACCTGATTGAAAAGATCTGCCAAATAGTTACCAAAAACCTCAAAACCCTGCTTGAAGAACTCGGCCTAGAAACCATCCACATCAGTTGCCTTGTTATAGTTCAAAATCCTTATTGCCTCTTTGATATTACACTGAGTGAAGGGATTACTAGGCGGCGGGATGCCAATCTGGGTAGACTGTTGCCCCGGAACATCATAAAGGGTAGAGGTGTGGGAAAAAATGGAGATAGGATTGATCGTTGTGGGGGAGTGGGAGTGGCGGGGAAAGACAGTACACCAGAAGGACCGAGGGTTAGTCCTAAGGGAGGTGGAAAGCATATATCTGCGGTGGGAAATGAAGGATCGCTTCTTACGGCGGAGAAGGCACCTGTAGGCAGCCTTAAGAGTGGGGAAGGAGGGGAGGGCCTGGGTAAAAGCCCGGCGAAGGCGACGGTGAAGGGATTTGCACTCTATATCGTACCATTGGTTCATGGGGCAAATTTTAGTAGTACTAGTGGCCGAGGGATGGGTGGTGGAGTTGGGAAAGGATCTCAGGGCAGCCTCCCACATGGCAGAGGAAAGGCATGAGTACTTGGCCTCCGCACTAGACATGTTACAGAATAGGGGCTCAGCGGGGAGAAGGTCGCAGATGTGGGATGAGTAAGATCCGTAATCTCCTTTATCAAACTGAAAGGAGATGCGAGGTGGGTAGTGGGGAGGGGGAGGAGGGGCGGTGGTGGTAGGAGAGCTGGCGACCAGAGAGAATGATAGGACTACATGGTCGGCAAGGGGAATGGGGGAAACAGAAGAGCAGAAGAGGGGTGAGTTGCCCAGGCTGGCAAGGATATAGTCCACCACACTAGTGCCCCCGCCATGGGGACGACATGTGAAGAAACGTGAATCCGAGAAGCGCTCGATCCTGTCAAAGATCACCATCCCCTGAGACTCCCCAAGCTGGAGGAGGAACCGTCCATAAACTGTGAAGGGGCCATCTGTATCCGCAGAAATCCTATGTAGACCAACTGACACAGGGTCAATCCTCTGTGTGCAGAATGTATCCTCTGATCTGTCATGGAGAGGGACCTGTAGGTGTCTGGTACGAGCATTAAAATCACCTAAAATGATAACCTCCCCTGCGACTGAGTACTGGCTAATACTGTCATATAAGTCAAAGAAAGGATCACCGTCTGGGCCATTGTGGATGGCATAAGAGGAAGCAGCCGGAGGAAAGTAACAAACTGCTATATAGAGATCCCAAGAAAATCGAGCAGATCCACTGATACAAATCCACATGTACCTAGCAGATTCATCAAAACCAACCACCGAGATCCTGTTCCGGAGGGAGTCCCTATAAAAACAAGCGACCCTACCGGAGCCCCTGACACCACTCGAACCCCGAGTACCCTGTCTGCAAGTTGAGAACCAAAGAAGGCCAGTAATATCTGGGAGAGGACGAACCGGGCTCTCGTGTGTCTCTGTGTGTCTCTAGAGTAAAGCCTAGAGTAAGTACCTTGTGAGTGAGATGAGGTGCAGAGAGTGCATCCGACTAGGGGTACAGAATACACCCCAGATGTCCCTTGCCACGGTTATTTGTATGTACATGTGTTCATGATACGGATCCCTCATTTGCACAAGTGTGACTGTGTCGGAGTGCTTCTACTCGAAGAGTTGCTTAGCCATCCATAGAAGACCCTTATAGATATGTACTTAAACTCTCTTGAATTAATGCAATAAAATGTCGTGTTTAATTAATTCTTATTCACCTCTCTATTTTTATATGCTTGTGCTTTAAATGCTATATTATGCAGATCTTTTATATTTATTAAATCATGGTTAAAGTATTAACTAGCAAATCAATATTTGACCAAAAAACATAAATTGATGATAAATAACATTAGGGCTTTCGATATGTAACATTCATGAGGGAATTTCGTCTCTAACAATTCTAAACATGATTTAGAAATTTACAAGCAGTCCATTCAATTCCCATAAATTTTATCCATGATTTGCGCTATTTTTCATAATTTATTACTAGTTTTTGGCCTATCATGGGGTTTACAACTTTACAGTTTAGGATTTTTAAATGTTTTAAAAAAATTGTAGTTGAACATAATGCAAGTTAGCATACAATGGCATCTAGTTCCACATCAAGCTCAGCATCAATGAGTGGAAGTTGTCCCGCTAGAACCCATATAGTAGCTTGGAAGTATGTCATACATGGACAAACCAAGGGGACTATGATTTGCACGTTCTGCTCGAAGAAGGTTTATGGAGGCATCAGCCGCCTTATGTGACATGCATTCTTTACCACAATGTCACGCCATGTTCTGATGCCTCGGAAGAGGCAAATTGAGAGATGTTGGCAAAGCTTTGCATTGTTGGATGAGAAGAAACAAGAGAGGACAAGGGTATAAGTGGCCATAGCAACAACCATTAGACCCGAAACGGTAGCAGAAACGGAGGCAAATATGGCAACGATTGTGGGCTCTAGTTGTGGTCCACGGATACGAGGCACATTCACCTCATCCTCTTTGAGCAAAGGCCAATCACATGGTTTTTTTGCACCAAGAAACATACTTGTAGCACAACCTTTGCTACAAGGTACAACGTGGAACAAGTAGGTGCACAAAGATAAGGCATGTGAAAATTTCTTGTATTACAACAACCTTCCCTTCAATATGGCAAAGAGCTCGTACTAGAAGTATTTGGTAATTTGATAGCTACAAGAAAAGGGTACAAGGCACCCTCTCCAAGACACTTAGGTGGAAGGTTGCTCCAAGATACGATTATAGAAGAACAACAGTAGTGGCTAAAGTTTGGATGAACAATTCTTTCATAAGGGTGGGTAGATGGAAGGAACCACACCCTAATCATTTTTTAGTGGCTTCATATGGTAAAATGGTTTTTTTGAAATCAATTGATACCTCTAACAAAAGTAAAGAATGCAAAAAATTTGAGCCTTATGTTGGAGGAGGTTGTCTTAGAGGAGGGCATCAAGAATATTGTCTAAGTTGTCACTGACAATGTAACAGCATATGTGGCAAATGGAAGACTATTTCAAGATGGGCATCCATCACTCTTTTGGACCCCTTGTGCGGCCCATTGCCTTGACCTTCTTTTGGAGGAGATAGGTAAAATTGATTGGTCCAGACCAGTTGTAAATGCTAAAAATATCACAAAATACATTTATAATCACCCTTGGGTTCTCAACTTGATGAGAAATCACACCAAGGGAAAAGAGCTTATGCGACCAGGTGTCACGATATTTGCAACTAATTTCTTAACATTGCAAAGCATTTGTAGTTTGTTGACACCATTGAGGCAAATGTTTCTGAGTCGAGTCAAGCATAGCTAGACTCATCATCGTCATATTCATAGAAATTGATGGAGAGAGGACCACAAAGACATATTTTGATGATGCCTTTGCAAAAAGAGCAACAAACATCATCAAGATAACTTCAATTTAAAATTCAAGTCGATTGCTTCATTTTAAATTTTGATATGCATTACCATTTACTTTAACTATAAGTTTGTAACTTTGATTTGTTTGTAAGTGTCGAAGCCTTTGGTGAGGGTTTTGCATTTGGAGGATGGGAAGAAAAATCTAATGGGATTCATTTATGAGGACATCCAAAAATATTATTGGACGGATATATAGACAGATTTGATCCCATTTGAGAGTTAAATGATTAGAGGTGTAACAATCAACTTCATCAACCCAGTCATGCAAGGGGTACTACCTCAACCCCAAGTTTTTCTTCTTTGATGGCTTCACAGATGTTAATAGGAGGGCCTCTCAACATGCATTGAGAGGATGCCACATGAGGTTGAGGTGAGGGACCTCAATATTTTAGAGTTGCAAAATTACATGCAGCTTAGGGGGAGGCTCCTTTCTTCGCTGCTAGTTATCCGAGGGAGAACCACCCAAACACCAAGCGACAAAATTGGAGTCTTCATATCCTACAAGTTACAAATTTACAATTATTAATTGCTTAAAAATTCTTGAATATCTTGTTTGTAGGTTCTTGGTGGGAAGATTGGGGCGAAAATACTCCAAATCTTCAACAATTAGCTCTCTAAATTTTATGTCCGCCTTGTAGCGCTTGTGGATGCTAGCGTAGTTGGACTTTGTTTGAGACCGTTCCCACAAAGAAGCGGAATAAGTTGATACATCGACACCTCAATGATCTAGTATTTGTGCAATATAATCTTCGGCTTCACCAAAGAAAGGCGGACATATCACAGGAGCCTATTGATTTGGATGAAACTGATCCTTACAATGACTGGATTGCACAAAAAGGGGAGATCTCAATGTTCATTGAGAACGAGCCTGTTGCTTTTGAGAGGAAAGTTGTGGAGGGTGAAGCAAAAGCAAGAAAAATTGGATTGGATGACATCATTGTAGGTGATGTCAAACATGAGGCAAAGGAGGAGTCACTACCATCTAGTACTAGGGTGGAGCTGCAATTGCAGCCTTCTAGAGTGAGGAGCCACAGCTAAGTGCAAGGACTAGACTCACTGGAACCTCTCCCTAATTTTTCCGTAGAAAGGGTAAGAGAATATTGTAAATTCTTGTAATTCCTAACTTGAATAGATATGCAACTTACGATGATGATTTTTAATGACAATCATCATAAATTCCTGAGTTATCAGTTGGCTATTGTATTCACATGATGATACGATTTGTCGTAGTAGCATAAAATTCATAAAAAGACAAGATTTTGATATTTTGAAATCTTAAGAATTTTTTAGATTTTTTTTTTGCCAATGTCAGGCCTTTTAGTGCACTTTTTGAGGGGTCAAACTTTTCCAAATTGGATTACTCTCCCTTTCATCATGTTCTACACATTCTAAGCTATTAACACATGTTGAATGGAAACGTTTCAAGCTACGGTCACAAAGTTACAGCACCAAGAAAGCGACCTATTAGTTTTTCAGTTTTCTTATACATTTTCCTGAGCTGTCGCTGGAATCATATGACTTATAAGTTTACCGGGTTTGGAGATGTTCTGAAGGACAGGAAGCTTGCACTTTGTATATTGTTTGGACTGCAGTCCCATTGATCTACTTCTGTGGTCATTCGTTGGACATTAATATATTTATCTTATCTTATCTTATCTTATCTTTTGCTATGGTGGACAACACAGATGAAGAAAGATGTCCTTTGGCATGAGAGACTTCAAAAGCATGCAGTTGATGGGTTGTTTGAATATGATCCATGATCTACCTTCCATCTCTCCCCCCAAGGGTTTGTGTGAGGGGTGTGTTCTACAGAAACATTAGGAAAGATTCAACAAAGCAAAGGCACGGTGTGCAAAGAGACATTCAAAGCTGGTTCATTTTGATTCATG
Source organism: Taxus chinensis (assembly GCA_019776745.2). Taxonomy (NCBI): domain Eukaryota; kingdom Viridiplantae; phylum Streptophyta; class Pinopsida; order Cupressales; family Taxaceae; genus Taxus; species Taxus chinensis. The sequence goes on from CM034156.1 coordinate 501,310,255, forward strand.
CTACATGAACTATCCATCTCTATCGGCAGTGAGGTATGTCTTCGCCTCCATCGATAACTTTTCTACGACTTGGCTGTATCTTGTGAGGCGTGAGTCTAATGCCTTGGAGAATATCATTCAGTGGAAAGTTTTGATTGAGAATCAGTCTCAGCATGTGAAATGTCTGAGATCAGATACAGGGGAAAGTATGTGAATCATGTTTTGAAGGATTTCTGTTCGAAACATGGCATTGTGAAGAAGAGGACTGCAGCCTATACTCCCAAGCAGAATGGTGTAGCTGCGTGGAAAAGCAGAACTTTGGTTATACCTCTGCATTAGTTTTTTGTTTCAGGTTTTAATAATTGTGTATGGGGCTAAATGTCAGACTTTATTGGAGGTGAAACATCCTAGATTTTGATTCTCTGTATTTGGATGATATGATGAAGACTTTGGACATTTTGTTGGTTTGACCGTGATATATAACAATGTGGTGTGGGCATTATGCTACAGACACATCCTTTAATCCCTGGTATGGATATTATGTATAGTGTGCAGGGCTTCAGTCAAACTTGATATAAATATTTTTTGATGTTATCAAAGAAACAAATCCCAGTACTAGGAAATGAGTTATGGGTTGCCATACACATGTTGATTTGAGAAAGTGGTATAAAATAAAAACAAATATCATTCTATGATTTCACAAATAATATATTTCTTCACAATTGAAAATTAAATGAACTGCAATCAAGAGGATGATTTCATTGTTGCATTAAACTTGCTTACTTGTGTTGCAATGCCAGCATGATCAGTTCCTGGGAGCCACAGAGTTGGCCTGCCTTTCATCCGCCAATATCTGGCCATAATATCCTTGGGTATTTAAATGTGGATTAGAACCACGGATAATGATGAAATTCAAAATGCTACCTAGTAATTTTGCTAGCAATAATAACTTAAAGATAAGAAGATTGATCCAAAATGATAAACAATCTGATATTACATAGAAGGTTCAAAAATCAGAGCATAACAAGCATATCTTCCTTGCAAAAACGGTATTGTTTCCAAAATAGAAGGATAGCCACATTGTTTAAGAAGAAGAAAAATTACTTGAAGACCAAATCTACTTTAACACCAGTCAATTTAAACGAAAATATATTGTGAGGATCAAAGAAGCCACTTCAGTAAAATATCCAAGTCTAGCATTGACAATGAACCAAACTTCAAAAATATTTAAGTTTAATTAGTAACAAGAAACATATGGGTGCAAAGGTCGCTAGAGCATGTGTTAGTACCCACCTCAAGAGTAACAAACATGGCATGGCCCATGTGCAAAGCTCCTGTGACATTAGGAGGTGGCATGGAAATCACAAAAGGTGGTCCATCTTGACTAAGGTTAGGTTTAAAGAATCCTTGAGAGTCCCACCTGAAATCAAAGCCAAATGCATGAGCATCGCCCCAATAAGAACTGTGTTTCAAAAGAATCACTATGACTAATTTGTAGCGAGTGCATTGAATTTGTCATTCAGAACAAATTTAATCAACTTGTCCTAGATAGAAGATTCTGCACTTGTCTATTTAGCTTATATGGATTGCATGACTCCCAAGAGTTAGCCTCAGTATTACAATTGATATTAACGAACTATGATTTCTCATCTTTAAAACTTTCCCTAAAACTGGCTATGACATATCAGTTTGTTCTTGTAACCTGAAATGGTAATTGGTATTTTTTAATAGCATTAAAAATAGATGGTCATGTGATGGTTCATCAGAAAAGTCAATAATTAAACCTAAGACAGAAATTTGCCATAATGTTAGGTTTGGAGCACTTTTTAAAACTTTGGTGAACTAGAATATATATATTATTCAATAAGAGACCAGTTCAAACTGACTAAGGTAGTCTTGCAAGAGAAATTACATCAACTCCACTTCATGCCACCAGGCATGCTCTAATGCTCTAATGGCAATCATATTTTAGTCTCTAGATAATCTCGTTCCCCTAATATGCAAATTTTACTTTGGATAATCTCTGTAAGTGTAACTAATGTGAAAAAACAGCAACTCTTCAATATGAACCAAGGGGAATACGAATCCAAGGGTTATGGTGTAATGGTAAAGTGGTGTAATCATAAAGACAATAACTTAAGTTCGAATTCACAAAGCGTGGTAAGGCCCTTTTCGTCTTCTAACATGAAAGAAAAATATAGTCACCTCCAATGCTTTTACACGATATTCTTGTTAGGAAGTTTCCTAAAAGAGAGTAAATAAGTAATGAAGAAGAGAGCATAGGATGCTAACCAGTTATAAATTCTTTGTTCAGCTGAAAAATCAAAAGTCTTTGGCAGCTCGCTCGAAGAGAAGACTTCATTGCCCATCATTGCTTTTATCAGTACAATTGAATGGAATGAAGTGGAATGCCTCACAATTTCATGCATTGATAATGTTAAGCTTACCTGCAAAACGCCGCAATGGTATTCGTGGAGAGAAAGAAGGCTTGGCAGCTGTAAATGGCCTGTAACTGTAACAATAACTGTAAGTGGAACACACACAGGACGGACCGAATTTGAAACCTGTTTTGCCGGTGCTGGTGGTGGTAGCGCCCAGCAAAGAGTAGCAATGCGAATAGGATGAAGCCATGATTGAGTGGGTGAGGAAGAGGCGAGGATAAGATAAGGCCTCTGCACCTGCGCCTGCTCGTTTATAGCGGTGGCTGGAGGCCTTGGCACCCAATCTTGCCAAATATTTTGTTGATCCAAAAGTGCACTTCGTATTAATAGGTAGTACATAAAATAAAATGAATGACTGAAAACTTTTTAACAAAGGCTCAAAATAGCCTATGAGAGATGAAGTCCCTTATTTCAGTTATCACCTATTCATAATGAAAAAGCTTATCTAGGGGCAGTTTTCAAAATTAAGGTAAGGATTTTAGTGGCTCACTTGAGGATTGGATCACATCATCTTCATTGTGAAATCGGTAGATGGACTATTCCCAAAGAGGATTGGGAAAGGAGAATTTGTCTTTTTTGCAGCAAACGGGTTGTTGAAACAGAATGGCATTTCATTATGGAGTGTTCAGCATATGATGATATCCGGATCAGTACGGAAATGATTTAAAATTGGACAACATAAATGAGTTATTTGCAGAAACAAAACTTCAAAAGATCGTTAGTCTAGTGTTTAAGGATGGAATTTAGTTACCCCCACGCCACCCCACCCCACAAAACCAAAGTTCATTCAGCTTCAAGGGTCATTACAAACTTGAAGTTGAAGGGTTCATATTCCCCCCAAAGGGCAATCTAGGACCATAGACTAACTTTTGGCTGACTTTTTGGAAAAGCTTATGTCCTTCTTGTTCTTTAGTGTAACCTTGCTTATGTATGTGCCTCGTTGAGGTGAATGTATTTATGTCATTGTATGATGTATTTCATCTGCAATCTATAACTTTCCTAACCGATTGTTGATTAATTATAGTTGGGCATCGAGTGGGTTTCCATCATATTTCTTTTTTTGTTCTTTGTCAGGCTCCATTTTAAATCTTTGGCTTTGTGTTGTATGAGGGATGGGGACTTGTACGACAGAAAAGTGACATGCGAGGATGATAATTGGCAAGTGACTTTCGCCGTACCCGACCTCCCGAGGTCGTGCCGAGACAGCCGGTGGTCTATAATGCGGGTGACTTAGACGAAGCCACAACTGGTATTATGGCCAGTTTTCAACGATAGAAAAGCTACAAGCAAGGATGAGAATCGGCAAGTAACTTTCCTATAACTAACTATAGGAGGATCAGTGACTAAGACCTGGTAGTGTGATCTCCTGATAGCTAAATGACAAAGGGGAGATTTAGAGGCTATGAACGGGTAGCATAAATTCCCTAGTGGTTTATCCTCCTAACTAAGATCTAAGTGTTAATCTAGTTTTGAAGTCTCTGAATTAACTTAAACTGAAAATAATAATTTATACTACTGCTGAAAAGGAAACTACTCTAAACAAAATATATGATTGAAATGTTATAATTACGAACAACAATTAAACTACTTTTATACTAAAACTAAACAAGCAAGATAACCTGGTGTGGTTATTCACCTGTGCAGATGTGTGAATCTAGATAAAAGACAGCTAATTAACTTAATTGAAAACCTTCAATCCTACCTCAGAAGTGAGGAACAAATCATAGTTTCTCAGAAACTATCATTCCCCACAACTTCCCTGACAATATTGAAAGTGAGCTTAACTGAAATAAAATGATTCACTACTCTATTTGATATGTTATAACTAGAACTTTGATAGCTCAAACGTGGAGTTTACAGAATAGTGGTAAATCCAGTTGTGTGTGATTTTGTCCCCTCAGTATGATCTCCTCGTTCCTTTGTGTTCTCGTGAATCCAAAAAAAGTGTGTATATGATAGCATCAGCAGAAGAAGGTACTAGAACAATGGCAGCTTTGGATATAGACCGAATACAATGCGAGTAAAAGAGGGATAGTGCAAGTGAACAGAGCTTGACTATGCAATTCCTAGCGGGATTTATTACTGGAATACAACACAAATATGCCGAGAGTTCTAGAAACTATCTTTTGTGACCAGACAAAACCTGCAATTCTAAATGGATTCCAATCTAAGAATGAAACTACCTTACTATAAACTAGTTTGCATGGAATAGCAATGAAGCAAGATTGAAACAAGAAGATCAAATGACCTCTAAACATCAAAAGAAGACCAACAATGGATGCAAAACATGAAACTATTGGAATTCTAAGCAAGAAACTCAAAAGACTGAATGATTAAACAGAGAAGGAGAGGGGCCATTTGTTTGAAAACAAGTTGGCTATTTATAGCAAATGCATTCACTAGAAGGTAACTTGGAATGAAACTCTTTTACCATAAAACAAAACACTATTCACAGGGTGGCCAAAACATAAATGCAAAGCAAAGTAGCTGAAAAAAGTGGATAGAAATTGAAATTTTACGTTTGACGCGATCGTTGGAACTTTCTGGAAAACGTGCACCGGCGGTCTCGTCACTTAAGACCAAAATGCAAGGAAAAAGGGGGGCAGAGGGTAGAACAAAGCACGCGGAGGTCGGGTGAAGCATACGGGATATAGACGTATACTTGGCGAGCTTTTCTAGATCCCGAACACCTTGCAAGGAGACCTGTATCATCATTGGGGTATATGTAACATCTTTCCAGCAATGTTGTACCCTATAATTTTGGGTACGTACAAGACCCTCTTAAAACCCCTGTATTCACCCTTTAATCAAAATATAAAAAGAAAAATGATCAATAAAATGGAATCTCATTCTATAATGGAGGTAAATCTAGTTCTACAATTGAATGGAAAGATTGATTTTAATAACTTTGTACGGCCAAATAATCTATGGAACCAAAATTATTTTTTGATCGACATATCAAATCATCATGTGATCTATCATTTTTCTTCATTGACTTTCAAGTTGTCATATTTAAATCGATTGTCGAATATTCTTATAAGTCATGTATTCCATAATGCAGTACCATTTTGTCTCCACCACCCCCAAAGTACAAAATGGGCAATGTTCTCTATTCTCGTTCTCCATCAGGGATGTCCACCTATCAGTTTCACATCTAAGATGGTGTGAGCTAGTTCTTTGTTGAGTTATCAACATTTTCACCTTCCCCTTGATTTGTACTCCTATGAAAGCTTTTTAGTTGTAATCGAAAGTGGTATTAAATTATTTGACGTAGTATTCTTTCTTATGTATGAGTTGTTTTATTTAAATGGCAAGATGAAAAGTAGTTTCTCCTAATAATGCAATAAACTTACAACTTCTATTTGTAATTAGGTTTAATTAAATATAAATTAGAAACTTAGACACAATTACATAAATAATGGATATTTTAAGAGTATTAGATAGTTACAATAATTTAGAAGCTTGGAAATGCTTGAGAACCATGGTTTAATAATGATACATAATTATTCACAAAGTTGAAGGTTTTCATGAAAAAATGGCAGTGGAATATAGGTCAAAGCAGTGAGGTGAAACATACCCATAAAATTAAGGGAAATGAAGCACCTTTACTAGAATCACAACACTCCTTTATGGGCATAACCAAAATGATACGGTTTTGGCAACTTTCAGATACCAATAAATTGATTTGATGAACCTACTCGTGGGCTTTGAAAGCATTATCATCTTTTTCAAATTTTTCTGGAAGTCACTAAAAACAACTTTGCTTCACCCTTAGAAACACATCATAAAACAATTTAAAATGGGGACGATTTGAGAGGCCTATCTCAATAAGGCCCCTTTAAGGGAATAAGTCTTGAAAATAACACACAAAGTAGTTTAGCAAGTAATATGGTATAAATGCAAGTGTCTCAAACCTTATTCTTTAAATGGATGCAACAAGTATCAAATGATATAAACTCTTCTCTTAATGATTTAATCCCGCTTTTGGCACTAGGATTCTCTCAAAATAAATAAATTCCTTGCTCTTACAGCCTCAATACCTGACTCTTATGTGTATCTCCTTCTCCCAAATGCACTAATGCATTTATAGACTTTTTGAATTCAAATAAGGACCCTTTTTTCCTGCAAACCAGCACACAACAGGCACAAAAATCTAACAAAAGAAGAGAAGGAGCCTAGGGGGACATGAAACAATGGTCAAGAGGGCCCACTTAAATAGTGACTCGAACCATAGTGGTATGGTTTTGGTTATGACCAGAAATATACTCATGGTTATGGAAAAAGATCCCTAAATAACAAAAAACGGGGAGGAGATTAAAGTTCAAGGAAGAGAGAAAAAATATAAGGAAGATGAATCATATAGGGTCAAATAAAGAAGAACAATAAGTATATAACAGAATGAAAAAAATCATAAAGAAAAACACAATTTGAAAGTGTTTAAAGTCGCACAAAACACAAGGGTAACACATCGAAATTCAAATAACACAAGAAACACACATCAATAAGAGTCTAGTCTAAACCAATCACCAATAAACACAAATGAAATGGCATTATAAAAATTAACTAGTCTCGTATCAGAATTAGGTTTCTACATAATGCCCCACTTTGATGTATGTGCATACATGCATTTCAAAATATAACAATTAAACACCTACAGAAAAATTGGTGCAATCGACTCCCAACTAATTAAGATTTATTGAAGTCAGTATGGGAATGATATTGAGCTTAAATTCTAAAGGAGGGAGAGATAATTTGGTCTCCATAGTGGAGGGTTAGGAAGATTCTAGAGCTAACATCCAAGCTCATGTGTTTCAGATATGGAAATTTGTGCTCTTATAAGCATATAAGAACATGCACTAGTGAACCAATGACTATCTATATAAATCCATAATCAAGGAACTACTAAAATTCACAAAAAAAGAAACATGAATGAACACACTTAGGTGTGGTGTAAAATTTGAGGAAGCCTCTGTGAAATCCTTATCTCAGAATCTATAATATGTCATGAATATTTTAGGGGTGTCTCATGGTGAGACCAAGTAGAGAACGTTTATGTATCTCATGGTAAGACCAAGAGGATAATGTTATGTACCACCTTGTGATTTGTTTCATATGAGGTATTAAGAGAATATTCTAGAGGTATGTAGATATAACAAGCAAAATATACACCTGATTTAATCTAAATTAAATTAAATCTTATTTTAGAATAACTTATTGTAATAAATGATATTCAGGTAATTAAGTACAATAACATGCAAACACTAAGCATTCAAGGATGTAAAACCCTAAACAAAAGAGAGAGAAGATAATGACTTAGCTTATTTAATGCAACCTGGGAATAATCAGGACTGTTTGAGTGTTGGATCTATCTGGAAACAGTGTCGAAATGACTCATTGAGGGTTTAGAAACCTGGGAATGTACAGGACAAAAGCGCCCGCAGGAGGACAAGAGTGTCTCAAGTGCTAATGACTGATCTAGGCACATGTGTCTGTTAAAATGATCATAACCTAGTCTTTTCTAGGTTTGAAGATCTTTGTTGTTGTTTGCCCTTTGTCACTCTAGTTTCGGTGTTAGGGTTCTGATCGCACCTATGACCTGCAAAACAAATGGCTAGCTACATATGCCCACAAACCACATCAAATCTAATAAACAAAGATACAGAATGTGGATTCAGGCTAACCCTGATGATCACCTGAAGAGTGAACTTACGACAGAGCGTTGCACTACATCTCATACTCCATGTAGTTCTTTGTGTATGTGTGTGTATCTATTTCCTGTGTCCTAGGTTTCCCTTGTGCAAGTTGCATGATGATAGCGAGCTAGATCTAGGTTGTCCCAAATATGTAAAACATGTGTGATGGAATAAAATGAACTCCCCTCCTATGCAGTGTATGCAGATCAATACAGCCCTTATCCCCTTGCATGAATATGTTAGTGTATGAATTTTGTGCCTTTGTGTAATTAGGTTGGGACAATTGAAATGTTTGACCCTTGATTTAGAAAAGTATTAAAAGGGGGCCAAGAAGCAAAAAGGCCAACCCAAAAAAGGTAAGAAGAAGAAAGAGAGGGACAAGGAGAGCCTTAGAGGGATAGGAGCACCTAGAATTTGAGAGCACTCTATCTTCCTAACTGGGCATGCTAGTGTTTGAGGCCATCAAAAGGTAAAATCATTCAAGTGTCGTTGTAGAGCTGTAAGATGTGTAAATCCAGTAAATTGCAAGAGATAAAGTAACCAAAAGGCCAAAAGGAGTTGTCAACCACTAGTTTTATTTCTTAAGAATCATGTATACATTAGTACACTTTAGGACCTAGAAATGTACCCAATTAGCATAGATTTTATACTCTATGTTTTCACCCCCACTTTATGTTGTTGAGTGAATACTCAATAACATAAAGTAGATAGAAGATGTGTACCTTGTAATCCGAAGAGGAGTGTAGTCAATTGCGTACTGAGTGGACAAGTAGCCATGTGAAGTGTGAAGTGATCACAATGTGAAGCGTGGCAACTAGGAAAGGGAGGTAGACCCTACTGGTGAATCGTATGTGTAATAGCGTGTTTTTGAGGCTTGTACCTATTGAGGTGATTTGCTTTGTGTTGCTTATAAGGACGAACCTACAAAAGAAGAGCAAGAGAGTAGTAAAAGTATCGTATATGAAAAATCTTAGTAACGTATGTATAAATATGTAAAAGTGGTAGAAAGTAGTAGCGAAGGAAAGAGTGCACATGATGTATGAGAGAGTATAAGATAGAAAATTATCCTATTTTTCTTTGGAGATGTTATCAAGTGGGGTTGGGAGCATTAATTCCCAACCAAGGTTTTGAGCCATGAATTTGAGCGATTCTTCACGCCAAGGATGAGGTGTTTTCGGTGCGATCTCATGCCAAGAGATGAGTTTTTTCAGCGATCTTGCTAAGAAAGAGTTAGTTTTATGGGCGATCTCACACTAAGGATGAGTTTTTCGGGTGATCTAACACCAAAGATGATTTTTTTGGGTGATCTTCACTGCAAGGAGAAGAGTTTTATGGGAGAGCTCACACCAAGGATGAGTTCTTTTTTGGGCAATCTCCTTCCATGATGCTTCTCAAATGATAAGTACCACTACAGATAGGCAACGCCTCGATTTTTAATTGGATTTGTAACTAAATTGTAGTGAATTGGGTAACCAAATTGTAGTCCAAATTCCTTAATGAATATTTTGATAAGGATGAGCTTCTGATTTGCACGTATAGATTTGTATTATAACCTAATTTGTAACAAACTTGCTGAACTGAATGACTGATATTCTTACTAAATGAACACAAGCTGTATTATTACTATTTGTATACTAAGGTGCTGGAAATTGTGCTAATCTAAGTTATTGGTCCAATTTTAATCCTTGGGACACAAATGCCCACCGTTCCTGTCTGTTATTAGGCACTAGTGTTTGTTCTATGTTTGTGATCCAATTCTAATTCTAGACCACTCTGTAACTATGTGTCTTTGTCAATTATGTATTGTGTTGCTCTGTTATGGAGTTTTGTGCTGCTGGAAGGGTGATTTGTTCACCCAATAGCTTCCCTCTAGTTTAGGGTGCATGTGACGAATGTAGGAGGAGGTAGCCCAAATGAAAGGGCCTGAAATAGATATGCATATCATAGATTGGATACCAGCGGGGGGTAAGGGATGTGCATGGTAGAAACCAAGGCACATGCAAACAATATAGACTAGCAAACAAGTGTTAGTGTAAAAGAGCTAGGATGCAATAGAATACAATGTAGCAAACAACTATGAAGACAAGAGGCACCATGAAAAGCAAGTTACATACATGGGACATCGCTCACAATGTCACAAGACAATCAAGGATGAAGTGGCCATAAGAAAACAATGATCAAGCATGACATAGGGCATAGCCCACAAACAATAGTAAACAAGAAGTAATAGAGAACCATGGTTATATAGTATCCTGCAAGGAAAATGCTACACATGAATCATGAGTTAGCATGTTAGAAAGATAAATAGTATGTCAAAGCATGTATATATTAGAAAAAATTAAGTGATAGTGACAATAAGTAGTAAATATTGTAACAATAGGACCTATGATGTGTGGAGTATGAGAGTAGAAAAGGTAGATGCCCCCATGAGCCTCGGTGGGACTGGTAAAGAGTGATGTCGAACATCATGCATCTTGTAAGAATCTATAAAAGTCCTTCATTCACCTCAAGATACCATGTGAACATGCATGTGTGTATAGAGAAAATATAATGACATACTAAGTATCCAGCTAGCATAGGAAACAAAGTGCATCATGTAAGTAGTATAAGATAACAAGAGTACAAACAACCAAGATATACAGATGTTGTGTGAAAGTGATGATGTGTTGTGATATGTAAGATGTACAAATGAGAGGGGTCACGTTTTCCCCCAGAAGATGTGTGTGACGTGAGGTTCATTTAAGAATTTCTCCCTCAACAGTCAAGTATGAACTGTAGAACAAGAGTGTGGCATCGGGTAGCGAGGTAGAGAGTGTAGTAGCAACATTGTGTTGTATAGATAGGAAGAAACAATGGTATAAGAAGCAAGTGAGGAGGGGGAAATTTTGATGCCCTGTAATTGTGTATATCAAGAATTTCTAGCAAATAGATGTGATCATTGTGATAAAGAATAGCCAAAGTATGTATAGTGAACAAAAGGATGTATACCATATATATAAAGTAGTATGTGTATCATGAATAGAAGGATCCATAAGTAAGCATGAGGAGAAAAGCTTGTATGGAGTGGCATAGGAGTGGAAAGGGAAGCTGTAAGCATAGATAGATGTAGCAAGGTGTGCTCATAGTGTAGATAAGAGAAAGTGTTGCTAGAAATATTGACTTGAAGTACAAATCAAAAGTAAGGTATAGTTGTGTATGTGAGTAATATGGATATACAAATGCTGATTTGAATGTGCAACTATGGGGGGAAAGTTTGATGCCCCCACGTATGTGAGTGGTGGAGATTTATCCGATGACATAAGAGATACCATGTCATGGTGAGGGATGTTGAAATGTGTCATACTCATCGACATAGGCATTATCTGGATCAAAAGGAGGAATTATAAGTTTAATTGTAGGAGGTTGATGAGGGATCTCAACTTGTGGTGAGGGAATTGGTTGTTCTTCCTTTGATGGTTTGGCCTTTAGATGGGGCTTGTGGTGACTCATGCATTACTGGAGAAGGAACAAGAGTGACTATTGTGTGATGCTAGTTAGAAATAGAGAGATCATATTTGGGAACCCATTCGGGTTTGGGAATTGGAGATGAGTGTATAGCAAATGAAATAAATATGCGATGCTCAAGTTGCCCAATTTTTTATTCTAAAACATAGCAATCGTTGTCATGATGTCCATTAATTATATGATAATTTCATAATAGATGACCTTTGTATTTTGTAATCTGCTAAGGAGGGTAGTATTGAGTAGGTGGCAAGGTGATTAACTGGTGATGGGGGAGCTAAGAGAGAATATTGTCTTTCCAAGCATTTCGATCAAACTTGAGAGGTGCTTGTTGTGGTAAGACCTTGGCCTCACATGTATGAGTGCATGTAGTAGACATGGGATTAGGATGAGGTGTAGAATAAGAACTAGCATGGGCATGAGAAGCATCCTTAAGATGTTGGATTTCAGTTGTGAGAGATGTAGTCATGGTTTCCATAGCTTGAAATTTATCTTGAAATAAAAGGTGTAAAGCTTGAATTGACTCGAAGATGGATTGATTGGTTTTGTTATCATGACTAAAAAGGGGGCGGAGATAATATTGAAAATTGCACTTACTTGTGAAGGTGGTGTATTGCGAGGGATGTACATTGTATGTATGGATTTTTTTAGAGCATCTTTACAAATGGGGTGATTTTTGTAAACACAAAATCACGCACTTTGGGTAATTATATAGTCCTGATTGCATATTACTATTCATATGATTCCTAAATAAGAAAAGTAATAACTAACCCATGTCTTTGGCCACCTTTCTTTGCTTTATGTTGTTACTTTAAGTCTTACTCCCTTATTTTCTCAGTTTTCGGCATTTACCATCCAGGACATCAGTGCCTAGTCAGGACACCAACACCAGGTGCTCTCGTCCCCTCTGGGCGCCCTTGTCCTCTTTGTACTTTACTCACACTTTTTGGGTACTTTATAGCCGTTTGAGCATCTTATCTTTTTAGTAGTCATCCTTTTCGGGGTTAATTACAAAATTCAAGCAAGGGAATCATATAAATATGAAGTTATGTGATTATAATAAGGGATCAAGCACTAAGCACTATATATCACCGCCTAAGGTTGCATCCATCAAGGCATATAAGAGCTATATTGCATACATCTAGCTCCATCACAAGGGACACAAGGGTTGGTTTTCTGCATCATGCTTCATAGGAGGGATGTTCATTCTATTCCATGCACACATTTACTACATTCTACATCTAGCTAGTTGCTCGTTATCAAAGTGTTACTGGCACAAGAGAAACCTAAGGCATAATTCCACACACACATACAACTAGATTATGTATGAGATGTAGTGCAGTGCTTAATCATAAGCTCACCATTGTGACAACTGAGGACATTCCGAACCATCATTTTACATCTTTATTTTTTAGGATTTGATGTTTATTTGAGGGTTTTATTGGTTCATACTTTATCTCAGGTTTATAGCAACCTTGGCAATCTTAGTGTGACCTCGGAGTGATCAAAAGAGACTAAAGGCAAATGTCTTGTGACACCTTAGAGGAGGTTTTCTGAGAATTTCCGTAGACCCAAGCACCCAGAAACAAGCCTAGGGTGCTTGCGGGTGCCCCTTTCCCTCTTCAAGTGCCCCAGTCCAGGTTGTTCCTCCAGTTCTGTATTTTTCTACTCCAGTGTGATAGTTAGTGCTTCACATTTTCCCGTTCTCCAACTATATGCATTCTCTAGAACTCTACGAATCAACTAAGCCCTTCTACACTTTTTTTGTAATTAGGGTTTTATTATTTATTACTTAGTTTACTTGGGTAAATCGTTGTACTTAATTTATCATTCATTTACTGCAATCCTGCATTTAGATTAGGCTTGTGTATTTAGATTTTTAGTTTAATCATTTTAGTGAACCCGAACTCGATCTTCACATTCTTAAGATCCGCTTTTCTTGCCCATCTTCCTAGGGTCTTATCATCATGAGTATCTCTATTAATGATTTCTTGCTCATCAACTCTGAATTAAGAGATAAAATCATAACTTTCTTTATTACCACTCGCATTCCTGCTAATATGCATTTGGATTCGGTATATCAAACATTCGTCGAGGCATTTTCTCAGCATATTACTTTCCCGTCTAATCCTCATGTTGATCTTTCTATTTTTGAAAATGATCCACCCTTGCATATCATGATTCATATTTACAATATCGGTATTAAGCGTACTTTAATCAATAATGGATCTGAACTCAATAAATGCCCTATGTCATTCCTTGAAAAGTATTGTATTTTGGTGGCTAATATCAGTTCATGATGTCTTTCTCTTCGTGCATATGATGGCTCTTTTTTTCCATGCTTAGGTCACATTACTCCACCTATTACGGTTGGACCTAAATATATTAACAGGATCTTCTTTGTCATCGACTTCCCCGTTTCATACAATGGTTTACTTGGTAGGCCATGGCTTCATGCCATGCAAGCGATTCCCTCTATCATACATCATTGTGTTAAATTTTTATATGAGGGTATTGAGTATATTGTTTGTCGTGATTGTCATCCATACAAATATTGTAGCCATGATCCAAATACTACACTTCCTACTCCAAGAAATGATACTACCAATGAACCACAACCCATAGATACTCTGGATCATTTACCACCACTTGAAGGTGTTATTTACATGCTTGATACAATCCCATCTACAACACCACCCCCTCCTGCTACTACTATTGCTATGATACTTTATTGGGGGGCTACTCACACATCTAATGTCATTCCACCTACCTCACTATGGCATGTGCATCCACCTTTAACACGTCCTTCCTTTACATGTACACTTTTCTTGAATGATTCTTATTGGAAGTACATTCCATTTGATCCTACTTGTGATGTCATTATATGTTCACATGATGGTTTGAATTGGATAGGTTTTGCTTTCGAGGATCTTTATCCTCCAACTCATGATCCTCATCTATATTATGGATTCATCGCTATCATTGTTGCTTATGGTTTGCGTGTCTTTCATCTCATGATCTAGCTTGCGCGAGTCCCTCGTTCATCTCCACTTATGTTAGGAAAATATTGGCTTGCTTACATTGGAGGTACATTAGACCCTGAACATATTGATATCTCATTTCCTATGCCCTTTGGTCATATCTTCATTTGCAACATTTCTTTTCTTGGCTATACATAAAATCTCACTCGCTAATATGCACACGGATGCCCATTTCCTCCTTTCATTGACGAGGAATATGATATGGGCATGTATACTTTACGCCTCAATGGATCTTTACTTAACCAACCTGAAACTATAGCCTATCAGGTATTAGATGCCTCACCATATGATTTTGACCCTAACAATGATGACCTTTTAGATGACTTCACCTTATCACTTTTAATATTGCATGTTTGGGGGACATCACGTTATTTCCCGCCTCCTCCCCTCTCGACATCATTACACGTGTTATATTCTCATCACCTTTCATCGTATCAACACACATATCTGCATATATTAGTATCATCACTTCTTGACGACACACTCGTATTATTACGGTTCTTCCACAACTATTGAAGGATCTCTTACAATAAGAACCCGTTTCACCTGCCCATTATTTCACATGCTCATGTATAGTTATTCACATATGCAATACAATATTTCATTATTTATCATCAAATACATTCATCAAATAACACACTCATCCTCACATAGTTGAGGTGGAATTGCACTTAACCCCCACACTTTTTTATCATCACTGTGATACATATTACACACACCGCATCTAGTATTTTTCACCACACACATCTTGATGCATGCACATACCGTTATTTCCCTATGCCGCACTCTTGTGCTATGGTTCACACTTTACTATTGAGGGAATATTATACACATGAACCTCACACAGTGCACAATAGACACTACACATTACACATCTTCATGCATTATGCACTTTTGTAAATACACATCATCCCCATTTATTAGGCATCCTACTCACTCTGTGCTTTGTATACCCATACATTCTACACATTCTACACACTACATTATTATACATTTTTACAATCTACACATCTTACATTACATATTACACATTCTCTATCACACATTACACACTTTATATGTCACATACTTATGACATCTTCTCATGACCACATATACTATAAATATTACACATTTTACTCATCTTCTTCTATGCACTGCACTCACTACCCGATGACACACTCTAGTCCCACTGTCCATACTTGACTGTTGAGGGTATACATATCAAATGGACCTCATCACACTCACAAGTTCAATCATTGAATCCTCTTATCATGTGCCATTCCTAGCTAGTGCCTTCTTCACACATAACATGATATACACTTTATGCTAAATCATCACCCCTTTCTAGCTTTCCTATTCATTCATCTCGTGGTATACACCTTATGCTAAATCATCACACTTGTTAGCCTCATCTTCATATATTTTGTGATATATTCTTTGTGCTACATCATCACCCCCTTTTTGGCTTCTCATTCACTTGTTCTGTGATATACACTTTAGGCTAAATCATCACTCTTACTCGCAATCGTGATATACGCTTTAGGCTAAATCATCACCTCATTCTACAACCTCACAATTACTCATACACATGTCGCATTTGATATCATCTACACATCATCATTCTACAATCAATACTCCACACTTTATTCATCAACTCTTTTTAATGCACGACAACACATCGTTCAGACCATTTCTTGATGATGCACTCTCATTTATGGTTCATTCGTGACTGCTGAGGGGGCATAAATAAATGAACCTCATTACATACATACATATCCACTTGAGGGCATGCTACTCCTATCATTCACACTTCATTCCATTCCATCTCATCCACAACATACTGCATATCTTGGTTGTATTTACTCTTTCTTACATGTTCACTTTATTACACATGCTAGATAGATATCTTCTATGTAATTATATTTATCATACACATATGTGTAGTCACTTGCCTTCTTAGTTGTGATCGTAGATTATACAAATCTATTACACGCAACACATATGCTTTGTGCAGTACCTATTACCAGTCCCACAAATCCTCCTGGGGGCATCCAATTTCATACATTACAGGTGTTATTATTTCATAACACTAAGCATTATCAATCACCACCTAAGGTTGCATCATTCAAGGAATCTAAGAGCTCCATTGCATATATCTAGCTCTGTCACAAGGGACATAAGGGATGGTTTTTTACATCACACTTCATAGGAGGGAAGTTCATTTTATTCCATGAAAACATTTACTACATTCTACATCTAGCTACTTTTTCGCTACCCAAGTGTGACTAACACAAGAGCAACCTAGGGCACAATTCCACACACACACAGAACTACATTGGGTCTGAGATGTAGTGCAACGCTTAGTTGTAAGTTCACCATTGTGACAGTTGAGGATGATCTAGTCCCTCAATTTGTATCTTTATTTTTTAGGCTTTGATGTCTGTTTAAGGGTTTTTTAGGTTCATACTTTATTGCAGGTTTATAACAACCTCGACAATCTTGGTACGACCTCAAATCGATCAAAAGTGACTAAAGGAAAATATCTTGTGACACCTCAAAGGAGGTTTTATGAGCATTTCCGTAGACACAGGTTCCTGGAAACAAGTCGAAGGAACCCACGAGTGCCTTTGTCCCTCTCTAGGCACCCCAGTCCATCCTATTCCTCCAGTTCTACATTTTTATGAGCTCTAGTGCAATGGTCAATGCTTCATATTTTCCTGGTCTCCAACTCTATGCATTCTCCATAACTCTGTGAATCAGCTAATCCTTTATACCCTCTCTTTATAATTAGGGTTTTATTATTTATTGCTTAGTTTACTTGGGTAAGTTGTTGTACTTAATTTATCATTCATTTACTATAATCTTGCATTCAGATTAGGCTTGTGTATTTACATTTTTAGTTTCATCACTTTTATAGTAATTGATACAAGGAGACTTTAGGAACTTTAGAGGGCATTATGTGAAAGAAAAGGCAATTTATGAAATAAGAGCCCTAGAAAGTGACCCAGAGGATAAGACCAAGGATGACACCCTCGGAAGAACGCATATCAAATGTATGATAAATAATAAATGGAAATATGAACCTTGATGCAACTACGGTTTGTGGTTAGAGAAAGACAAATCCTATATAATAGAAAAAATAAGGATCTTGGTGGTCAATCACAAGTTAAGGTTCACCAAATGAATTAATATAAATTGAATTAAATATGATTTCAAAGTAACTTATTGTAATGAATGATATTCAAGTAATTGAGTATAGTAACATGCAAGCACTAAGAATTCAAGAATGTAAAACCCTAAGAAAACGATAGAGAGATAATGACTTAGTTGATTCAGTGCAGCCTAGGAATAATCGAGACTGTCTGAGTGTTAGATCTGGATGGAAACAATGTCGAAATGACTCTCTGAGGGTTCAAAAACCTAGGAATGTACATAATAGAAGCACCCATAGGAGAATATGTGTTCCCCAGGCCCTAATGACTATTTTGGGTGCCCGCATCTACTAAAATGATCAGATCCTAGTCTTTTCTGTGTTGGAATATCTTCATTATTTTTCACCCTTTGTCACTCTGGTTCCATTGTTAGGGTTCTAATCACACATGTGACTTGCAAAACAAATGGATAGATGCACATGCCCACAAACCACATCAAATATAATAAAAAAAGATGCAAATTGTGGAGTTATTCTAACCCTGAAAATCACCCAAAGATTGAACTTACAACTGAGCGTTGCACTACATCTCAGAATCCATGTAGTTATTTGTGTATATGTATATTTGTGTCTCATGCCCTAGGTTACCCTTGTGTAAGTTGCACGATGATAGTGGGCTAGATTTAGATTGTTTGAAATATGTAAAATGTGTGTGATGGAATAGAATGAACTCCCCTCCTATGTAGGCTATGTAGATCAATGTAACCCTTGTTCCTTGTATGGATGTGCTAGATGTATGCCTCGTAGTGATCTTGTGCCTTTGTGTAATCTTAGGTGATGATAGATAATTCTTATAGTGTTTGGCCCCTTATTTAGAATAAGTAACTAAGAGTGTATATATATATATATATATGATTCCCTTGTTTGAGTTTCGTAATTGACAACTAAGAGGCCAACCTAAAGTGTTAAAAGGTGACCAAGAAGTGAAAAGGGGCTCAAAAGAGTAAGAAGAAGAAAGAGGGGGATAGGAGTTCCCAGCAGGGACAAGAGCACCTGGGTGCTTCAGTCTTAAATGGGTGCTAGTGTATAAGGCCATCAAATGGTAAACTGATCAAGTGCCGATAGAGTTGTAAGATGTGTAAATCTAATAGAGTACAAGAGATAAAGCAACATAAAGGCCAAAAAGAGTTGCCAACCATTAGTTTTATTGCTTAGGAATCATGTATACATTAGTATGATTTAGGACCTGTCATCACCAATCCGGCACTATGATAATTATTCACCGGGAACTTCTCGTGCTATGATTATTTACTAATGCACAACCTTTAGTTTGGTGGATGTAATCTGGAAACAAAACAACAAACATAACACAAGAATACCATCGACTATGATAAGACGAGAATGATGACAAATCTGAAATATCAAAGTAAATTATAATATTAACATGAAACTGTTACAATCTCACCCATGAGGTACTTCAAGTGTTATTGACTTCACTTGCCTTACACTAAGACTATGGGAGAAACTTTACAATTACACTTCTTAATGGCTTCTTCAACACACCTTTAAACTGATGGCTTCCTTCGCACACTTCCTACAATATTTCTCACTACTTCCTTCTATGCTAAATGAGGGGGGTGGCCTCTCTATTTATAGAACTTCCAGGCTTATCCATCTTATCTCTAAGATAGGATAAGAAATCCACTCTGACGAATCATATTCCATACCTTAACTCTTATCTGTACATGTAAGCTTATCTGTTAAGATAAGATAAACCTTATCATTTTACATGGGTTCCACATTTTTAGACTTTTTTACAAATAAAATACACAAAATATTTATGACCTCACTCCTTGTCTTTATTACCAATATAATATTTCTAATTCCTAATCATGTAGACCCTACTTCTCTAATTACCCAAACTTTGACATTTTAACATTACCGGACCACTTACGACAAATATTTACTTTTTACAACATTCCTATTGTACTTTGACTGTTACCGTACTCCACATTATTGGCAGCACCGTACTGACGGCACCGTTATCTTCTATCAGACGCTACTACTAATTATACTTAACAACATCATATTCCTAATACATACATTAATGAAATAGAAATTACGGAGGAAAATTTTAGTTTCGACATCTTCCCCCTTCCTAGCTTCTACTCCGTCCTCGGAGTAGACTATTCTGGTGCTTGGAAAATCTTCAACTTGTCGTGGTTGACCCATTTCGTAATGGGAGTGCCATCCAATTCCTCCAGTCGGTACGTACCATTTTCATGCACAGCTGCTATTTTGTAGGGCCCCATCCATTTTGGAAGAAATTTTCTCTGTCTTCTTTTTTTGTATCTGGAATCATATACTAGAACCAAGTCATTCACATGAAATGGAGACCACCAGATCTTTTGATCAAAGTATTCCTTCTGCTTCATTTTCTTCTTATGGCTTGTATCCTTTGCTATTTCTCTCATTTCCTCAGCAAATGAAGATGTACCAACCTTTCTTTTACTGAATCACTTTCATCCATCCTTTCATTTTTCATAACTCTCACAGTGGGAATATCAAACTCAATAGGAAGAACTGGATCAATGCCATAGGCCAACTGAAATGGGGAGTATCCTGTTGCTGACTTTGATGTTGCCCTATATGCCCACAATGCTGCATGAATCATTTTATCCCATTTATGTACCTGCAAGGCTACATCTTTTGCTAGAATTTGACACAACACAAAATTTGTTCGTTCCACCTGTCCATTTGTGCTTGGCTTGTATGTTGTTGCCTTCCTATGCTTAATAGAAAATTTATTGACTAGGGCTTCTACTACCTCATTAATGAAGTGGCTTCCTTGATCTGTTACAATTTCTAATGGACAACCAAATCTGGTGACAATGCGTTCATATATGAACCTTGCCACTTCATCCATGGAAGTTGTTTTCAATGGCCTAGCTTCAACCCACTTGGTCAAATAATCTGTGGCAACTACAATATACTTATTTTGGCGTGAGATAGTTGGAAGTGGACCTACAATGTCTATTCCCCACTTTTCAAAGGGACCAAGTGGAAGAATAGGGCATAATGGAGCTGATGAAGTCTTACGGTTACCATGTGTTTGACAAATATCACATGTCTTACAATAATTATAACAATCTTTAAAAAGAGTGGGCCAGTGATAACCTGCATCCAAGATCCTTCTTGCTGTAAGTTGTCCAGAGAAGTGCCCTCCACATGTACCATTGTGGAATTCTTCTAGCAGTTCCTTCCCTTGATCACGTCCAACTGCCCTCTTGTACTGTCCATCAGGTCCTATTCGAAATAATACTTCATACAGAATAGAATATGGACGACTGGCTTGAGTAATCTTTCTTTTAGTCTTTGCCTTGGCACCATTAGGAAACTTGAATTCATTCAGATAATTCCAAATATCTATATATTCACTAGGGATTGTGTCAAGGGATAACAATGTTGCATCGGGGAAATCATCATCATCACAAGATGATCCTAAACCATCATAGGCTCGAGAGAGTGCATCTGCATTGACATGCTTCTTTCCTGGCCTATCTATAATATCAAATTCAAACTCTTGTAGCAAAATTATCCATCTTGCTATCCTCCCTGATGGGTTAGGCTTATTTACAATATATTTTAGAGCCTGATGATCTGTTACAACTAGAAATTTTTGCCCTAGCAAGTAATTTCTAAACTTCTTTACAGCAAAAATGATAGCCAAAGCCTCTTTTTCAGTTACAGTATAATTTACCTCAGCACTGCTCATTTGTCTGCTCCCAAAGTAAATTAGATGTTCATTCCCATTTTCATCCTTTTGGCTCAAAGTACTTCCTAGTGCTACATCTGAGGCATCAGTGTACACAATGAATGGCTTGCTCTAATCTGGATTCTTCAAAACAGGTGAAGACACCAGGGCTTCCTTCAATTGTCCAAAAGCTTCATGCGCCTTATTTCCTGGTTCATAAGTAACATCCTTCTTCAAGAACTGGGTTAGTGGCTATGCAATCTTTGAGAAATTCTTGATGAACCTTCTATAGTAACCCACATGGCCTAAAAATGATCTCAACTTACTTCTATTCATAGGAAATGGTAAATCTTTGATTTTTGAAACTTTATCAGGATCAGTACCAATACCATCTCTGGATACAACATGCCCTAACAAAACACCTTTAGAACATCCAAAGACACACTTTGTAGGGTTTAGTGAGGCTTGTGCTTCATCTAACATTTGAAATGTTGTCTCCATTTGGTGCAGGTGGTCCAACTTGCTCCCATAGATGCAAAAATCATCCAGAAATACTCTGATGAAGGTCCCAATGTAGGGTTCGAACACCCTATTCATCAAACGCTGGAATGTTGCTGGAGCATTACACAACCCAAAAGACATAACTCTATAAGCAAACATTCCCCAAGGAGTGGTGAACGTGGTCTTCAGCTGATCTTTCTCTGCTATACGAACTTGGTTGTAGCTGCTATATCCATCAGCAAAACTATAACACTCCTGGCCAGCTACTTCGTCCAAGATCTGATCTGAAAATGGAAGAGGGTAATGATCCTTCTTTGTTGCCTTATTGAGCTTCCTGTAATCAAGACAAATGCGTAGCTTCCCATTCTTTTTTATTGAGATCACAATGGGAGAAACCCATTCTGAATTCTCCACAGCAAATATGAATCCTACATCAAGCAACTTATCTATTTGTTCTTTTACAGTCTTAGAAAAATTAGGATTCATTCTATATGGCATTTGCTTTATGGGCTTAACACCATCTACCAGCTCAATACAATGTTCTACCCAACTTACTTGACGGAGTTCCTTGTAATCAAAAGTGAATAGGTGTATGTACCTTCGAAAGAGCTGGAGGTAGGATTCCTTATCACAGGATTCCTTCTCACTCTCCATCACAGCATCACCAATCTTTATTTTTTGGAGATGATCATCAACGTCTTCTTCAGATAATTTTATGGGGTCATAAGTTGGTGTGACTGGAAGGATATCCATGACTGAAACATCAACCTCACTTTCTTCATCTTCAGTGTCCACTTCACTGGTACTAGAGTAATCAGAGGATGTCCAATCATCAGTTTCATCACTTGAATCCATAGGTTCTGCTTTATGATGTCGAGGGATCATATTTATCTTCACCCTCTGTCTACCACATCCAAGTGTCATGAAACATTCATTCCAGTAGTTTCTTTGCATGAACTCTCCTTAGCCATGGTCTTCCCAGCAGCATTGGGTACGCAACAGTACCATTTTTCATCACCTGAAAGTCTACCACACATACAACACCCATAACAGATATTGCCACATTTGAAACTACACCTTCTGGTTTAGTTTTTCCCTTATTTAATGACCTTAACATAAGTGTTGAAGGGCGATCAATTTTTAAACCCAACATATTCATTACAGACTCGGTCATTACATTAACTGCAGCACCTCCATCAACTAAGACATCATGAATTGAAATACCATTACATAATACCTCAGCTTATGGAGCATAGGGATCCGCCTCTGCCTCCAAAACAGGGACCTCAACCTCCTTCCTTCGTCGAGCATTGAGTCCACTTCGCAACTCCCGCCTCTTCTCAGAAGACATAGCCAAGAGTTGACCATATGTAATATTTGCAGGCCTTTTGGACAGATCTTCCAAGATGGAGTATGGTCCTTGCCCCTGTGAAATCAGAAAATCCTGCACACCCAACTTTCTTCTCCTATGTTTCTTACTAGTTTCTTCTTTCATCTTCTTAGGATCATTTCCATCTTGATTATCTTTTTCTTTCTTTCTTTTTGTTACAAACACATCTACTTCATTATTTCTGCTCTTATCTACTACATCAAAAGAATTCACAGGTGCTTTTCCTTTATCATTATCTCCTTTACCAGATGTAGAAGCTCTATCTGGACAATTATACTTATAAGGACCCTTTTTATAACAACCATAAGATACAACTTCAGAATTATTTCTTTTTGGACCTCTATCACCTCCCTGAGAACTAAATTCCTTTCCTTGAAGAAGATTAATAGTTAACTGACCCATCTTTTTGAGCAAATCTTCATACTCAGTAGATGTACTAGGAGAAATATTTGTGCTCACCGGGAGTGGTTGTGGATTCTGGACCAAAGGTGCTGGTGTAGGCTCTACTTTAGCAACAATTTCTTTGGGCTCCTCTTCCATGCTTTCTTCTTGCCTTTTTGCAATCTCCTTTGCTTGTTCAATGGTAGCTGGGCGGTCATACTTCACTCGTTGTCTGATCTCTGGCTTCATCCCAAGAATGAAGTGCTTACAGAGGAGATTATCCATGCCATTCATCAACCCATCCGCTAATCCTTCCTTCCGGATCTGGGCATCGAGCTTCCTCCTTAGCTCTAGAACACGAGCATGATAATCCCTTATCTTCTCCTTCTCTCCTTGGGATATCTTTGTGATCTCGATCATGAGATCTGCATATTTCTGTTGTTCACCAAATTCTTCAAGAAAACTTTCAGTTAATAAATCCCATGAATTTTTCACATTATCACCTAGTGTTTCAAACCACCTAAGTGCTGAACCATCCAAAAAGGTAGGAAAAAATTCAGTCCATTGTTCCCTTCTTATAAGGCCATTACAAATACAAGATCGTTTAAACTCTTGAATGAAAGAAGAAGCATCTTCATTAGATTGAGCTGAAAAAACAGGAATCTTTCCCATTTTCAAAAGTAACCACCGTGAAATACCAACCCACAAGTACAATCAACAAGACTTATGTGCACAAATAATTGGAATCACTATACTAGAAAGTGAATTTACACCTTTCTACAGTAAAATAGAAATGACCACGGTAAACTATGGTAAAACTTGACTTACTGCGGTAAAAACTGACTTTACTGTGGTAAACACTATTCACGGTAAAAAGTGAAGTTACTGCGGTAAATACTATTCACGGTAAAAAGTGACTTTACTGCGGTAAATACTATTCCCAGCAAAAATGACTTTACCATGGTAACTACTATTCATGGCAAAAATGACTTTACCATGGTAGCTACTATGCACAGTAAAAACAAGGTTACCCTCCAATTGATTTTTGACTAAGTGGGAATATCTCTCCAGAAAATCCACCAACGAGGAATGGTCCCGGCAACGGAACCAAAATGTCATCACCAATCCGGCACTATGATAATTATTCACCGAGAACTCCTCGTGCTATGATTATTTACTAATGCACAGCCTTTAGTTTGGTGGATGTAATCTGGAAACAAAACAACAAACATAACACAAGAATACCATCGACTATGATAAGACGGAATGATGACAAATCTGAAATATCAAAGTAAATTATAATATTAACATGAAACTGTTACAATCTCACCCATGAGGTACTTCAAGTGTTATTGACTTCACTTGCCTTACACCAAGACTATGGGAGAAACTTTACAATTACACCTCTTAATGGCTTCTTCAACACACCTTTAAACTGATGGCTTCCTTCGCACACTTCCTACAATATTTCTCACTACTTCCTTCTATGCTAAATGAGGGGGGTGGCCTCTCTATTTATAGAACTTCCAGGCTTATCCATCTTATCTCTAAGATAGGATAAGAAATCCACTCTGACGAATCATATTCCATACCTTAACTCTTATCTGTACATGTAAGCTTATCTGTTAAGATAAGATAAACCTTATCATTTTACATGGGTTCCACATTTTTAGACTTTTTTACAAATAAAATACACAAAATATTTATGACCTCACTCCTTGTCTTTATTACCAATATAATATTTCTAATTCCTAATCATGTAGACCCTACTTCTCTAATTACCCAAACTTTGACATTTTAACATTACCGGACCACTTACGACAAATATTTACTTTTTACAACATTCCTATTGTACTTTGACTGTTACCGTACTCCACATTATTGGCGGCACCGTACTGACGGCGCCGTTATCTTCTATCAGACGCTACTACTAATTATACTTAACAACATCCTATTCCTAATACATACATTAATGAAATAGAAATTACGGAGGAAAATTTTAGTGTCGACAGACCTATAAATGTACCCAAGTGCATAGATTTGTGTCTACAATGCCCTCTTTTAATATTGCACAAATCAAATTATTCAAAATGATTATGCTTGTGTTGGGATTTTCACTCAAGTTTACACCTAAGAGTCTCACTCAAAATGTTAAAGAGAATACCAAACATCCTAATTATAGGATAACATCACAAATATCATCCAAATATACACACATTTAACATTAAAAAAAGCATATGCAAAACCATAACTAATCAAACACACAAAACATATATGACAAGGCAATCACATACACACATATTATACTCATCCCCATGAATCATAACCTTTACATGGAACATCTTCCTTTATTGATCATGATAAATAAGATACAAATACATATAATGACATGTCTTTTGTTATAATATCATAAGATTACAATGCATAAAAAACTCTAACACATTACTCATTTGCAATCATTTCAATGCTCACTTTTTTTTGAAACCCTAGATTTTCCTTGCCACTTTATTGTTAGAGCATCCCATATATAATTCTTTAAGATTCAAACTAGGAACTCTTAAGTAGTAGTGCTCAAAATGAAGGTAAATGAGGGCATTTATAGGATTAACAGACAACTTGGAAATGTCAATTATCACGTGAATATACTTTGATTATTTTCTAGGTTCCTTGGAGCTACTTATTTGTCCCTTAGTTAACATATACTCCTATTCCATAACCTTCCCCATGTTCTCTTTTTTCCTATATGATTCCTAATAGTTTGTAGCATAACTTCCTTGCATTCCACATGCCATTTCCTATTGTAGATACAAAATCACACACTTGGGTACATTCATAGGTCCTAAAAGCATGCTATAATTTATATGATTCCTAAGAAAGAAAACTAATAATTGACAACTATCTTTGACCTCTTTTTTTTTCATCTTTTGCTTTCTCTTTGGTCTTACACACCCTACAACCCAACCAAAACTTTACTTTCTTATCTTTTATAACTTCAAACACCAGCACCCAGTCAGGTCGCCAACGCCCAGGCGCCCTTGACCTCTTTCCACCTTGCTCGCTCTTTTTGGGCCTTTGGGAAACTTATTTTCTTATGGTTTGGCCTTCAAGTTGTTAATTACGAAATTCAATCGAGGGATTCATATAAATGCATAGCTATGTGTTCAAAATAAGGGAATAAGCTCTAAGCATTACTATCTATCACCCAATCTTGCATCCAAAGCATTCAAAGGCATCCATACAAGGGAAAAGGGACCACCATTTCTGCATGCACACTACATAGGAATGGGAATTTCATTATTCCATCTACACATGCTATACATTGTTACGTTCTAGATCTAACCCACTATCAAGTGTAACTTGCATTAGGGCATCCTAGGGAACAATCCTCACACACACTCACAATAACTACATGAATTCTGAGATGTAGTGCAATGCTTGGTCATAAGTTCACTCAGTTGGGTGACCGCTGGGGTCAGTCGAAATCTCCATATTACATCTTTCTTTTTGTGGATTTGATGTGGTTTTGTGGGTTTTTTAGGTGAACATCTATTTTGTAGGTTACAATGACACTCGATGATCAAGGTGTGACATACATGTAACCAACGTTGACTATAAATGACACTTGTGTGACACTAGAAAAATTTGGCTCTAACCATCTGTACAGTCACAGGCTCCCAACATTAGACTCTGGTGCCCAAGCGCCCCTGACTTGACCCAGGTGCCCTAGTTTGACCTTATCCGATAGCTCTAGATTTTACAATCCATAATTGCAATGGTCTGCCCTCTTTATTCATCAATTTTCCAGTCCTAATCAGTTCTAGGAAGAGTGCAAATCAACTAAGTAATTATTTACCTCTCTTGTACTTATGGTTTCACATTTTATTTTCTTATTGCTTGTGTCAATTTGTATCTAGCAACTTTATATCATAGTGTACAATCAATTAATCTATAATTAGGGTTTTATAAAAAGCTTATTTTTGTTAAATCATTTGGTGAACCCATCTGTTTGGACCCAACCTTTCTTCTAGGATTTTTTTGCAATATTTATATCATGGCTCAATCTCAACCCTTTATCGATGAAGACCTTTATGAGATCAATGCTCATCTTGTTGAAAATCCACAAGATCTAGATATGCTCTTATTCCCTGCTCATGAGGAGGCCACCAATTTAGTTGAGCTTAATGTTCCTACATCCATTACCACTTTAATGCCCATTACTACTCAACCTCCTAATTCCACTATTCCACCTACTTCTAATGTTCTTGTTTCTATTCCTACTCCTACTAATAACTTTACTCATCCTATCACTTCTAACACATGACAAGTCTCTCCTTCTGTCTCTTAAGACCTATCCTCACTCTATCAGGATCTCCAAGTTCAAATCTATCAACTTCATTAGGCTACTTCTCGTTCATCTCCATCTCTTTATTCCACCTTACTTCTTCACACTCCTTTCACACCCACAATTTCCACTTATTTCTTTCCTCCAAAATTTGTCACCCCTAAGCTACCCATGTTCAATGGCCATGATGATCCTCAAGAGCATCTTAGATCTTTTCATGTGGCATATCTAGATTATGTAGATGATCATACTTTACTAGCAAAGATTTTTCCTAGAAGTTTCCAAGGTTACGCTATGTGTTGGTATTATGATCCATTTGGTAACATCATTTACATACTTAGCTGATGCTTTTCTTTCAAATTTCTCTATCAATATCGGTTCTAAGATATCCTATGCTCAACTTTCACAAATCAAACAAGGATGCCATGAGCATCTAACAGACTATGTATTACGATATAAGAACAAATTATCTAAGATGACCAATGTACTCGTTGATTTAGAATTGCAAGATCTTTTTGTTCAAATTATTTTATCTCCATTGCAAGAGAGTGTTATTTTTGAAACCTCTCCATCATGTGATCAACTATGCCATACTATTAAGTTATGCGAAAGAAAAATTATATCCATGGGTAAACTCAAGTATCATGATCATGCTTCATCATCTTCTATTCAGTTTCAAAGAAAATCTACTTTCAAGCCATCTCTTAAGCCCACTGAAGCAAAAACTATTGTTAACATTGTCTCTACTCTTGAAAAGCTTCAATGACAACCTCCAAAGCATACATTTACAAAATTTCCTTATGCTCCGCACATTTTATTGCCACAACTTATTAAAAGCAATCTTATTACACTTCCACTAGCACTTAATCTTGATCCATCTTGCCCTAAAGGCCATAATTATGATGAAAATGCTAGATACGACTCTCATTAATGTGTTGGGCATTCAATTGATCGATGTTTAAAACTTAAACATCTTATTTAAGATCTTATTAACAACAATACAATCGAGATCCCCGAGACTTCGACATCCAAGCTAGTCAATAATAATCAAAAGCTAAAATTATTTAAAGATCCATTGCCTAAGCATGAACAGAAAGTTGTAGATTCTTCTGCTAATCATACATATCACGTTGTGCCTCCACCTTCATTGGGTCCTCTTGATTTTATAGTTGCTAATATAGATGCATCTCCACCATTCATTACATTATTTGATCACGATTATCATGCTACATTTTCTTCCAATACACTACACATCAATGATTCTATTGGACCTCATATTGTCAATAACATGATGATCGATCCTTCAGTTCCCATTGGTGTGTTCTCTATTACACTCCTCGTCACTGTCAACTATCCACTATCTAATATTTCATAAACAGATCCTAAATCTTATGGCTATGTCAAGCTTCTAGTTATTTTTGGGCCTATCTCCTTGTTTGTGCCATTCGTCATGACACCTGTAATCAAAGGTTGTGACATGCTCTTAGGTCCTCGTTGGCTCCACAACACTCAAGCTATCATTTACATAACCACTTGTGTCTCAAATTCATTCACAATAAGCAAGTTGTCACTATCAAAGGTGTTCCACCATCCACACCATTACCTCAGCCTCCTCTTGAGGATGTCCTTGCACTAGCTTTGACCTCTTTTCTTCACCGTTTGCTTTCTCTTTGGTCTTACACACCCTAAAACCCAGCCATAACTTAACTTGCTTATCTTTTATGACTTCAGAACCAACACCTACCCAGGACACCAACACCCAGGCGCCCTTGTCCCCTCTAGTCGTGCTTGACCTCTTTCCACCTTGCTCACTCTTTTTGGGCCTCTTTTATCTTTTGGACATCTTATTTTCTTATCGGAAAACCTTCCAGTTGTTAATTATGAAATTCAACCAAGGGAATCATATAAATACATAGTTATGTGTTAAAAATAAGGGACCGGCTATAGGCATTACTATCCTATCACCTAAGCTTGCATCTAAAGGTATCCAAAGCATTCAAAGACATCCATCTAGCATCCATACAAGGGACAAGGGAATGCATTTTCTACATACACACTGCATAGGAAGGAGAAGTTCATTATTCCATCCACACATGCTCTACATTATTACGTTCTGGATCTATCTCACTATCAAGTGTAACTTGCACTAGGGCATCCTAGGGCACAGTCCTCACACACACTCACAAGAACTACATGTATTATGAGAGGTAGTGATCCAAAATTGAGGCGTTTTAGACTTAAGGAACAAATTAACAATTGTGCTAGATGAATTGAAAAACAACTATCTCTGAAAAGAGATGTAAATTACTCAAAGACTTCAAATACATTAGTTATCTTTGCCAGGAGATGTCTATCCCTTTTCGGGTTACATATGCATTTATAATAATTTTAGAAATATGAAAGGGCACCTAGAGGAATGTGGAAGGTCACCGGTCTCAAGGGAGACGAGGTGTTTCATCTTCCAAGACTTACATGTGCAATAATTTTGTGAAACATACTATTTTTAGACAACACTACAAAAATCACAATTTGGGCCACTTAAACAAGGATTTTGGGGGTCAAACGTGGCCGAACAAATTTCGGCACCTTTTCATCAAATTCTATGCATTTCAAGTTTTACGTTTCCTTTTGAACAGAGTCAATCGCAGGTACGGTGAAAAAGTTATGGTCTCTGGAAGTTGTGCCACTATAATTGTTGCTTGGATCATTCCTCCCTCCTTCAGAAGCAATGGTCCCCATTGCATTAAGATGCCCCATCAACTGTGGAAATTACTTCTTTACTTGGTATGCAGTGAGCCACTCACCTTGGTGACTGAGATTTCCTTTCTTTATTACATGATAGAGTTGAATAGGTTGTCCTCTGGTGGTCTTAATCAAATTGTCCACAATTTGATCTTCTTCAGCTGGGGAAAGACTTGCTGGATTGAGCTCAGAGATGTCCAATTTTTCTACTATGACTGAAGTATCCAACAAAGGTGGATGGTATGGCTTAAGGAGGTCCACATTGAAGATGGGGTGCAAACCAAGGTAAGGTGGAAGATTCAACTCGAAAGCATTTTCCCCTACTTGCTTAGTGAGAGTATAAGGACCATACCAGAGAGGTCGAATCTTTCTGTATGGACTTGCAAGCCGTTCCTTCTGAATCCGCAATCAAACCTTATCACCAACCTAGAAATGATGTGGAACACTCTATTTATCATGGTGATTCTTATACTTTTTATTCATTTTCTGTAAAATGTCATGGACCTGGTGCTGAATGTGTTGGATCTGTTTAACAAACCTTGTCACCTTTTCTGCTTCAATTTTTCCATGAGGTGTGAATTCCATGGTAGGAATTAGGATGCATACATCAATAGGAGCCATAGGTTGGAATCCGTAACAAGCTTGAAATGGACTGTGTTTAGTGGAGCTATACAGGGCTCGATTGTATCCATGTTGTATGTATGATAGGGCCTTGTCCCATGTGCGGGAGTGCTTGGAGTGGTACATACGAAGCATGTGAAAAATTAGGTGATTCACCACTTCTATTTTCCCATCAGTCTGTGGGTGAAAGGATGTGGACTTCATCAACTTTGTATCTAGCATTCCCCATAAGGTGGACCAGAAGATGCTGAGGAACCTGTTATCCCTATCAGAAACAATAGACTTGGGGAGCCCAAAGTTGATCCATACATGACTGAAATAAAGTTTAGCAGTATCTTCAACAGAAATATTTTTCTTACAGGAAACCATTACAACCATTTTAGAAAATCGAAGATGGAAAACACTATCATTCCCATGTTTTGAAGATGGAAAACCTGAGAGGAAGTCCATTGAGACAGATGCCCAAGGCTTGGTTGGTTCTGGAAATGGTGTGTACAATCCTTGTTTCTTGTTAGTTGGCTTAGCAATTGCACAAGGAGTGCAGGACTTAATATACTTCACTACATCAGTCCTTAGATTAGGCCAGTAGAAATGCTTCTGAAGTATTGCCAATGTCTTGTCCACGCCAAAGTGCCCTGCAGTCCTGCTGAAGTGTGCTTCCCAGATCATCTTCTGTTGTTCACTTGCTAGAACACAGATGTGTCCCATATGGTAGAGGAGATTATCCTGTAGATAGAAATCAGAGACATGTTTTCCTTCACGGAGGACCTGATATGTGTCTGAAAACTCAGGGTCCTTCTCATACAAACTGCACCAACTTGAAGTCTCATGTCCATAGAGATCAAGAATAGTTGTGAGTGCTGCAATTAGAGAGTGGCTTAGGAAATCTGCTATTGAATTGGCACTTCCCTTCTTATGCTTTATTATCAGGTGAAATTGTTGTAGGTATGTGGCCCATTTCTGGTGTCTCTCATTCCTCAACTTGCTCTGTGTCTGGAGGAACTCCAAAGTCCTATGGTCAGTGTGTATTACTGTCTCCTTCCCTAGAATGTAGTGTTTCCACTGCTTACATGCCTGGACGATGACATAAAGCTCCTTATCATATGTTGGGTAATTCCTGACTGTGTCATTGAATTTTTCACTATGGTATGCAACAGGGTGGCCATGTTGCATGATAACAGCTCCCAAGGCATACTCAGATGCATCTGTCATCAGTTCTAATGAATTATGTAGATCAGGAAGGGAAAGGATAGGGGCTGAGCATAACCTTTCTTTCAGCCCTTCAAATGCTTTCTGTTGTGCTTCCCCCCATTGGAATTTAGCCTTGTTCCCTCC
Organism: Taxus chinensis; assembly: GCA_019776745.2. Lineage (NCBI taxonomy): Eukaryota > Viridiplantae > Streptophyta > Pinopsida > Cupressales > Taxaceae > Taxus > Taxus chinensis. The sequence continues at coordinate 501,343,109 of CM034156.1, forward strand.
TTTAGTCACCTGATTGAGTGCCCAGGAAATATGTGAGAAACCCAAGACGAATCGGATAGAAATTGGCAAGGCCCAAGAAGTTACGAAGCTCTGTAAGATTCTTTAGGGTAGGCCACCTCTAAATAACCTGAATTTTCTCTGGGTCGACATGGACTCCTTCCTCATCCACGACGTAACCCAAGTACTGGACCTTTGTCATCCCAAATGTGCACTTATCCAGATTTGCATATAGTCTGTGCTTCCTGAGGGTCTGGAGTACTTCTCAAACATGTTGCAGATGCCTCTCCCAGTTCTGGCTATAAATGAGTATATCATCTAGGTATACCACCATGAAGGAATTGGTGTAGGGTCGTAGGATGTCATCCATCATCCGCATGAATGTTGCAGGTGCATTAGTTAGTCTGAAAGGCATGACCAACCATTCGAATAGGCCTTCACGAGACTTAAATGTAGTTTTCCAAACATCGGTGGGCTCGATAGGGATCTGGTGATAGCCATATTTGAGATCAATTTTGGTGAAAAATTTTGCACCGCGGAGTTGGTCTAGCAAATCATCAATCCTTGGGAGGGGGTGGCGATTCTTCACAATGATTTTGTTCAAAGCCTGATAGTTTATGCAAAGTCTCCATGTTCCATCCTTCTTTGGCGCCAAGACAATTGGACTTCCACAGGGTGAAGAGCTTGGCCTAATATGTCCCTTTTAAATCAATTCCTGGAGCTGCCTCTTGATCTCCTCATTTTCAAGGACTGACCTGCGGTACAGAGGGCTATTGGGTAAAGGAGACCCCAGGACCAAATCAATAACATGTTTTACCTGACACTGAAATGGAACTCCTTTAGGTGTTAGGAATAGATCATCATACTTGGTTATGATTTGGTTGAGCTGCTTCTGTTGCTGCATTGAGTGCATGTTCATGGAGGCTGCAACAATTTTGTTTGTAGGTTTTGGCTTGATCATCAAGATGAAAAACTATTTGGTTTTCTCCACTAACTTCTTACATTGTTTGGCACTGATGAGGGAGACAGATTTTGGGGGAATGACCTCAAGTATCCGATAACGTCGACTCCCAATGGTAATGGTGACCCTTCTAGGTCGTGACACATAGATGCCATGTCTATCCCACATAAATGGCTGGCCTAGGAGTACATCACAAACATCTAATGGAGTAACATCACACATGACTTCATCATGGAAGGGCTTGATGGCATATAGAAGGAGGCATTGTTGTGTGACTTAGAGGTCTCTTCCTGGGTTTAACCACCCGATACTATATGGCTGGGGATGTGGCTTCACAGGGAGGTTCAGGCTCTTTACAACATCAACAGAAATTAAATTCTTCTGACTTCCACTATCAAGGATAAAATGTAGTGGCTTACCTTTTACCCAGAGCTTGGAGTGGAAGATCCTTTCCTTCTCATCCATATTTTGACTTTTGAGGTGGCAATGATCACATCTAGCTCAAAATATATAATTTCATCCTCTTCATCCTTGACCTTGGGGTCTGTAACTGCTGGTACAGAGAGTGTTGAAGAAGATGACTCGATGAGTAAGGACTTGATGGCTCGACATTCTTCCTTAGAGTGGCGATTTATTTTTGTGGAGGTCGCACCACTTCCCTCTCTTCTCCTTCTACATCTTATTCCTTGCGAATCCTTTTGTTTCCAACCTTGGCCTCGGGTCTGGCCTTCTTTATCATTTTTCCCCCTCACGGGTTGGTTCTTGGTAGTCCTCCTTTTATGCTTTTGTTTAATCTTGACTGAAAACTTGTATACATCACCAAGGGTTTGAAGCTAAAAGAAGTCCATGTCCTCTTGGATGCTCCATTGTAGGCCACTGCGATATTTTAGAAACCTGTGTTGTTTTGTGTCTTGAATGCCCAATCTTGTAGACATAGAATGAAATTTGTCAGTATAATCTTAAACCGATTGGGCCTTACCTTGACGGAGTTGCTTCCATTGTATGTACAAATCATCATAGGCCCCAACAGGGTAATATTCTTCCTTTATGGCATCCATGAAATTATTCCATGTGGGTTCCTCTGCGATTCCTATCTCATCCCTTTTGAGCCCATTCTTATACACGCCCCACTAATTTTTAACAGCAAGAGATTATTTTAATAGAGAAAATGTTATCTTTTCCTTATCAGTAAATTGATTGACTGAAAAATATGAGGTCAATTGGTCCAACCAGTTATCTATTGCATCATAATTGATCTTACCCTAAAAAATAGGAATGTCGAAATTTACTTGCACCTTGAATGGATTCGGGGCACCAAAGGACCTATTTACAGATGAGGAGGCATGATTTCCTACTTGTAGTTGTTGCAAAATCTGGGTGAATTGTTGTAGCATCTAATCCTTTTGCTCCCTAAGAGCTTCATTCACCATATTTTTGAGAGGATCATCCATCATGGTGTTGTCTGCCATTGGAGGTCACCTGCAGTGAACAAGAAAGTATTCTGAAGGATCGTGTGTGGACCACCCAAGATTTTTGTATTCCGACCTCATTCTGGGGATCATACACTCTCAAGACGAATTAGCTCTGATACCACTGATCAAAAACCGAGGGGTTTCAAACTTAAGGAACAGATTAACAATTGTGCCAGATGAATTGAAAAACAACTATATCTGAAAAGAGATGTAAATTACTCAAGGACTTCAAATACATCAGTTATCTCTGTCAGGAGATGTCTATTCCTTTTCGGGTTACATATGCATTTATAATAATTTTAGAAATACGAAAGGGCACCTAGAGGAATGTGGAAGGTCACCGGTCTCGAGGGAGACGAGGTGTTTCATCTTCCAAGACTTACATGTGCACTAATTTTGCAAAACATACTATTTTTAGAATTTACTACTTTTAGACAACACTACAAAAATCACAATTTGGGCCCCTTAAACATGGATTTCAGGGGGTCAAACGTTGCCGAACAAAGTTGGGCACCTTTTCATTACATTCTACGTATTCCAAGGTTTTTGTTGCCTTTTGAACAGAGTCAATCGGAGGTACGGTGCAAAAGTTATGGTCTCTGGAAGTTGCGCCACTATAATTATTGCCTGGATCATGTAGTGCAACGCTCGATCTTAAGTTCACTCAGTCAGGTGACCACCAAATTTTTGTGGGTTTTTTAGGTGAACATCTATTTTGTAGGTTACAAAGACACTCAGCAATCAAGGTGTGACATACAGGTGACCAAAATCAACTATCATCGACACTTGTGTGACGCTAGAAAAATCAAGCTCTGACCATTTGCGTAGTCACGGGTGCCCAACAATATACTGTAGCGCCCATGCACCCTTGACCCAGTCCAGGCACCCTATTCCGACCTTATTCAAAAACTCCAGATTTTACATTGCACAGTTGTCTGTCCTCTCCGTTCATCAGTTTTTCAATCCTGATCAGTTGTAGGAAGAGCGCAAATCAAATAAGTCATTCTTTCCCTCTCTTTCACGTAGGGTTTCACATTTTATTAGTTTGTTGCTTGTGTCAATTTGTATCTAGCAGTTGTATATCATAGTGTAAAATCAGGTACTCTACAATTAGGGTTTTGCAAAAAGCTTATTTTTGTTAAATCACCTATTAAGTTTATTCCTTCCATGTGCAAGGTATATTCCTCAAATGTTCTTTCGTAATTTTCTAAGGTACTTCTTATTATGAATTTTTAGAGCTTAATATTAAGAACCTAAAAAATAAAGAGAACCTTCTTTTGAGATGAAGAGGTACTTATTCCTTAATACTAAGATTTTGATTTTTTAGGTTGGTGATACATGGCTCTTCAATTATCATACATTGATTATCTAGATTAACATGGCCATATTTTTCACTATCTCCCTCCAGGTCCTTGAATCTCATGTCCTATGTTGCCTCAACTATTTATACATCTCTCACAATTGCCTCACACATCTAAGTACATGAGATTTTCCATTTCCACTACACACAAAGGTGATGTCCATCATGACATCCCAATCATACATGAGGGCATGTGTCAGCTTGGTCCCTTCCCATTAAAACTAATCTTTAGGGACATCCACTACATTATATAGCTGCTTTTGATTTATTACACTTACTTCACACTTTCTCATTATGTTTGATTACATATGTTGTATATATGTTATCTTTTGAGCTAACATGACTAACACATGTGTCTTGTTCAACATTAACCTATCTTTCTATCTATAATTTTTACTATCACCAATTATTATACTTTCCTGATATGCTTCTTTCACTATTTTTTATGTGCGTTACTCACTCACTTGGCTACTTGATGTCTAACTAATCCAACATTTGACTACTTGACTGTTTCATTACATGATTGCTTCTTTTATACAGTCTGAGTGTCTTGATTGTGTTATGAAACCATGGTTATACCATGTTTATGGCTCTATGCATATCTTGCATGTATACACTTGCTTCTTCATTTGTGGCCTATAATACCCTCTATTACAATCGTCTTATGAAATTATGGGTGTCTCGTGTTTACAACTCCATTCATTCATATGACTATGTTTCTATACTAATGCTTATGTTAGCTCAATTTCCTACTTATGTGTTATTTTTTGTACTTCTATACACATATATTATTGTTAATGTTACTTGTTGCATGTTGCATATTGATTATTTTCTATGATATTGCTAATATTTTCTTGATTTACCATCTCTACATCGTTGTTTCTACTCTTCTACACATGTATTATTGTAACACTTGTATGTTTCTTTTTCTACATGTCATGGTCTCCAACATGTGTAACCCATTTTAAAGTTGTGGGTTCCCAATGGTGGCCATCATTCCAACCTTTTATTTTATCCTACATGGATTTACAGACTTATCTAACACGAGTATACATATTTTATTTTGAGTCACACTCTCAAATGCTTTATCAAACACACCTTAAAATAAGGGGCATTCATTAGGATATATTTTACATCTACAAGTAGATTAAAAGACACAATAACATTTTTTATAGGGTTAAAATCCTTAAACATAAGATCATATACTAAAAAGTGGAAAAATTCAAGTCAGAACCGTATACTATAATCAAGACTGTAGTATGGTCTTGACCACATTGGATATTCCCAAAGAGGGGGTAGATTCTCAGAAATTTACAATATTCTTATATTCTATCAGCTAGTTATAGACTTCTTATACAAGTTCAACACATATTACTTAATTCAAAGCATTATATAGAGGGTGTGAGAACTTAATTCCTTCTCCTTTACATTACTCATACACGTTTCAAAATATAGGGTGTGGGGGTATATGTTTTCTTCTCATTTTCATTAGTCACCAGTTATAAAAATATTACTTAACAATTATAAAATCTTACTCAGTAGTTGCAATAGTAACAAAATTGGACCTAGATCATATGCATTGGTGTGGTTCATGTAGTTATGGAAGGTATTAAAGTAACCAAACTACCACATATAAAACTAAAAACTTTGAAATTAGGGTTGATTTGTGTTTGGGATTGTTATTTTTATTTTTGAAGGGATATCAGAGGTAAAGATGACATGATAATAGTACTATAAATGTGGCATAAATGTGACACAATTTGCATCACCTTTATGTCATATTTGCACCACATTTACATCAAATTACTTTTGATTACATGGCCCCACATTACCTTGGTGTCCCCGAGATTTCACCCTGAAATATGGGACTAACCCTTTTTAAAAAATTCATTATTTTCAAAGTAACGGGTTGTTTGTGCTTTTTTTGCCTACATTTGTCAGCATTTTTGAGTTCTAGACTTTGTGTTGTAGCCCTTGATGTCATTTTTTTGAAATCTGGGGAATTGAATAAAAGTAGATTTTTGGAGAACTTTGTGTCCATGGTGCATTTGCTTCTTACTTCTGTGTGGGTCTTCAGATAAAATTTGTGTTGTCTGAGATTTAGATTAGAACCTTTTCCTTTCCTGTGCTTCTGAATATTGTGAGATCTACTTGTTTATTTAATCTATGTGTATGAGACCAACTCTGTAAACTATTGGTTGAATTACATATGTTCCTTTCTTCTTTCCCAAATTTCATTATTCCCCCTTTTACAAATATTTCTTTTACAACTACTTGCTGCAGAATTGTTAAGTTATGGTTCATGAGCTTTGTAACTGAAGTAAAATCCCTTGCAAATAGTTATTAGGATACATATTTACCATATTGATAAACATCTTACACAGGAGCCTCATTGATAAATGAGGGAGATTTATCTCATGACTACCTAGGTTTTTAGTTGTGCAGAAAATATAGCCAACAATTTTTGGTGACTCTACTGGGGATACCTTAGAGTAATGCAAACAACTGCAAGAAAAACAAACACAAAACAACCCGTTACTTTGAAAAGAACAATTTTTTTAAAAAGCGGTAGTCCCATATTTTAGTTGTACAGAAAATCTAGCCAACATACCTATTTAATCCCAAGTGGATTTAATTTTCACTTTCCATCATTTTCAATCTTGCGAAGGAGAAAGACCTCAAACAACCTAGTGTTTTTGCCACGTAAAAAGAAAGGTAAGTTTCTTATTTTTATCTAAATTTTCATTTATTTTTTGTAAATAACTGACATCAAGTTCAAGTAAACTTTTGATTTTATTTCAGTGTTAATAAAAAATTATTAAAAAAATAATCCATTGGACCACATATCCTTCACTCATTTTGTCAATAAAATAAATTAAACAAATGCATTTCATGACATGCTCGAGTATTTTGGAGTCAATTTTGTAAATAATTTGTGCCTTATGTATGCAAACACCCATAATATTATGCAACAAAAAAATCCATTATACTTCGATAAATTTCCATACCCTAAACTAAAACTTCCATTTTCGTACGAACTGTGAGCATGTGAAATTTTTTATAGAGTCTAGCTTTAGACCGAACTTCGCTGGACTTGTGAAAAAGTTCAAATTATATTGAATTTTATCCTCATCAAACATGTAATCCAACTTATCCATTATTTTTACATGGGAATTTTTTGCAGCGATTTTGCATTATCTTCCTTTATGGTAAAATTAATCTAGATGATTATTCATCAATTTAAATATGTTAAAATTATGATTAAGACATTAGGTTGCAAGAAAAATAATTGCAGGTTCCTTTTTTACGTTGGTTCCAAAGAACTTCAACAAGGTGAAATATGGTTGTTTACACTACTTTCATATGCGATACAATGTCCAAGAAAACACATCATGTCACTATTAAAAGTAATTATAGGGTATTATAAATCTCCCTACATACTTAGAATGAGTACAAGGTCAATCAAGGTGAAAAATCCCTTAATGCCGATATGCAAAACTCAACAATACGTATAATAATTTCACATTGATTAAATATATATGTTTTAGAATGCAAAAATATTTATTGAGGCGCAACAAACAAAAATGATTATTTAAAAATAAGTTGGATAAGGAGGGAGATATTCCTTTCCTAATATATAAAAATGAGGTTAATAAAGACGTGTTCTAGGGATGATCTGAAATACACACTTCCACAATAAACCACAAACATTGTGGTACTCTATAAGAACACGGAAAATGTTTACATCACACAACACTTGTCTTCAATGTAGAAACTTTGGGATGCAATCATTTGCATTGGGGCAACTAATGAGTACCATCTAGTTCTTTTCCTCTTATACCCCCACTCATCCAACAACCAAGAAAACATGTCCACAGAACCACAAAAAGTTTAATTAGATTTTAGATTATAAAGTTTAGATCTTCCTTAAGATAGCTAACATGGCCAAGAAGGTTAACCATACATACAAAATGATTCAATGTGGGTGTAAAGCAATGAAAAATGGTCATGTCATTGAAGTATTTATAGTCCTTATCCACTCAGCTTACATGGATGTATGCACATAAACACAATAAAAGTATATGTTGTTAAGGCATGTTTTAGAGTTCTTCGTAAATTCAAAGAGTTTGAAACCATCCTTGCATTACCACTTGTGAATATTATGTAGTCATTGTATTCCTTGATAGTAAAACTTCACTTAATCAACTAATTCTTCACTTAATCATACAATTCAAATTCTAATCTCAAACTCAAACTCACAAAATGATAAAAAGAGGGTGGGTTAAAGTATGCACTTATCATTGTTTTTGCAACACAAAAACTCCTTACAAACCTTTTACATATCTCTAGCTCTCACAAACCCATGCTTTACCTTTAGAGGGAAAGTAGAATTGTTCCAATATAAAAGAGAGGAAATACAAAAGGATTCTCGCCCAGTGTTGATATAGTAGATTTATTTTCATTTTATAATAATACATGTGCCTTAGGTATGCTTCCACATTGTACATATGTTTCTACTTGGGAACTTGCCTTATCTTGAAATGGAAACATGAAAATGTATAACCTAGAATATTTATTAATACAACATTATTGCATATTTATCTATCAAAAAACTACAACAAACAAAATTTGAAAAAAATTAACTTCACCACATTCCTTTCAGTCATTTTTTCCAAAACCCCTCGTGCCTCGTTAATGCTGCCACAATTTACATACATATATCAAGGAAATTGAGAGTGAATCTGATAATAGTCCCTTCTTTATGATATTCATACCCTGTTTGAATATTGAACTCAATGAAACTTGGTAATAATTTCATATTTATGTCAAAATTACAAAATATAGAAAATTAAAGGCAAATAAGAGAAATTAGGAAAAATAGGGAACATTACATAAATATGTAAACCAAAAAAAATTGGCAAGTTTTTGCAAAATAATGAATTATTGTAATTTTATTATTATTATTTAGTTATATATTGTATTTATAAAATAATGAAATTATCATTATTTTCACAGATATGTCAGCCTCTAAAAATTCAATGTGATCTCCACCATGTCCAAAATTGTTTGCGCACTCATATGTAAACAATATGTAAATTATAGGCAATTATAAAGACTATGAATTTGATATAGGACAATTTGGGAAAATGTTTTGAAGAGGAAGAGTTTGAAAGTAGTTTCATTGGTGCATGAAGAAACAACAAGTTGTGAACAATTATGGTTAACCGACATGTAAAAGAGGGGAAATCATATTACACATTATGAGGAAGAGTCTAAAGATGATTTGGAACTTCTACCTAAGGCATTGAAGAAACATCAAAATGATTTTCCTAATTGGTGACATTATGGGGCTTGGCCAATGGATAAACCACTTCTAACATCTTATGAAGACTTTACATTTTGGAAGTGGAGCTACATGATACATCCATCTACTATTCCTAATGTAGGTATCAAGCTATTCACTTTGACATCAATTAATATTGGGTCTGTTACTCACTATTTAGTTGGTATGCCAATGTTACCTTTTATGGACCAATGTACCAATTTGCATATTAGACTCATGTGACAAGATACAAATTCAATATGTCCAAATATGACATGTGTTGTAATGAAAGTAAATGGAAGATCGTATTCATATAGACCCAAAGAAAACTCACGATGTGCATGATCGTATCTACAATGATGGATGCTCTTATGCATTTAAATTTTTTTTGGTTTCATCAGTAGTACCTGTGAGTGTTCATGTCTTGTATCTCTAAAAATTGTCAATTTATAAAGTGTATCAATGATAAAGAAAATGAAATGAAAGGGCCAATATTACCTCTTTATATCATGGTGGAAGTGATAAAAAATATCAAAGTTGGTGAAGATATTTTTATTAAATATATTTTAAAGGAAAAACAATACTAATCAGATTGAAGAAAAAAAATGTTGACACTGATGATTAATGTATATGTATTGGTTATTTAAAACCTAATTTTTGTCATAATTGAATTTCTTGTACTGTTTCGAAAAAATATAATGTTATATTTTTTATGTTATGTAAGATGTTGTTTGTTTCGTAGCATATAATTTTATAAATTTTTTGAAAAATTGATGATATTTTTTCTAATGATTTGTATATAAATTTGATGGACATGATTATTTTTTAAAAATATTGAAAACATATTGTGTTGTGGGACATCATTATATTTATATTCAGATGTGGATACTCCTTCACCCTCCACACCACCTTCAGCATCACCTCCAGAGTCACTTTTAGAGTCACCTTCAGTATCACCTCCACCATCACCACATGTTGCATTACAAAAACCTCATATAAGATCCAATAGAACAAAAGACAATCATTAGTGCTTCTAGAAATTCCTTTGCAGGGTATTCATTTGTACCTTCTACATCACCTATATATATTCCAGATCCTTTGCAACAATGTACTCCTAGACCAGGATAGTCATGGTCTGAGTTTTGTAAGGAGATTAAGGAAGGAATACCGCCACCTCCACCTTAACGAAATCAATTTCCTTGTAATAGTATTCTATAAAATGAAGGATAAATTTGTTGTATATTCACCATGCTATTTGTTACCCACAAGTTGTAATATGTCAAACATTATTGTTCACGACTTTGTGTGTGTGTGTGTGTGTGTGTGTGTGTGTGTGTGTGTGTGTGTGTGTGTGTGTGTGTGTGTGTGTGTGTGTGTGTGTGTGTGTGTGTGTGTGTGTGTGTGTGTGTGTGTGTGAGTGTGGGTGTGTGTGTGTACTATTTTTCCCTACATTGAATATAGTATGTTGTGTTCCCTTTGACAAGTTGAGTTGTTTGCACAAGAGCATGATGGTTACATTGAATATGGTACTCTTCTTAGAGTGGTATTTTTTACAAAGTTGTGTGAAAGTACACTTTGTATGATTAAAATAGGTATTGAAATTTGACATGAACATTATCGAGTTAAAGATATTTTCTCTCTTTTAACACTTTTTCTTAAGAGCGACAAGTGAATAATTTAATTATTAATGTTATCAATTATTTTAAAAAGTTGGTGATATCAAGCTTAGTATAAATGGTTATAAATTTTATAGCATGATAAAATGATATTATTGTCAAATTGAAAATGTAATATTATTTATTCTAAAACAATATCAATAGACATAATACTAGAAAGCATTTAACTAAAACTTATCCTTGGAGAAAAATACTCCTCTAAGAATAATATACAATAAACTCGTCAATAATGCCTAGCTAAAACTTGAAACTAGAAACATATTAATAATACATTGATTGGGAGCTTAAAATATTTTTTACATGGAGATGGTAACTGTAATCTTGTAAGAAGTTTATGTACTTTACATACTTTTCCATTTTTTTTTACATATTTACTTTGGAGGGGCACACATGTTTTGACATGGTCTTAAGACCAATATGGAAAGAGAGGTAATATAGTGGGATATTATGGCTGACTCATATTATTAATGCTCTTTGCTTGTGAAACTTATTATAGTATTAGGTCAATTAATCTAGATACCTAGAAGCTTGTTATAGGGATCATTATTACATATATTTTGTGTCATAAATGGGATGTAGGTATACCCTTATTTACCATATTTTTATGTCACTATGCCCCATTCATTGGTATATAGGGTCAAATTTAATCATCTCTAACTAGTTTACCTTAATCATATCTAACTACCACCTCACCCTATTAATCGCGATTACAAATCCACTAACATACACTCCTTTCACAACTGCAAATAGACATAAAAGCATGAGAGATTTTGAATATGTACGGGAATGGGTCAGAGATCCCAGAGAATTAGGGGAGAGAGAGTAGGAAATAAGATGATGCAACATTGGACATATTACCTCCTTCCCCACTAACCATTAAGACCCATATAATGATAGGGGTCATCCTCTTTCTATATTATACCAACCACCAAGGTAGATAGGGTCGGTGGTATAACACTTATAGATACTTTGGAATAATTGAGGATAGTCCCCCTCTAAAACTATAGTAGTTGATTAAGATAATTATGGATTTTATGCCTAATCTGATGCTATTGTAGCAGTAAAATAAATATTCCATTAAGTACAAAAATTACACCCAAGCAACTAAGCAATAAATTATGAAACCCTAATTATAACGAAGAGAAAGAGGTACTTAGTTGATTTGCAATAAATTCTGGAGTGTACCTAAGTGTTGACCAGGTGAATAGAGTAGGAGTGTCACATAGATACCCAAAAAAATACAAATCTAGAGAGATAGGATGGACTAGGGCGTTTGGAGAGGGACAGGGGTGCCCGTGGGCGCCTTAGGTCTATTTATGGGCACCTGGGTCTGCGGAAAATCTCAGGAAACATCCTTTAAGTGGTCACAAGGTATTTTCTTTTAGTTTTCTTTAGTTTCTCTAAGGTCCCACAATGATCACCGAGGTCGCTGGAAACCTGTAATGAAATATGAACCTACAAAACCCTCAAAATAGACATCAAATCCTAAAAAAGAGAGATGCTGAATGACGGGTTAAACTGTCCTTAACTGTAACAATGGTGAAATTACGACTGAGCATTGCACTACATATCAGACCCAAAGTAGTTCTATGTGTGTGCGCACAACATTGTGCCCTAGGTGGCTCTTGTGCAAGTCACACTTGATAATGGAAAAATAAGCTAGATGTAAAGAAATGTAATAGATTTGTGCATGGAATAGAATGAACTTCCCTCCTATGAAGTATATGTAGAATAACTATCCCTTGTGTCCCTTATGATGGTGCTAGATGGATGAAATAAAGCTCTTATATGCTTGATGGATGCAACCTTAGGTGGTGATAGCTAATGTTTGGTACCCGATTCTTTATTATGATCACATAACTTTATATTTATATGATTCCTTTGCTTGAATTTTGTAATTAACCTCAAAAATTTTGAATACCAAAAATATATGATGCTCAAACGGCTAGAAAGGACCAGAAAAGTATGAGTTAAGTATACTGAGGTCAAGGGCTTTCAGAAGGGGATGAGGGCGCCTAGCGATGGCGTCCTGACTAGGTGTTGATGTCTAGGGTGATAAAATCTAGAGTAGACTGAGAAATTAAGGGTGTAAGACCAAAAGTGGTAACAAAAAACAAAGAAAGGTGGCCAAAGACATGGGTTAGTTAGTACTTTTCTTACTTATGAATCATATGAAAATCAATATGTAATTAGGACTAGATAAATACCCAAAGTGCGTGATTTTGTGTCTAGATTTGCCCCCACTTTATGTTGGTGACCGGAAATCTCATTAACATAAAGTAGACAGAGATGCGTACCTGATAACCATGTAGATTGATGATGAAAGTGTGTCGAGGGACTAGACACAATGTGGAGTGATAAAAATGCTAAAAGTGGATGCTAAGGAGGAGAAAGTGTAAAAAAGTGACGATGAAAATAAACCTAGGGCAGAAACGCATGTGTAGATGTCACAATGTGTAATATTGTTGATGTTGATGTTGTTATTGTTGTGATGATGTTGATGATGGTGACTACTGCTTCCAATACAGATGGACCTACAAAAGAGAAGAATGAGCAAGTAGTCAAATATGCATGTATATGTGTAAAAAGTATGTAAAAATGTGAAAAAGGAACATGTGCACCTGATCCGTGATGAGAAAAAGGGTGTAGAAAGGATCCTAAAGATGTTGTAGAAGACCGAGTTTTTTTGGTGATATCATACCAGTTGCGTCAACCACAAGTTTGTAGGGTGATCTCACGCCAAGTCATGGAAGAAGTATAGGGAGAAAATTTTGGTTTCATCCTCTAACCTTTAACTTCTTCTTGCAATGTAGGATACCACTACAGATGGTGTACAAAATCGGTGAATTTGTTAAAGATTGTATGCCTTGTAAAATTCATTGTGTGGAGTTCTATAGACTATGTTGAGCTACCAATCATTGTGTAATTACCCCCTAGTTAGTGACATCCAGGAAGGAGATCACTATGCCAAGGACCCAAGTTTGATTTTGAGACCTGTCTGAAACTGAGAACTGTGTTGTACCAGTATTGTGTATAATGTTATATGGGGTGATTGATTCACCTAAATGATGCCCCCTCATTTGGGGTGTATACGACGTTGCTAAAGGAGTATGTGGACCAAAAGAGGACCGACCATTGTGTTGAAACTATGTCTTATATGGGGAAGGGAATGTTCTTGGTAGAAACCAAAACATATGCAAACAAAGCGGCTAGAAGACAAGTGTTAGTACAAGAAAAGATGAAAATGTATGTATAAGATGAAATGTAAGCTAAACAGACAATGTGTAAGATAAGACGCAAGTAAAAATGCAAGAAGACGATGTAAACTATAGAAAACAGGTTGTAAACATGAGACATCACTCATGATGTTGTAAGACAATTAAGGACATATTGGCCACAAGCAGACAAGTGTGCACACAATACAAAGGGAAAAGACCACAAAAAATGACAAATAATGAAAAGCAATGTAACAGAAAAACATGGAAGTAAATAGTCATGATAACAAATCTTGAACATGAAGCACCCATTAGCTTGTTAGAAAGATAAAAAGTATGACAAAGCGTGTATAATTTGATAAATTAGTGTGCTATGAAAAATGAAATAATAAAACCTATAGTGTACAAAATTGGATGCCCCTAAGAGCCAATGTGGGACGGGTAATAGGTACTATGCCAAGCATCCAAGCTACATGTAATAGATCTGTATAATCTGCAATCACCACTAGAAAGGCAAGTGAACACATATGTGTGTATGATAAAGATAATGACATACAAGATATATATCTAGCATGTGTAATAAAGTGAACATGTAAGTAGAAGTACTTAAGATTAAATGCAACCAAGATATGTCGTATGTTGTGGATGAGACGGGATGTAATGAAATGTGAATGATAGGAGCCGCATGCCCCATGAGTGGATGTGTATGCATGCAACGGGGTTCATTTATTTATGCCCCCTTAAAAGTCAAGAATGAATTGTAAATGAGGGCGCATCATAGGGAAATGGTTTGGATGTGTGTGATAGAAAGATGTGATCGATAAAATACAAAGTGTAGAGAGTAAACACATGAATGCATGAACAAGTTGATTAAATGCATGAGTGTGATGAGGTCTATTTGAGATGTATACCCTCAACAGTCGAGTATGGATTGTGGGACTAGAGTGCGTAATAGGATAATTACCGTAGCGTGTATAAGTAGTGGCAAGAGATATGTAGCACGAATGTGTAGAATGAATAAGACACAAAGTGTGTAGAAGATGTTGTGAGAGAGGATGTCCTAAGTGTATGATGTGCGATGTGTGAAGCGTGTAGTAGATGTTGCGAGAAAGAGATGTAAATAATGTGTGATATGTGAAGAGTATGATGTGTAGTATCTAGTGTAGTGTGTAGTGCAATGTGTGAGGTTCACGTTATAGTGTGCCCTCAACAGTCAAGTGTGAACCATAGCACAAGAGTGCATCATTGGGAAATGACAATCCAAATGTATCGAGATGTGTATGATGAATGTAAAAGACTAGATGCAATGTGTGTAACATGTATGACAATTGATAATGATAAAAGGTTTGGGGCTAGTAAGTGTGATGCCCCCAAAAGTGTGTGATGATGAGTGTGTTATTCGAAGAATGATGTTTGGAATAGAAAGATAGGTGAGGTGTGAAGATGATGAAGTGTAATTGATAGTGTATAATTGACGTGATAATTGATGAAATATTGTATCGTATGCAAGACTAACAGTAGATAGTAATAGATGTATGTATGTATGAGTGATTATGTAATAGATAAATTATTCAAATCTTATATATGAGCTTCTCGACCTGATCGGTGCTGATTTGTAATCGATATCAATTCACTCGGAATCAATACCGGTTCATCAAAATGACATTGATCCCTTGTGAATTCAACACTTTTCAAATATGTGCTTCCTTTTTGGTCCCCAAGGCCCTCTACAATCCAAAATTACATCTCATATAAAAGATCCTACGTTTCCCAACACACCATGGATTTTTTAGCCTCCTGGGAACTTTTTTCAACCACTTGTTACAAGTCACACGTTTATAGGTTGAGAACCCATTGATTCCCCTATAATTTGACTTTTCGGTCGCGTAAGTCCACCTTTGTGGCAATATATTTCATGCTCAGTCTTGGGGCATATTAAATTAAAGCACATCTACTCACAAATTCAATGTTATACAAGCCTACACTCTCTTGTGTTTATTTATCCATCCCTTTATTTAAATCAGTGACCATCACATTGGCTTATAATGACCCCCATTTTGAGGGGGATCATCTATCTAGCATAAAACCAACTATCTAACTCATTTTTGTCCAGTGGCTTGTTCATCAAAAACCACTCGAAAAAAAAGGAAAATGTAGACACTAGAATTAGATCAATATAACTCCCATAGATGCATACACACTCTAGGACATTCCTTTGGTAATCACACACCGTCAATATACCATTCTTCCGACTTACATTTACCATTTTGCCACTCATAACCACCTGTAACCACAAAACAAACTAAAACAAATAATAATAATAAAATCTAAACAACCTAACCTCCTAATAACCCCCCATGAGCTCAAAATAATCCTAGACCATCATAAAACTAAAAACCTCACAAAATGAAATGGTTGAAACAAAATTCAACCATTTTCCTCTAACTAAAAAAATTGGTACAGTTTCTCGCAATTGGTGCCAATTGCTAAGGATCCATTGAAACGACATCAATCCTATAAAAATAAACTCATGCATCTACCCAAGGATTTTTAAATCAATTTTCACATCTAGCCTCCAATCTCATAGGTGACAGGCACAAGCTCTTCAATTTCGTGTGTTAATAGAAACGTGAAGTGATCGGGACCTCCTCTTGTCTCAATTTCCGTTTGGATAAATCTCTTTTCACATTCATTCACCTGGGTTTCATCCTCATCAAATGTAAATTATTGTATTTAAATAAGTAAGATTATGTTCTCAAATTCAATCATGTTAATCCAATCTTTAGCATTCAAAAGAATTGTATTAGGTAAATTTCAGGTCTATGTTATTAAGTGTGGAAAGTACTTAAAACTCAAAACAAGATAGGTTTAATTATACCTGCACCGACAAATGAAATGTTAGGATGGTCAGATGTAGCAGTGGATAAATGCTCCTCCTATCACCAAATGAAGATTCCTACAATCAAAGACAACTAAATAAGGAATATTAGAAAAAATGGAATGATGAGCTGCTCAGTAAAGGTCGATTCTAGGAATCCAAAGGGACTTTCTTGAAGGATGTCAACTCATTTTTAAACTATTAAGTGCTTTGATAATAATGATAAAATGATAAACACTGATAATGATAAGGATGGAAATAAAAATCAAGGTGAAAATGCAAGTCTTGATCCTCTTCATAGGTGGTACAGGCTAACATGGTGGCTATCTAGACAACTTCAAAGTAATCATACCAGTAGTCCACGATTTCTTGTTAGATTTCATGGATGAACTTAAGCCGGTTCTTGATATCCTCCATGTTAGGTGTAAATCTAATAATGTATATCATAAGCTTATGGAGGATGTAGAACTTCTCCCATGAGAAGGGTTACTAGACAATCGGGAGGTCATAAATGTTTGTGATAGGATGTGATTGACTTGGAACAATCGTTTATAATAGAGACATACTTGCAAGAGCCAAGTTAAATCCAGAGATATACATAAAAGTTGATAAAATGCTATGATTAATTAAAAGGAGATGAGATATGGAAATTGCAAGTGATTTAGAGGAATCACTGATGATTTAGTCGAATCATGGGCGATTCAAAGGAATCATTAGCAATCACTGTGAAAAGACTAGTTTTCTCGAAAAACATGAAACTTGATGAAAACAAAAGTCCAAATTGATAATTTGTAACTGTTATGAGATATAAGGGAAAATAATAAATCAATAGAGGCTTACCTTGCAGTATGGATGAGCTATGGAACCTCTGCAAAGAATAATGACGTTGATCGTTGGTTATTGATTGTCTATAGAGATTGTTGAGGCCAAAGTCGTAAAAAGTGATGTATTTTTGGTTCTTAAGGAGACTTGATGTTGTTGTTGGGCTTGGAGATACCCAGAGTGGCAGAGTTTCGCTACTTGGTTCAAAAACAGAGATGCACAAACGTCTTAAAGTTTTCTAAAGATCCCTGAAACATGAGTTGGAATTCCTATTTATAATCAATGGAAATTTGTTAGAATCGTCGGCGATTTGGAAAACTTGGGGAAAATGTTTAAAAGTTGTTGAAACCACTTCCTAAATGGGATTTTTGGGTATGGGTACGAGGAAAAATGGCTGGGAAGAGGTTAGACGAGTTGGGGAGGTTGGGATAAAATGGGTTAGGGATGGTTTAGAAATGGTTAGGTGGTTTCAGGGGGTTAAGGTAAATTTAAATGAATTAAATGTTGTTTTTAAGGGGGTAAAAATTGGTTTTACATGGTGAGGGGAATGATTTAGGTAATGTTTATAATTATAGGTTTTGATAAAGCAATATGTGTGTGCGGGGAGAAGGCAGGTGAAAGAAACCCAATGTCTACATTTGCCCCTTTTTGTTAAGTGGTTTGTAATAGACAAACAACTGGACAAAAACTATTTGAGATGGTTTGCTTTGTATTTGGATGGGTGACCCCCCCTCAAAATAGGGGTGATTACGACAAAGTGCAAATATCACCAGTTTGATTAAGTTGATTGGATAGTTTTGACGTGCGTGTTTGTTTTTAAATTTTCCCAAGATGAGAGATATCTACAAGATGGGTGCCACCATGGAATCAAATGGTAGGGGAACCAAAGGGTTCATGTCATATAGACATATGATTCTTAGGAAGTGGATGTGGCCAAAAATATGGGATTTTTGAGACCATGGAACCAAGTGATAGGGGAGCCAATGGGCTTGTGTCCTATAGACATATGGCTTACAATTGCTAAGATTTGAAAAAAAATTCCGAGATGGATCGTTGATAGAGACTAGATTTTGACTGGCTTGGGTTGCATAATTGAGGCAGTATTTGATGTGATTGGTTGGTTTATTGATGTTGTAAGGGGTTTGGGGATCTTAAAAGGAGGCACATGTTGGATAAATGTGTTATTTAGATGAATATGATAGTTTTGATGAGGTCAAGGGACCAAAACTTTATGTTGACATAAAAGAGGGCTTACAAGGCTAGGAAGTCAAGTGATAGGGGAAGCAATGGTTTCATTTCCTATAGACATATGACTTAATGACAACAAGGGAAGATGAAAATAATGGTTTGATGAGGTCAAAGGACGAAAAATTAAAGTTTACAAAAAAGTGGGCTTACGAGGCCAGGGAGTTAAGTGATAGGGGAACCAATGGGTTCATGTCCGATAGACATATGACTCAATGAAACAAGGGAAGATGAAAATGATAGTTTGATGAGGTCAAAGGACCAAAAATTGACGTTTCCACAAAGGTGGGCTTATGAGGCCAAGAATTCAAATGATAGGGGAACCAATGGGTTTGTTTCCTATAGACATATGACTTAAAAACGAAAAAAGGTCCTAATAGAGGACTAGATAGGGGTGTTTACGGTGATTATGGGAACAACGCTCAAGGAGGAATTCACTTGAAGAATGTTGGTTTTACTGAGTGGATATGATTTTTTTGATGTATATAGTTTTTTTGTGAAGCCTATTTTTGATGTATATTTTTTATATATGGAGCTTTTGAGAGTCCATATGATGTATAGAGACACATTGATATGATATATGATTATGATTTTGTTTTATGATCTATGTATTGAATTTACTTTAATGTGATGTTTTTGGATGTGGCAATGTAATATTGATATGTGATCATGATTATGTGGATATTGATAGATGTTGATAGATGTTGATAGATGTTAATGTTATGTAGATGTAGATGTTATGTTTATGATGTGATGTATTATTGATATTTGATTTTAAAGTGACTTTAATTTTTATCAAAATGTGCCCTAATCATGTATAAGAGTAAAATGTGAAG